>JAWWES010000081.1:88063203-88110152 GCA_035583135.1 Lophotriccus pileatus | reverse complement strand
ATTAAAAAAAAAAAAAAACAGTAGGAGGAGGGAGCCTGCTGAAGAGCCGGGGAGGGGAGCGGAACAAACCCGTGCTTCTCTGGATCTCTCTCTCTCTTTCTTTTTTCCTCCCCCCCTCTCTCTTTACTGGAGTCAGGCAGAGCGAGAGAACAGAAATCGAGCCGATAATTTTCTGTTTTTCGTTCTGATTTCTTTCTGTCAGAGATATATTGCACCCTAGGTATGAAGGAGGAGGAGTGTGGAAGGATTCAGTGGGGTGTCTTTCCTCAAATCTCGGCTCTTCTGTGCTCCTAAATCCCTTAGATGTGATCTGATCAACAATTGAGCTCCAACTGATGTGTCTGCCCTTAGGTCCTAGGCTGATCTTTCAGATACAATTTGAAGTTGATGTTTTGATTGGCACCCACTTGAGCTGCAAGCGCCGCCCCGCACCTCCCCACCCCCCGCACCCGCCCGCCCGCCGCCCCCCTCGGCGCAGCACGTGGTGCTGAGCCCAGCCCGGGCCGCTGCCTCGGTGCCTGCGTGTGCGTGTGTGTGTGTGCGCGCGTGTGCGTGTGTCCGCGCAGCTGCTCTGCCGGGCTCTCTGTGTACTTAATGTTTAGCAATGGGCTCCTTTCAGAAAAGCCCCCACTGCTGTATGACAACCTGTCTACACGATTTTACAGCTGTCCAACATTGGGGTTTTGCTGTTTCGCAGCCTTAGTGTGTCCCCTTTTAACAAAAACAACTGTGTTGCTGGGTTGTTTTTTTTTTTCTTTTTTTTTTTTTTCCACCTTTAACATTGAGTCCCCCTTGTCGTCGTTGGACTCAGGAACAAACGAGAGTGGCCGTCAGAGGAAAAGGGGGCTTTGCAGCCATGCGGCTTATAACAATTTACCACTAAGGAAAAAAAAAAAAAAAAAGAAGAAGAAGAAGACAAATAAATAAATAAATAAATAAATGCGATCTATCTATAGCAACCCACAAACGCCATTCACACACGAATACATACACGCAACTTCACTGAAAGTCAAGAGGCTCCTAGCAGTTCTTCCCAGAAGAATCTTTACTGGGGGGAGAGGGGGGCGAAATTGGAGAAACAAAAAAGACCCGCAGCGATGTGATCCTCCCCGCCGCCCTTTCTCCTCGTCGTGCCCTGCCGACGGATTGACACTCAGGGACAATTATCACAGACATTGCGACAGTTCGTGGAATATTAGAAATAAATAATCCCGCAAAACAACAATGGAGATGTATGTCGAGGGGCACAGAAGACCCCCAGCCCTCGCCCTCGAGAGGGCGTGGAGGGTAAGGGGAAGTCGGGAGTCTCGTAGATTGTCAAAACTTCTATCCACCCCTATCAGTGGGGAGAAAAGGAAACATATCAGTGGGAAGCAGTGTGGAGGAGGGAGGGGTCATGGGGCGGGGGGAGACACACGAAAGGACCAAAACGAGCTGTTGCCATTATGATCATTAACAGCAATGATTAGAGGAAAGGATTTTTTCCCCCTCTTCTTCTCCATTTCCCCCTTGGAGGGGGGTGGAAGGTGCAAGGGGAGATAAAGGACTCCTCTGCAAGGGACCGAGGGACCCGGCCGCCTTCGTGGAGAGGGGTTTTCATCGCGGTGCCCTGCCTGAGTATTGTCCGGTTCCCCGACGTGGCGGGACTTGCCCGAACAGCGCCGGGACAGCAGAGCCTCGCACTGCCCTGCCGGCACCGCACTTTCCTTTCCCTACCGCTGCCGGGGGACTCCCAACTCCCCCACCGGGGAAAACGAGGAGCGCGGGGGTGGCGGGCCGAAGGCTGGACGTTTCTTGCCCCGACCTTCCCAGCCGCGGTGGCACAGCCGCTGGGCGCTCTGCCCCACGACTCCAGCTGGTGCTCCCTCTCCGCCGAGAGAGGGGAGGGCACAGCAGGGCCGTGCAGGGCGCTGCTGCTGCCCCTGGGCCGCCCCAGCGCAGCGACCCCGCGGAGGAGCGCGGACCGGCCGCCCTCGGCCCTACCCTCGCCGCCGTGGTCCCCGCAGCCCGGGAGCTCCGTCTTTGTGCTGAAGGGGAGGCCGAGCTCTTCCTTAAGGGACGGCGGGAGGGGCCGCAGACGCCAAGGCCCGCGGCTTTTCGGGATGCAAGTGTTTGGCGGGGAAGAGGGGGAAGGGAAGGAGGCGTGTGGTGTGCTGAACGACGGATGTCTCCGTTCTTCTCCCGAGTCCAGAGCGAGCGCCAGCCATAAGGTCCGGCCGCTCCGCGGGGCTTCGCTCCCCCTCTCCCACCTTGCAGCAGCGGGCTGAGCCCTGCAGCCCGATTCCCGCCGAGGACTGGCCGCCGCGGGAGCGGAGGGAGATGTCTCCCCTCCTGCCAACGCCCCCGCGGGGTGTCTCCAACCCCGGCCAACCCTTCCGTCTCTGCTCCAAGGAGCCGCTGCGTCTCACTATGTTGATTAAACTTCCTTCCCTCATCAGCTGGAAATAGAGAACTTTCCCCTTCCTATGTCTAATAGGGAGAGGAGTACCTCCCCCGCCCCGCTCCAAAATCTCACCCTCAAAGCAGGAGAGCGACTCTCAGACAAAAATGCACCGCCGTAACATTGCTGAGTGGGGCTTGAAATTTGCAGCCTTATTTTGAGAATGGAAGTGTCACATTACAAGGGCTGCAGGTAAATAAAGGTGGGATAAGGCACAGACGCTGCCGAAATCTTCTTAGCGCTTTAGATCTGTGTGGAATGTGTATCCAGAAAAGGTTTCTACTTGGAGGCTTAAGAAATGTGAATCATCCCCTCCCCCACCCGGTCTCATCCTGCTCAGATCGGTTCAGGGAGGGAAAAAAATAAGAAAAAGAAAAAAAAAAAAAGAAAGAAAAAGAAAGAAGAAGGGAAAGAAAAAGGGGGGAAGTCTCATTTACTTTTCTATCAGCCCAGCATCTTTTTGGGAAGAACTTTGCTATGTTCACCTTGAGTGGAAATAGAGTATGTAAATACAAAGTGCAGGTTACCCATAACAGTGATTTGGGGAACAAATAATAAAAAAAAGGTAGGTAGGAAGGAAAAAAACCGCCAAGGAGGCGGAAAGTTTTAAGGCTGGTGGGAAAGCTTTGTTCCTCATCTGCAAAGTTCTTTGCGCAAGGACGAGCAGGGTCCTGCGAACGCCATTAATTATGCACAGTTCTGATCAGAAGATGCCAATCCCTTACCACGCCATTCCTGCTTCTGCACTGGACATTGCCCATTTTTTTTTTCCTGACGGTTTATTAAGTCACTTCAGTAGACAACCTTTCAAACCCTTTTTAATTTTTTTCCCCCTTGTGCAAGTAAGCTGGGACCAGAGCTGCTACACTAAGCTACTTAGCTTGAAAATCAGTTTAGTGAAGGTCTGGGAGATTCTGGGTTTATTTCCTCCCATACAAGACCTATAGCAGGAGCTTATTAACAAAAGTGCGAAAGGAACAAAACTGTACGGAAAATTACAAACATCAGCAGCAGCTGCCAGAAGCTCCAGGAAAATCTTTCCCTAAACCCACGACCTAAACAGTCCAAAACGTTGGTGTGATGGACCCTTCCTATTCATAAATTAGCTTGACATTTTTGATAGAATAAAACACTGTAAAAAAGAAAAAGTAATTTTAATCGTAATTCGGGAAAACACGTCTTCCTTTTACTTTGGTTTTTTGGGGGGAGGGGAGTTGGATTTATGGGGGGGGGGTGTTGGGATTTTTTTTCCCCTGAAATCACTGTTGCAGTTGCTTGAACATCTCCTGAACTTTCGGCAAGACCTAACAAAAAGTAGTACGGTGCCAACTCATTAGCCGAACAACGTTTTTAAAGACGATAAACAGTCACGTAGTAAAAAAGGATTTGGGCTGAGAGTGAAAAGCAGTCACCTTCCCGTTGGAGAGAGGATGTACGTCTGAAATCAGGAGGGAGAGAAATACCTAACAGCTCTGGGCATAATGTGATTATTCCAAAGGTAATCGCTTAAAATAAATTGTATACTGTTTAAAGTAAATCGACCTAAATGGTCATGCTCATCTAATTCAAAGATCATTGGGCAGATAAACTTCTTCTTAAAGAGCCTTTCTTGAGACGGAGTTTGCTAAGACAGTGTGATCCTTCCAGTTTCTTAAGGCTACGCATCCCGTGCCAAGAGATTTTCTCTTTATTATTAACAAATCAGTTTAGATAGGGGTCCGATAAGAAATGCAAATCCAGACATAGGGGTCGCTGCTTGGCCGAATTTTAACTGAAGGCTGGTTCTGCGGGAGTTGATTACAGAGTACGTTTGCGAAGAGGCTGTGTGAAGCTTTAACACTGACTCTACTGAAAAATGAAGTCAGTGATTTTGATCTGCTCCAGATGTCCTAAGAGTGGATATTGCAGTGCTGGGAATCCGCACCAAATATCTGAGGGCAGTGATGGTAATCAGCGCAACCCATCAGCCAGGGGGGACTGGCAATTGTGATAACCTGCTGCAAATGCGCAGGGCTGGAGATGGCAGTGATAAACCGCTGAAAATATCTTCAAATGGAGATGACAGAGATGTTGAAAGGAGACACCTAACTATGGGGAGAATAGGATACTAAGCAGAGCACAATCTGGGAGTGTAGTTCAGATATTTACTAGTCTACGGTTCACCCGTGTAATTTCCACAGAGATACACGCGTTAGGGTGCCGTCTCTGCTTGCAGATACATGCGCCTATGGTTCCGATAGTAAAACTCGGGGTTTATGCGGCGTTGATAATCAGATCTACCAAAAGAAAGGGAGGCTTAGTGGCTAAAGCGCCTTGTTTGTGGCTTGGGGAGAAAAGTTTTCATTTAATTCTGTAACTGCTTTGAAACATCCTGGTAACGATTTCTTTTGCAAATCCTCTTTTCTTTTTCAGCTCGCACCGGTAATAGACGAAGAAATTTAAGATGATCTCTTCAGTTAATAGTCTGTTTCAATTTTCTTTCCTGTGGAAAGAAAGTACGAGGTGGTGATGGGGGGGGGGAGGGGGGGGCAAGACGGGGATGTGAAAAAAAAAAAAAAAAGATTATCCGTATGTTGTTAATTTTCTGACTGTTCTCAGCAGGTAGTTTCACTGTCTTTTTTTGCTCGCTTTTTTAATGTGTAAGTTTAAAATAACTCTACCATATTAAGTATCAATCCTATACATTTAATGATACATCTGAGCAGGATGGAATCTATTAATTTAATATATCTCGACTAGATTCTAATTATGCACCTACCGCCGACTATTTGGATCAGTTGACTGAGTTTTCATTAGGTGTATTATGTCTGATTTAGCATGGGACCATGTTTCATTTGAAGACCTGTAGTTTTTTGGGGGTGCCGGCAGCGCCAGTGTGGCTCGGCAGGACCTTGGCGGGGTTCTGCTCTGTCTGGTCGCCCGCTGCCAGGCCCTGTCGCCGCCGTGCGACCGTCCTGAGCGCTTCTCATCAGTCCTGATTTATGAGCCTTGTTAAACACTCATTATTACTTTGCACCTTTTTTTCCAGCAGGGTCTGGGAAACAACCCCACTTTGTGACAACAGGGCATGTGTCAAACAATTACAGGCGGAGAGGTGATGTAGCTCTGGAGCGCAAGACTCCCCCCTCTTCCCATTCACGCCCAGCCAGATGAACGTTTCTGTTAAAAATAAGGTAAAGCAGGAAAAAAAAAGAAAGAAAAAAAAATAATATTTTTAAAAATCTCACTCAATTTTTGCCAATTGAATTCACAGTAAAAGCATCATTCAGACCTCTGACTGTGCAAACAAATGGTTTGGTTTGCCCTAATAAACATAAATTGCAATCAAGGATACCTGGTCAAATGCCTAAGTGAATGTGTACACATCCATTGTACAGGTAATGCAAGAAGGAATCAAAGCCTGAGAAGCTACATCATTGAATTATACTAGAGGAAGCAGTTATTAAGGAGTTTACAAAGATTATTTTATTCAGAGAGAAAAAGCACTTTCAAAATATTTTTTTTTGTTGGTTTGCTGGTTTTTTTTAAAGTCAATTAAGAGACATTGACCTCCTCCCCTCTCCCTTCTCCCCCCTCCCCCCCCCGCATTCTGGTGATGACTTCTTATTAATTCTGTATCAGTCCATCTCAGTTGCAACTTACATTTATTTCTGATAGCAATGTGAATGCACAGATGTTCTCTTCCTTCGTGCTTTTGCAAATGAATTGTTACAGTTATGCACACAGGCCTATATGAACAAACACACAAATCTATAGAATGAATTGTCTGCCTCTCTCTCTTTCTCTATCTGTCTGTCTGTCTGCCTACCTATCTATGAATATTTTATGGGTCTGAACTTAATTAACAAAATAATTTCCATTTTGTCTCCAAAATGATCAACAGCAATTATGTGAGTTTTTTAAGGTTTATAATTTTATGTCACCAGACTGTTGCTTGGGGGCAGAGGCACAATTGCCATGCCAGCTGCAGTTGTATTTATTTGGGTTTTTTTCTCTCTTGTTCCTGTAGGGCTGCATTATGCAGTTTTTAATTAGTTTGTGTTTGTATTTCACCCGTCCCAAATCAATGCCATCCTGGAGCAATGCAATGTAAATTCCTGCAGTACAGGTGTAGCTGCTAGCTCTGGAACACTAGGAAACTCATGTCTTACAAATGAAAGCAGTGAATGCCATTCAGCCAAACTGTCAGCTTTAAACAGCCAAGAGGAAGGAGATCAAAGCAGAGAGCAGGAACTTCTACTCTCCAGATTAGTCTTTATGGTTTGAACGCCTAATGCTATTAAAGGGAACCAGGACATATAGCACATCGTTGGCTACAAAGTTACCTCTAATTTTGCTAAAGTCCTGCCTTATTTTGGCCAATGTAAGCCTTCAGAGCATTTCAAGATGCATTATTTCCTTTGAGGCCTAGTAGCTACTCATCTGAAATTATGCAGAACTAATACCTTCAGAGACACATTTCTGTTTGTGCACATATTTATATAACTTATCACCTTTTGAAAGATAATTTTGATTTCCTCCTAGGTTCCACAAAGTCTTTTAATAGAACTTGCAGCAATAAAACCTGAAATTCTAGTATCTCCAGACATGAAAAATCCCTTTATGTTGTGTTTGGTGTCTCTTCTTTCTTGAAATGACCTCTGTATGCTAGTGTATAAATCTATTATTCCAGTCACCAGGGAATTCTTTTAAAGCTTTTTTTTTTTTTTTTTTTTTTTTTTTTTTTTTTTTTTTTTTCAGGAATGAGAGATCGTTCATCTTTAACTAGGCCACATAGAAATTATGATTCAACAGCAGTGTATATTTAATTAGAGTAATCTCACTTGAATTTAATTACCTAATGAATTATTTGTTTAAAAGGTAAAAAGGCTTGTTTGCCAAGTACAGTGCAACCCAGTGATAAGAACTTCCGTTATAAGAACATTAATATTTAAAAAAAAAAAATATGGTTTTAGATTTTAACTCTTTGGTTCTACCAGCCCCCCGTGGGCATGCCGAGCCTGCTACTATCGGGGCTCCCACCCTAGCCTTTCGACTCCCGGCAGTGAGCCCTCCGCCGCCCGCCGCCGCCGCCGACCCGCGTAAGTACCGCACCTCACCGCGCCCCACCCCCGGGCCGCGGGGTGGGGCGGAGGGTGGCGGGGAGGGAGAGACGGGACACGGACGGCTTTGCCGGGTGAATTTCGAGGCGTGAAGCCAGCGTCTGCGCAACTAGTTAAACGGCAGAGAGGCCGCACGGTTGCCGTGGTCAGACGGGCTGTGCGACGCTCCGCGCCCTGCGCACCCTCGGGCAGCCGCCGGCATCGGAGCTGCTCCCCAGGGCTGCTGTCCCCTCCCCTCAGCGCCGTGTCTGCAAGAGGTCCTGGCCAGGAAGGTGTCAGAGCGGGTAGAGTCAGGCTGTTTTGTAAACAGTGGTCATTTTGATATTATAATTTTTTTTCTTTCTCCATTTTGCCCTAGTCTTATGGTCAGTGCAACTAAAGACAATCCTTTGATTACTTATAATTCTTCAATCAAGACAAAAAAATCTCTGGCCAGCCTCTGCCCTTGACCTTCCTCCTTGCTTCCCAAGTTTTCCAGCTACCACATTGTTTCCAAGATACAACACATACAGTGCAGAACCGCAACTGTCAGAAGATCCGCCTGAAAGCACCACAACTCAGGGATTAGCTGACTCAGGAAAAAAAAAAAAAAAAGTGAGAGGGGGACGGTTGGGGTTTTTTGTTTGTGTTTTTTTTGGGGGGGTTGTTTGGTTGTTTTTTTGTTTGTTTGTTTTGATTTGGGTTTTTTTTGTATTTTAATGCAATGATGGGAAGCTCTCCTTGATGTATTCTGCTGACCTGCTCCAGAAAAACTAGGTCAAAAAATGTTTGGTTTGTTTGCTTGTTTGCTTCTGCTCTGTGGTTTGAGAGTGGGACCTCTGGAAGGTACCACTGTGTGGCTGCATGTCACTCAGACCGAGAACTTTCGCTCCGTCCTTCCCCATTCCCCAAACACAATGAGGCCATCGGCAAGGCCTGAACCTGAGTGTGGGGAACAGCGAGGGGTCGGATCGACATCTCCTTTCCGCTCAGCAGTGATGTGCCACGCAAGAAGCCAGATCGTTGTCAGAATAGACAACGGACGCTAAAACATATCTCTGGAGGTGGGGAAGGTGGCCAGGGAATGCCAAATGTGAAGGGGCTTACCTTCCTTTGGTAGGTAAGAACCTATAAAACATTTCTGCTTTCGAAGCACCAGCAAGAGGGAAAGGCAAGCGTGTGTATACTCAAACCGTGGGCAGGGAGGGTAAAGCTAGATGCAAGTTTATAACTAAGCTTGAGCAATACTGAGACATCATTTAGAGGCACAACTTGGGAATCCCTACTGGGTGGCGATGAAGCTCTCACTTGCGCAGTCCTGCAGGGAAGGACCGCACCACTCATTAGCCCTTGGGCACTAAGACGTACCCCAAATGCCGAGGCAGAACTGGAGAAGAACTCAAGGATCAAAACACCAAACACGCCCGCTCGACAGGGAATCCTCCCTCGGTCCTCCTTCGCCCCCCGTGGCCAGATACGAGGCATCCCGCCGGGCAGCGAGCCGTCAGGCGGGGGTGGCGAGGACAGAGAGATGCCGGGCCAAAGTGCGTGGCTACAGCACAACCCCGGCTCCACAGCGCCCTTGCCCCGCTCTTGTGTCCCTTTTGTTGCCGGTGTCTGAAGTGAAGATAGGCTCGCTAGGGTTTCCACAACAGACGTCTGCTCTGGTGAATACATGCCTGCTCAAGCCCTCAGTCCGTCTCAGAGCAGCTTGCGCAGTGCATAACTTATGCCCTGGCGCTCTGCCCCAGCCGGAGAAGTGCGGGAAGTGTGGAGGGCCTCTCTCCTACTGGAGAGTCAAGGCGCGATGTTGTGGGGATGTGCTGAACACCAGGCAGGAAAGGAGTGGTGGGAGCGAGCCTCAGTCTTCACCGTTCCGTCTTCTCCATTTCGGGGTGGAGATCTTAATATTTTATTCATGAATTTTGGCCATCTGATGAAGTGAAGCAGTTTTATGTATGGGTTGAACAAGCTGCTGGCACTGTGGCAGAAGTGGGGCTTCACCAGCACCTCAAATCCTATTTCTTGGTGCCAGAAATGTTTGAGTCTGATGACTGTTTTGCACTTTCAGGTAAATATGTCAAGTCCTGAACCCAGGATTAGCCTCAGGCCTGTTACAGTGAGAATGGCATATTGACTTCAGACAACCTCAGATCTCATGATTATATTAGAAGTGTTTAAGATAGTCAAAGCTCAGACCACGGTCATTTTCAGATCTTATAGCAAAATTATCACAACATTTCACTGGTTATAGACACATAAATATGTTGATCTCCTCTACTATGCTTCATTTGCACACACTATTATTAAAATCAACTAGCAACCTCACTGAAATGTTTATAATGACTTTAAGATATTATGGGAGTTATAGATCTGTAGGCCTGGCATTTTAATTCTTGAGAGCCTATGCTTTCCTTAAAGTTACGACTGCAGTTGCTGCAGCACATCTGCATAATGTAGTTTATTTCATTAATTTTGATAACCAAATACACATATTATCAGATCATATTTGTCTGTGTTTTTATTCTTACTCCCTTTGGAACATGTATGCATTTTTACTGTATTATTACTGATAAAGTACAGCTGTATAATTTCAATCATGTAGCTATGGTAGGACAAAATATTAAATAAATCTTAGACTGGAACTTGTTGAATTAAAATTCCTCACAAAAGCTCCTCGGATTCTTTTTAATATTCTATAAACAGCATAATTTACAATGTCATTCTATCTCTTCTATTGCTTTCTTCTAACACTGCAACATTAGCAGCAGTTGGTGTATTTTCTGTCTTTGGTTTCTTATGCCTTAGATGTATAGTCACTCTTTTTGCTAATATAATTGATTTATGTATCCATTGATGTGTGCTGCATTTTAATGATGACTCTTTGTTTTATCCAATAATACTTTTCAATAAGATTGTTTGGACTGTATTTTAAGGACAGGTGTAAACTGATGCTTTGATTTTTAATGCCCAATGCAGACCCAGGCAAGATTTTTGCATGTGAACAGATTTGTCCTCAAATAAGACTATACATTTTTATGCGGTTTTATACTAACATACTTTTTTTACTTTACTTTAGGCTTATGGAATTGTAATGAGCTTTCCCCTTCTGCTTCTTTCTTCTACATTAATATGTCAAAGTCTATGAGGCCCATATCTTTTGCATTAGTTCTTTCCAACAACTCCGGAGTATATTTGAATGGCAAGACAGGTTGAGCTTGGTCTGTATCAAACAACACTGATCATTGAAAGCATTGTAGCAGGATAACAGTGGGACCAGAAATAAAGTGCATCTAATAAAATAATAGCAATTGAATGAAAATACATACACTGAAACACATTGTTATGAGAAAAGCCTTCATATGATGTGCTTTTAATATTGAGTAGTGGGCTAATAATACATTTTTTTTTAACAAGAAAGTTAATCATGTCCTCCACTGAAATATTGGTCTAGATGTTGTAAGAACCAGAAAACTAGACTGTTCTTTTTTTTTTTTTTTTTTTTAGGATTGGGTTTTTGTGGTAGTTCAATCAGTGTGGTAATAAGTAGAATTTAGTGTGTAATCATAAGTTGCATCATTGTACCCTACAGATTAACACTGAGTTTATTTTATTGACTCACTGCAGGTTTTTTCCCCCAAACTGCTGTTTCCCATCTCATATGTTTCACTTTACTTACACATGGTAATTCCCTGTCAAAGGTGGCAATTTTGGGGTTTTCGCCTGGGCTTGAGAACACTCAAATAATAATTATAATATCACATCTACTGTTAATATTTCATGTATAACTAGACTGCTTCAATTAAGAATATGTTTTATACAATATGGGTAGGGTTTTTTTTCTATGCATATTCTACTGTTTCCTCATATGTTTTGCATTGGTCACAGACAAGATAAATTTTAGAAGTCTAAGCCATGATGTTCAGAGACTTACAGACATTATTAAGAACAGGGAGGAATTATGAGCATTTATAAACACAACAGGCCCAAATTAAGACCCTCAGTTCAGCAGCTGGAAGCCTTTTGGGGTTGATTATTACACGCAAAGAGAAAACATGCAAGGAACTACTTACTCTGTATATTCTGCACCCTCAAGTTAAAGAAACTCCCAATGGAGTAAAATACTGTCTAACTTGAGTGTAGATAGTGGAACCTGAACTGAAGGTTTTTTTATTGTGTTTGTCTACATCCAGAAGTTAAAATATTTAACACTTGGATGTTGTTTTAAGGTCATAGGACACTCAAAGTGAGACACAAATGAAATTGAAGCTGAGCAGACATTTTGAAGGCCAGGAAAGAAAATGTCCATATCCTGCCAAACTGAGCTGATAACATGCAGGGAAATGTTTGCTTTCTGCTTCACATTTTATTTCTTTCCTCATCTTTTTCATGAGAGTCAGAGAGTTAGAGAACAACAGGGTCATTTGGTCATTTTGCAGGTGGTTTTGATCTCTCTCTCACCTTGTCTCAGACCAACAAGTGCAAGCATTTGCAGTAGTTCATAGTATGCTGCCATCACTGCTGTAATTGCACTAACCCAGAACAGTGTTGCCATAAACATTTCTATACCAACCTTAATAATTCTAAAGCTTTGTGGAAGCAGTTTTGGTGCAGTTGCATTGATGTAGTAGATGCTGCCAGCGTAACTCACAATAATCTCGCAATCCTTACAAAGCCTGCTCTCTGCAATTTCCTTCTACTTCACATTATTTACTTGGTCTAAACTACTTGCTGTTTCATATAGTGATGAATACCAGTTCATTTGGTTCAAATAAAATAAACTCTTCAGATATTGATTGGTACTCTGACTAATCCCCACTTCATGAGTCCATCTTGGGACCTGTTGCAAAGTTTTCCCATAATGCAGTCCTACTGCATAGATGAGCAAACTTCTGTGTTAATATAACACATTTTCGCCTACAAAGAGGCTTGCTGTGGATTTCTTACATTGTTACAAGTTTATACACTCTTTTAAATTATGATAAGTTCTACAGACGTAAAAAGAACTTCTCTAGCAGAAGCTGGAACGTTCAACAGAAAGGAAGATGTTGTTGGGTCACTCTACCTGGAGGTATTTGAAAGACATGTAGACGTGGTGCTTAGGGACATGGTTTTGTGGTGGAATTTGTATTGTTAATGGCTGGACTTGATGATGTTAAGGGTCTTGTCCAACCTCAATGATTCCCTAATTCTTCTTTATTTAGCACTTGTGAGACTCTACATAGAGGACTCTGTCCATTTTTGAGCTTTGCAGCGCAAAACAGGCATTGACATGCTGCAGTTGGTGTAAGATAACATGATAATTAGAAGCCTTAGAGCACATGATGAGGAGAGGCTGGAAGAACTCTGCTTTTTCAACCAAGAACAACAGGCTAATGGGATCTTATTTCTGCCTTCAGGTACTTATTGATAAAGTGCAATCAAGATGGAAACACTCTTCTTAGAGTGGCAGGATGGGAAGCAGATGATAACAGGAAATTATGGTTAGATAGTGAAAGAAAAATAGATGGGGGTGGTGGGACAAAAATTAAAAAAAAAGCAACTCATAAGAGCCCAGACAGTCTAGGGACTCACCATGTTTGAAGATGCTCAAAACTGAACTGGACAAGATCTAGAGGAATCTGACATAGTTGGACCCACATTAAGAGGAGGGTGGAACTAGATGACCTCCAGAGATCCTTTCTAATCTAAATTATTTTATGATTTTGTCGCAGTTGAGCACATAGCAATGTAAGACCAGAGTTAACATCCTTGTCTGTGTTAAAGGGTCAGTCTACAAAACACAGCAATAACTCATGTGGCTGCAATGAGTCCTTGTATTGACTACATTTATTTCACAGCTTTGGACTCAGAATACATACATAAAAACACTGATACTTCTTTCTCATATGGGTTTATAGTACAGTTTTTATATAGCCATGATCATCATGATATAACCATGATTACTAATAAGATGCTGCCTGATGTAGCAAACAAACCAAATTAGCAAGTGTGCTGTGTCTGGCTGAGCTGAAGTTTGTTTCCCCATAGCAGCCCTCACAGTGCTGTGCTTTGCATTGGTAGCTGGAAGGGTGTGGATAACACACCAGTGTTTTGGGTACTGCTGAGCACAGCATCAGCATTGTAACATTCCTTCCTCCATCGAGGGCAAGATCCTGGGAGGGGACACAAGTAGGGCAGGTGACCCAAACTGACCAAAGGGATACTTCATACCATATGATGTTAGCTCAAATATAAAAGCTAAGGCAAGGAGCAGGGAGTTGGGCATTTCTCTTCTACAGTGGCTGCCTGCTGAGGAAACATCATGCGTGCTGAAGTCCTGCTTCTTGGAAATGGCCGACCGTCACTGCTCAAAGGAAGTAGAGAATAAACCATGTTACCTTTCACTTTGTTTTTGCGAGGGCAAGATTTTCCTTGTTTTCTGCTTTAATAAGCTGCCTTATCCTAACCCACAAGTTGTTTTTCATCTTATTCTCTCTCCTGTCTGGCTGGAAAGAGGTAGAGTGGCTAGGTGGGCACCTGACATCCAGCCAAGGTCAACCCACCACTGCAAGCTAGAGACATCTAACAAACACTGTGCCATCTTTATCAGAAAGACATTTCTGTGTCCAGGAAAGAATGGACAGGAGGGGGGAAAGGAGTGAGGAAGACCTGAGAAATAGTCATCATCCATCTGATAACTGACTTTCCAACCCAGTTGGTGCTTTAGTGATCTGCTCCAGGTGATGTACAAGTAGACATGCATGTAGATGTTTAGGACAGAACTGTAAGAAAGTAGAGCTGCCGGTTATTATCATGTATTATGTTTCTGAGCATAATTTTATATATATAATTATAATTCTGAGGATGTATTATATTTTCTGAGTATAATTCCTCTGAATTCACAAGTAAGGATGCTCCCCAGCTGAAGACCTTTTCTCTATGGCCAGGCTAACATAATTTGGCTCTCTCGGCTTGTGACATCCCAGGAGAGCCTCTTGGCCCACTCCAAGATTAAGATCCTTTGACATTTATTATAAAATAAAAAAGACCAAAGTCACTGAATGTGAAGTGCATAAGGGGAGCAGGAATGGCTTGAAATGTATTTTGTGGTGTTGAAATAGAAGTGTTTTCTGACCTTTCTTAATCCTAATTATTGTTTATGAAAGAACAAGTGTTGTTAAATAAAAGATATACTTTTAATTATGGAATTAACTGTAATTACATGCCATTTTTAAATATTTAATAATTTTGTAATTGCTTAAAGTGTCAGTATTTAGTGAATATAATTTATATTAATTCCTTTATTCTTTCTTTGTCTAACCAATAATCATCTTTTTAATAGGTAATATAATAACGAACTGAACAGAACTGTACACATTAAGTGTTCAAAACATTTCTATTTGTCTTTTGTTTCTGTAGGAATCCAAAACAAAGTTAATCTGATCAACGGGGATCAATAGAAAAGTGAGTGAAGATTCTTATTTCTTTGAAGCCAGTGAAGGCAATGAAATAATCCTCCTAAACAATGGAGGCCTTTAATTCAGAGTCTCGAACACTGAAAGGCATTGTGAAGTGGGATTTGCAGTGTTTCTGGTTTTAATTTAAACTGTACAAGCAGGTGCAGTAGTGGGAGGTGAATTACTCTTACTGCATTGTTGCAGTACTATAAGACAAAAATAACAGAAAAATCGCAGACCTGATTTATTGACTGGAATAGTAAAAAAGGTCTTAAAAGAGCTTTGTTTTGTTTTATCCTTCATGTTACCACTCCCAGCTTTAATGTTTCCATCCTCCTTTCTCTGTGATTTCATTAGGTTCAAAAGCTGAAGGACATCTGTGTACTTGGGACTCTGAACCTGTGTGAGCTGGCCACTCTGGAAGCAACATCAGCTAGTTCTTCAACCTCTATTTGGTGCCTTCACCTGAAATCCTGCTAGTGGACTGAGCTGCAGAGGGCCCTTCTGTGAATTTTTGGGACTGAGGAATGCGTAACACGATGTGGGATGGGTCCATGACTGTGGTAGTCGGTTCATCAGGTGGGTAATACACAGAGAGTGGGGCAGGGACTTGCCAGCCAGGACTCTGTTGCACCATTTCCAGGGTCTAGCTGTGACAAGGGAGGGTGTCAACTGAGAGTTCAGAACACTTGGCATCACTTGGTGATGAGGCAAGTTCAAGAACGTAAATTGACAAAGCGGGATCCAGTCCAGTGGTAGCAGTCAGGGTCCTACTCAGCCTGGTGACCGCCAGACAGGTCCTGCAGTTAAGAGGCAGGTAGAGGTCAAACTGGGAAGTCAGCCCATGGGTCAGAGTGCAGTCCAGCAGAGTGCATAGCTGGGCACGGCTGCGGCAGACCTGCAGACAGGCACAACTACAGCATAGCTCAGGCAGAGACTGATGGCCCCAGGCTTTGTTGAAACTGGGCTCGTGGTGTGTGTGGGGGCAACTATGCAGGGCTATTAAAGTCTATCAGTGCTCTCAGGGCCTTGATAAGCATATGGAACAGTGGCTGATCAGTAATTGGAGACCAGTAGCAGCAGGTGGATCTTAGCTGGAAAGTGCAAAACTGGATGCAAGGCAGGATGCAAGGAAGAGCCCAAAGGGCTCCCATTGTGCTGAAGCTGATGGTAGTGCTTTTATGGACAGCAGGAGGATGATGTTTTCACTCTCTATGTTTCTGTCTACTGTCTACTATCTTCTGGACTAGCAAAAATGCAACTTGCAGTAGGACACCTACTGTCAGTTCCCATTAACTTTCACTTTTATTGTCTGTCTTTCCTTTTCTTGTAATGTGAGAGAAATTCAACTTTTGAACCTTAGGTTAAAATGCTTGTCTTGACCCTAGACTGAACTTGCTGATATTGTTACTTTATGCTCTTGTTTGTAGTATCTCGGAAGGTGTAAATGGGCAAAATCAGGCTTACTATGGATTCACAACTTTAATCATGATGACTGCAATCATTGTGAACATTTAAAATGTATTTAGTTCACAAGTCATCTTTGGGATTTTCAGTTTACCTGCAGGAAAAAATATTCTCCTCCAACCCACCTACCTCCAGGAACTCAGGGACCCTCAACCACCAAAGCTGTTACAGAAGATTGGTTTCATGGCATTATGGAGAGAGGCACGATGCCAGAGTGTTGTTCTTATCTTCAAATAGAATCTCCCTGAAGAAGGTCCTCTTTGTTTTGGGAGCCACTGGGTGTGTTTTGTATGCACCGTTCATTTATTTTTTCAGTTGCATGTTCAGAGATAACACGGGTTGCACTAATTGTCTAAATAAGATTTGGAATGTAACAAATTATAATGTTCAGTAACATAATTTTCTTTGACAAAAACAACACAAGTAGTGCTCTACTAGTCTGACAGCACTGGGAACTCAAGTTGATTCAGAAGTGCAAGAATGAGATTCTAAAAGCATAAGGAAATAAGAAATGCTATTTATCACTGTTTCATGTCACCAACTTATAATTTTTATTGTTCTTCAGAATAATGGTATTTATTGAAGCAGTTTATTCTCGCATCACATAATACACATTATGCTTGAAGAACGAGGAGGATTCTAAACAGCAAAACAAAAAAAAAGAACTTTAAATTTAACAGAAATCCACAGCAAGGAGGGCTACACGTTAAAACCTACCCTATCTGGAACAAGCAGAAAACAAGTACATGTGGAAAAGAAAAGTTCAGTTATTAAACCCACACAAATTGTGATATTTGCATAGATACTGCTGTGCTCAAATGAAAGAAGATAATTGTGTATATGAAAGGTTTTCAACAGCTGCCTTTGAAATCAAATAAAGAATTAGATAAACATGCTGGCTACTTTGCATCTGGGATATATATGCCACCGCTCAATATTCACAAATTGCTAAATGGTTGTTGGACACCTGAAATTCTATTGATTGCTAAAGCTCAATAATGTCTGAAGAACTTGATCAAAAGAGCAGGCAAGCAAACAAGTAATTATATAACATTGGAACTCAGCATACACAAAATACACTGTGATAAGAGCAAGTATTCTGACTAGATAAATAACCTTGGTTCAGTATGGGAGCAGCCATAACAGGAAACCTTTCAAATGTTGATTACATAAAATTAAGGATGATACAGTGAAAAAGAGTATTGTAAATCAGACAGCAGGGAATTTCAAGGATCACAAATCCTTGCCTAATATAAATTACAGCAATAAATTCTAGAGTGGATTGTTTCTTTTATAACAATGGTTACCAAGAAAATAGGAATTGTGAGCTGAAATTCCAATGCATTTAAATAATGACAGTCCCTAGAAGTTTAATTGTTCTATTTTGTTTCCAGTTTGCTCAAAAGTGAACACAAGCAATAGATATAAAACTCTTTGATTGTATAAATTAATATTTGTTTGCTTATATTCTACATTAAGTCAACAAAGAACACTTTTATTGTAGTTATTATGGTGACTGGAAATAAATAGTCATCCTTATTCCTTCTCTCATAGATTTTTAGCATGACCCTATTGACATATATTCATGTATCAAGAGTTCCATTGAAAACTGTGGAAAGATACCATATAAAAGTGATGTGGGAGTCAGTCTCAGTGCTTGGCAGAGGTTGTTGACCTCTGGGTCTTCTCATTATTACAAAACACTCAAAACACCAATTGCCTGAAAGAAAATAGTGATTTAAAAATTTTTCTTTTAAGATTAACTCCCAGAGCGTTATGCCTTGCTTTTCATCTCAATGGAGTTATTAGTTACCTCTCAGATGGCTTAACAGGGATGGTCGTCATACTGTAACCCTGGGCTCTGATTCTGGGGATGTCCTTATGTTGCAATTAGAGAAAAGATATTGCCTCAGAGAAAACTGTAACATAAACATGAACTGCTCTGGCTAGCATTAATCTATTTTGATATGAAGTGATCTGGCACCATGGGAAGTCAAAGAAGATTTTCTTCATGTGGTTTACAAACAAAAAGAAGAGCACTGCAAGACTACAGAAAAACACAGCTCTAACAACGCTTATAATTTGGCCTGAGGTTGAGTCCGCAGTACCTGCAGGCAACGTCATGCAATGAAAAATAACACCAGTGAATTCCAGTTCTCTGTACACAGCAGCTCATAATGGATGTTGGCTAGTCATTATGCTCTTATGACTAGCTAAATGTCAAGGCAATGTTTTTCATAAATTAACCCAAGATCCCATATCATTCTGGTCAAATAGCCTCAAAAGAAAAATTCTAATGTTACATGTAGCATGTTCGCATCCTTTGAGAACAGTGCAAAATGACAGACTAGATGAAAAACATCATCTCTGTTCTTATGATTAAAAGTTCACTGTCCTTAAAGTATTCAACGGGTCCTGTTCAAAAGCAGGACTTCATCTCTATATCCAACTGAATGAGGTGCTAGGTGGTAACGAGTTTCTGCAATTTCCCTACAGAATTATGTTTTGGGACCAGTCTGTGATTATTCTGTTTAAAGAGAATGGCAAGCCCACAGCTGCACAGTGTCATCTGATGCATCTGACAGTATGATATTGATTAACAATTAACATAAATTATATATAGACGATGTCCCCAAATTGTTCTGCAGTTCTTCAAGGAAGTGTAAATGAAGATTTGAACACATTATCTATTTACCTAGTGTACTTCCACAAGATATTCTATTATATATTTAGGTCTTCAGCTAAAGTGGAACCATTCCTGGAGTAAGACGGATTCAGTAGTAATATCTCTAATGTCTCTGTCATAAGGCAAGAAGGTAGCACAGTTTCTATGACTCATAGGATTACTTTATACAGGACTGGTTGTACTGGGTCATGCTACTGAGCTGAGGTGTACAATATAATCTTTCAGAAGACCCATAGTTACGACTTTCAATGCATCTTCAGTTTAAATGATGGCAACATTGTCTGATACTAAGGGCACATAAAAACCTAATTTATTTTATTTTCCTTTTATATGATTTGAACTAATGAAAATATCAGGAGGTGAGAATTTCTTTGTAGAGGGTTTGTTGTTCAGTTCCATTACATCAATAAGAAATGAGGTGTTAAAATATATTAAAATATACACATGACAATTTTCCCCTCTGGTTTTCCAGTGCAATTTGCCTTCACCATGTCTGTCATTCATGCAGGAAAGACTTCATGGTATAGAAGGTGATTTTTTTGTATTGTCAATGTCTAAGAAATAATAAGGAGCATAGAGATTAGATTAATATGAAATTTTAAATATTGTATTTGGGATGGCAGAACTGTGCCATATGTTCTTCTATAAATTACTTATTTATATTCCATTTACCTCTTACAATTCCAGGAATGCATTTCTAACAATGTTTGTATTTTTCTATCAAACACTTGATATCAGGGCCTTAACAAAAGAAAATTAGGTATTATGCTGCTGGAGAGTCTCTTCTTTTTAAAAAAACAAAGGAATTATATTTTTAACAAGTCCTCAAGTGAGCTTGTGGTACTGAATTCTCCTGGCTACCTTTCAGTTCTGTGTTTTCACCAAGGAACTGTGGAGAAAAATGGAAGCATGTTGTCCTCAAAACCCTCCTCTCTGACTGAGGTCAGTGTCTGTTTTCCCAGTTTTCACTTGCAGAGCCTGGCAAGTGTCAATCGTCTTCAAATATGTATTTTTTTTAGCAAACAAAGATGATCTGCTCTCTGTTATAGATAGCTGCAGATGGTAATAATAGCACTGGTAAAGAACCAGGTGAATGCCAAACCCTCCTTGAAATGTCCCAGACTCTACTGGTGAGGAGGTTTGCATGCAGACCATCTGTAAGGGGTGCTCATTTATCATTAACCAACCAAGGAGACAACATGAACTGAAATGCCACTAGAAAAGAGAAAATAGCTCTGTTTTAAATACTGTACATTAGTTTCCAGGAAAAATTTGTGAAGAGAAAGTGTGGCTAAGTGCATTAAATAAATAATTTGCTCTGAGTCAGATTCTACAATGTTTACTCACAAAGAAAAGTACTTTATTTGGCAGCTGAGTAAGCATTTCACATGGAGTGAAATGTAAAATATTATTTGAACAACAGAAAAGATCTGAAATTTGATTTATATTGTGGGAAATATGAGAAACTTTTTAACCATTGGAGATTGTGTTTAGAAGTCATCCAGTGGGGAGGGCGTTTCATGTTAGTGTGGTCCATGCAGAAGGACTGCATGGAGACCTAACACACCATTTCTAAGTCTTCAGTCGCCAATACTCAAATTATGATTTTCTGAGTCCTAAACCTCAGCCAAGGTTATACAAATTCTAAAAGGGACAGCATGCTCCAAACTGGTCCCCTGCTGCATTCCTGCTTCTGATCTAAAGCATATTTCAGGATCCCATAAGCTTTGACAGCAATCAATCGATAAGAAGAAATGCATGTAATACATATTCATATAATAGATGCAGGATAACATAGGTTATAGAAGATCTCAGGAAGTCTCCAGTCCAACTTCCTGCTCAAAGCATGGTCAACCAAGGGATCAAATCAGAATGCATAGTGATTTATCCAATTGCATCTTGAAAACTTTCTAAGACAGTCTTTCTAGGTAACCTGATCCACAATCTGACTGTTCTCAAGGTGATAAAGTTTTCATGGTATCAAATGCAAGACAGGATATTTTTTTGTGGTTTTTATTCTCCTAAATAACACCTTCAAATGAAACAATTCTTTGTACAAAAGAGGTGTTAGTTTCCTACACCTTATTTTTTGTAAGGTTGTATTCAGAGGTCATTTTCCAAAAGTACTAATTAGTCTGGGTCTGTCAAATTAAGAAAATAGATGAGACCTTTGGGTACATTTAGGTTAGGATGGAGATAGCAGACGTTCTGAAGATCTTGACTCTGGGGGATGTAGTCAAAATCTGCAGTAGGTACCCTAGGCCTTTTTGCAGCTCTTTTCCCGTTCTTAGACAAGTAAGACTGATCCTTGTAAGAACATTCACAAATTTTGTGGGGCTGGCATTCTTAAGAGCATGTTTGTGATAGGAACAAAGAGAGTTTTAGAAGTGTTGATAGCTTGTGTATTTTCAGTTTCATGATGGGAATCACATTAATGAGAACATCTGACTCAGAATGTTAATGCTTATTTTCATATGAGATAAAACAAGTAGACAAACGGATAACAGCATCATGTTTGTGTAGCTGATCTTTTGTCTTTTACACAATGCACTATTTCTAGGGAAAACAACAACATCAGCTATAAAACTTCCTCTGGACAGTTAATTAATAAATCTATATCAATTAACTTTAAACCACTATTAACTACAAGACCAGAAGTTTAAATCAGCCATAAATCCAATTGTATATTCCAGCTTCATTGTGACAAGCAACTTCTAAGGATTGCTAAAAGGGTCATATGGAGGGTTGGCCCATGTCACTGTTCTTGTTCACTGTTTCTACTGAACACACCATGAAGGATAGAAAGCTTATGAAAACTGGAACGAACACTTTTAAGATTCTTGTATAGCAGCCACCATGTCTCCCTCCTTGTCAAATTCCTTCACAACCAGTCCTGCATATATTCCTCAGGGAAAGTTGCTCTCAGTCACTTTCTCAGTTAGAAAATATGGTATCTGCTTCAAGGTACTTTTGAAGCAGACAGGGGCTTGAGAGGCAGCCAGTGCTAGACCATTCAGCACATAAATAACTTTGTGTTCTTCTAGGTTGGTGGTGCAAGCAGGGGTAGGCATGGGACAGTGCAAGAGTAGAAGATGCTGTTGCAGGGAAGTTACTTGGAGGGGACTACAGCACATACAATGAGCTATTAGTGTATGAATTAATTATACTTAAAGTGGAGGACATCGGTGCTTTGATGTCATATGGTTATGGATAAGAGAGACCGAAGATATGAGGAGGTGCTGCAGACGTGTACCAGTGGATAAATTGCCTTTACTGACACAGAAGCAGACCTCAGCTGGGTAGAATGGGTCCATTCTGCCCTTTGTCAGTGAAGGATACCTGTAAGCTCCAGCATAAGGAGTCTTACTGGATAATAAGCTGCCAAGAAATACTACTTTTACTGTAGCCCTGACCAACCCTTTTCACACTGCCTGCCATACTACAAAATAGCTACAATCAGCTTTACCTGCCTTTCCGTGAGCTTTCCTTCCAATTCACTCACCAACAATTTTTAAAGGACCCACTATTAAGGTGTTCTGACTGAAGTGATAATGTTGACTGTGGTTCATGGTATTTCTTTAGAAAGGCTCTAGGTTGAGGAATATATAAAAAATTATGCTTTTTTTCTGTCATCCAGGAATCATGTGAGTTTCAGATATGTAATTCAGATAATAATTTAGACCCAGTTCTGAGTTCCCTTTTGGGTCAAAATTTGAATAATATCAATAGGTGTTTTAGTCAGGTAAGAATTGTTACTGTGCTCTCTGAATATCTGGTCTGGCATCTTCTGAAATGTTGACTTGGGATACAAGTTCCATTAACAGCTTAAATTTAGAGTATTTCCCTCTTACCATATTTATCAAGTTTTTTTTTTTTCTCCTATGGGAAAGAAAAAGCTCTCAGAAAATCATTAACATATTGTTAAAATCTCAATCCTGAAAGTAAAAATAAACCATGAAAGCTAACCCTCAGAGCATTAAACCCACCTGTAAATACCTACACATTTCATTCCTGAAACTTTTATTGTTTTTCAAGTAGAAAGAATATCCTACTTGCTGCATCCATCATAAATTTTAAGACACAGTCTCAGCCCCATTATAATGTATCTTCATAAAGCTTAGTCTTCTCTTCAATATTTTTCTTCTTGCTTGCCCAAGTTACAATGTATTTTGAAACAGAAAGGCAGTAACAGACAACTGTCTTTCTGTAAGATATAGTGAGGTTATTCTGTACAAATGGAATGAACCTCATTTTTTCATTTCAGATCAAAGCAGAAATCTTTTGAAGTTTAGCTATTTGATAAAAAAGGGCTTTATAACAAGCAGATATAGAAGTTAATAGGACATAGAGATATTTTATTAAATTGCAAACCATTATTAATATTGCAGTTTTAACTTGAAAGAAATATGTGAAATGACACCGGAAATTAATTAGATTATTTCATCATTCTTTTACATTATAAACTTTGATACACTTGCATAGATATATAGGTACATTGATAAAAAGACACAAAGACAAACAGAATTTTAATGAGTGGGGAGCTTTTATCTACTATCACTTTGTGACTTAATTTTTTCTGTTTATACTGCCTATTGATTCCAGTTGAAACCTGCTGTTTTAATGTTGTTATTGATATTCTCTCTGGGTTTTCTTCTAATTCTGGCATTGATATTACCTTGATCGGATTTAGTTTATTTGAATTGCCTGTAGGTTTCAGTCTCTGGAGTTTTTCACTGCTTATAGACATGCAAAGATAAAACCTCTCTTTTTATCTAAAAATCCTTGAGAGACTCTGAAAGATACAGCCGTTTTCTGAGAACATTAAAAAGAAAGAGACAACAATCAAAAGGAATATACTTCTCACCCAGCCTATTCAAGACATCATTTCTATACACCCTGAGTATTCTCTGACATGCACAGACTTCTCATCTAGTCAGTTCCATTTTACACTTGAAAACTATGTGTGGAGAAATTGGATTGTCATAAAGAGACAACTGGGTCCAAGCTCCATGTCTGAGGCTGCACCTTCACTGGACTGTCTCTGGTCCTGGCTAATTTGGGAAGTGAACCTGTATAGTACTCGTGTTATTTATTTTTTACACTCTGGTGAAAAAGTAGGCTCTAGCACATTCCTGGAACGTAAGAGAAAATCTCACTTCTCTCCAGTAAGAGAAGCCAACCTGTGAGGGTGGGTGGAGTAAAAGTTATTATGTGTTTGAGCTGGAGGTAATTTCAGCACCTTGTTCCTCTGTGTTGTTATTTGATAGATGCCCGATACCTGAAACATTCAAGGCAAGATTTGATGGGGCTCTGACCAACCTAATTTAGTTGAAGATGTCCTTACTTATTGCAGGGATGTTGGACTAGGTGACCTTTAAAGGTTGCTTCCTACCCGGACTGTTCTGTGATTCTGATTTTTGCAATTTCCCCATGGCTCTTAAAAGAAATAATAAAAATTTTGCTTAATGTAAAAAAAAATAAAAATTTAAAACCATTCTTTATTTCAAATTCTTATGCTTCTATTCTTGTAAAAGTAGGACAAAAAACCTGGAAAATACTACAACTCATTTTTCTGCATTTTTATGTTTGTCAGTAATTTATTTCCTTTTTTTTTCATAAGTTTTTTTTCTTTCTATTTCTTTTCTTTTGGCTCAAGTTCAGTCTTTGTTCCCCTTCTGTTTTGTTTTATTTTCTGCGGTTTTCTTCTTCCTTTAGGCCTACAGTTTATTTTCATCTCTTTGTTCTGATTCCTTTGTCGTCTAATAGTATGTTTTTTGGAAATAATTATTTTGCAGGAAATAATGAATATTTTCAAGTTTGTAATTAAAGACAGGTAAATACTATGAATATATATGTAAACATGTGCTCTATTTGCATATGATTTATTTCCTCTGTCCAGGACAGTTATATGTACAATTGGACGTACAGAATTCCCTAAAATCTAACAATCAGCCTGTGCAGTACAGGGTATTCATAGGCAGGAAGAAGGCTCAGGATTGTTCTCGTGGCATAACACTGAATTGTCTTGATATTACCATAAATTTAATTTGAATAACAGTAAGAGGGAATGATAATAGAAAGTGGAGATTGTGGGGAAAATAATTAGTCCTCTAAAGCAGAGAGTGGTGGACTGTGATGGGCTATTGGAAAGCATCAGAGGGAAGGGAAGCACTGTTTGCCCTTTCTGCAGTCCTCCCCGTGGGTCACCTGCACAGGGCCATCAGCCCCACTCTCTACAGGCTGTTTGGACTCTGTTATTAGAGTTACTGTGCTTCTGACAGCAGAAATGAAAATGGCTTGTAGGGGAAAATGAAGGGACCCACAAGGATCATCGAATCCAACTGTACCAGCTTTTGGGAATCAGACAGATACACCATACAGATCACCATTTATGATTGCCAAATGTATAAAGTTACCCTAGGTTATAATTTTTGAACTCATTTAGTCTTTCATTTACTGTGGAAATGAGTTCCACAGCTTTAGTGTAAGTTTTCTAGAAAGCAGTTCTTTCTGCTACCTAATGCCCCCTTGGTCTTCTGTATCAAGAAATAGCAGATGGTTATTTTTTATTCACCTTACCCACCCTCTCACTAATTGCGTAGACAAAGTTACATCTTTTCCAAGCTGAAAAGTCTGCTATGTACCCTTTTCCAGATTGAAAAAACTTTAAGCCTCTGATCATCTTTGCTAGATCATCTCTAGTTTCCCTGGTTTGCTCTTTTGGATACTGCACACAGCATTCAGCATGTGGGTTTAACACATGTCATATGTCATATGTCATAATGACATGATGACTATGTTGTTTCCAGTTCCGTTCTCGATATTACTGATAGTCTTTGAGCACAACATATGCATAAATATGCACAGTAACTTCAGGATCTATTTTTTGAAATCCTGACTTTAGGTGTTTCTAGCAATTACCTAAAAACTAATGTAAATTCTCTCCTTGTTAATAGTAAGATATATTTTTTCTTATGTCCATAACTCTGTTCATTAAGACCTAATTTCTTCTGACATTTTAGAATCCAATTAGTCAATATAATAAACTTTCCATTTCAAACTTTTCTATTCTGTATCTGCCTCTTCACTGAACATGATTTTTATTCCTTTCTTCTTCATCCTACTGTCTTTAACTTCATTCATGTATATTTAATAACTTGTATCTCTGTACAGGTCCATGTTCATCATTGGTAAGCCTTTGACTGGTTCACCTGATAAAATTCTGAGACTGACATCTATTTTTAGTCTTTGTCTAAAACTAAAAATCCTATTTGGAGCTTCCTACCAGTTTTACATTGGTGAGAGTTCACTGACTTTCAGGTAGCTGCTCAAGTTTTTCTGGTGTGTCAGAACAGTAGAAAGTTATATTGTGTGGAAACTGTTGTCTCTAACCATTCTCTCTGTGTCTGCATTATTTACTTGCTCATGTCTGTTTCACTGTCATTTGAAAAGTTAATTTGCATCTTCCTAATAGGTAAACAGTTAATCTCAGGTTGGCAGGCATTGAATCAACTCATCTCAATCTCTAAAACTCTCAAATAGTCTGTTGAAGACTGTTTGGTAATATTTATTTGCTGACTGGCAGTTAAATATTTAATTGTTGGATACGCTAACAGTTAACTGTATCATACAAAAATGTGAACTATTTTTTAATTTTCATATCAATTTACTTTTCATTTTCATTCATATTCTTCTCCTTAAAAAGATTTTGAATACTCGGATTTATTAAATCCAATACAACTACAGAATACCGTCACCTTTTAAAGAAATCAGGAATACACTATACTTGTGGCTTAATCTCAGACACCAACACAGCACCATGCAGCTCTTTCCTCACTCCCTCATCAGTGGAATCAGGGAGAGAATTGGAAGGGTAAAAGCTAGAAAACCCATGGGTTGAGATAAAGACAATTTAATAGGGAAAACAAAACTTGCACACAAGCAAAGCAAGACAACTAATTCACCGATTTGCATGGGCACACAGGTGTTCCCTTGGAGAGCAGGACTCCACCACATGTAACAGTGACTTGCAAAGGAAAATGCCAGTGCTCAAAATACCCCCTTCTTCTTCCCCCAGCTCTGTACACCGAACATGATATCATATCGTATAGACTATCCTTTTGGTCAGTTTTGGTCAGCTGTCCCATCTGTGTCCCCTTCCAACTTGCTGTGCACCCCCAGCTCCTTTCCGGTGTGGTGGAAAGAAAGGCAGAAAAGGCTGCAGCTCTATGTAAGCACTGCTTAGCAAAAAAAACCATAAAAAAATCTCCATATTGTCAACACTGTTTTCAACACAAATCCAAAACATAGCCCTGTCCTAGCCACTGTGAAACAAATCAACTACCCCAGCCAAAACTAGCACAATACTTCTAGCTGCAAGGCAGAATGGAAATGTCTGAGTTGAAGACTGGAGAGGAGGAGGAGAAATAGAAGCCTTGGTATGAGCAGAAGTAGAGACTACTAGTGAGGATATGCAGAAGGCAGAAGTTTAAGGAGATGGAAAGAACAGAGGCAGGATTCTGGAGAAAATAAACAGAAAAAGCAATTTTAGAACATTCCCTATAAAACCAGATTTACTAAACTCCACCTTTCCTGTTATCAGTGAACAGGCTTGAAATCCACTGGTTAAACTGTGCATCATATCAATTTTTTAATGGTTAATCAATATATTCAATTTGTTGTCATCAGCGCTTCTGCTGTTAGCTCAGTTGGAGAGGTATATGCTGTGATTCCAAAAGCCCAAAGTATTAATGTTGATTTCATATAGGTTAAACCAGCAGATTTTTCATTAATAATATTCTTCACAGAGCTGAGAACTGAGAAAAGGATTAATTCAACGTGACTATATCAGTCTAAAAGTTAGGCATTAGTCTAAGTTAGCGTCAACACAATGATCTAATGGTTCATCCTATTCCAAGCAGACATTTACACAGAACAAACCACCCCCTGTAGTTCTTGGACTGTCTGTCACCGATGACTGAGGAAGCAGGGATGACTAGTTCAGACCAGATACCCAAGTTTAGAAGCCTGTGGTATGACTGAAGGTCAATAAACATTGTTAATAAATACCCAGGATTTGGGAACTGGACAACCTGATTTTTGTCTAAAACCTTTCAAATTTAAGTTCGGCAGATTTTTAGGTAATAAAAAAAAAAACAACCTCTCACGGTGCTGGGTAATATACCAGGAGGAATTGCTCTTTTGTGCAGTTACAAACTAAGTAATGAAAAAGGTGGAAATAAAAAAAATGGTATTTTAATCAGGAAGAACTGTAAATAAGGTGGAAGTGTTTCAGCTGTCTGACCGTGATGATGAGATGAGCATCTTAGACCTACATCTTAAAGACACATTCCATCATGTATTTTTAAACCACTAGAAATGATCAATTTTTATTATTTGCTGATGTTAAAGCATATTAAAAAAATCAGTGTATTGGTTACTGGGTATCATTACACAAGGTACATTACATATGTACTGAATATCATGTCTGGTGATGGAGAAAGTCTGTGTCTAATACTGTTCCCTGGAGAAATTGTTCAAGAGCTGTTCATCCTTGCGGAAAGATTACTCTGATATCAGTGAGACTTATCTGCTGTGTAAGTGCCAGTTGAGTTGTAAAGCTTCTCTAGGGCATTTTATCAGGTGTTCTTACTCAGCATCAATGGTCTCTATGAGAAGAGAAACAAGGCTTGGTTCTTCTAGTTAAAATAAATGAATCTGGTAAATACCTTTTCACCCCCTTTTTAAAAAAAATTTAGTATTTTTATATGTTTGTGCTGCAAAGTATCTCCACTCATCTTCTCTGCTGTCACACAGGTATTGAAATATATAGAATTTCTATTTTACTCAGTTTGTTCTCTCCATTAATGCTGAATATTATTTCAGAGGAAAGAAAAAGAATGTGCTGAAAAGGAATCTCCATTTAAAGAACAGTTTTTCTTGTGTTTATGCCAACAATTTCATCTTGGAAATTTTTCAGATTCTCTCATTGGACAGATTTGTATATGGGATTTTCACATATGTTTCAGTGAGAGTTTCACACTTTTATCTTATAGAATTTGACCTCTGGGTTTTGCTTCTCTTAGGACTAGTTTAGGAATATTAGCTGTACTATGCCCTGAAAATATTTCATGCCCATTGCTGCCTGACTGTGAGTAATTCAGGAACCACTTTGTAAGAGACTGAAAGTGGATTTTGTAATACTTTTGAAATATTTTCTTAATTTTTTGAAATATATTCCATGTTTATTAATCAAATTGTAAACAAAATGTAGAAAAAGATGAGATTCTCAGAGTAAAGTACAGTGCTGTTAGTCAGTGGTTGAGAGTGGAAATGTAAGTTAAAAGATAAAAGCTCTGTTATAGCCTGAATTACAGATTTTGCCTATGGCTTGGGAAATATCCCTTTAGACTGGAACTGCTCCCACTGTTGTAACTATAGGGAAAAATAAACACTTTTTTTACAGCTACTTTGTTTTCTGCTATTAAATGAGGTGTTAATTTTTCCTACCTACCATTATGTGAAGGTTTTTAGATCTCTGATTTAATTTGAGAGTCCTGACTGGGTGGGGAGTTCTATCCCCCTTGGTATTATATTTTGTTTATTTTTGTACATTTGCTCTCAAGTTGTTGTATCAATGTAATGAGTATTTGTGTTTCTTTTACTGCTTATGAAAGAAGGCACCACAATCAAGCTATAAATAGGCGTTGTTATAGTAGCTGAGTTTTTTCTGTACTGCTCTTAAATGCTTAAGAAGTTCTGTGGAGAGTAGATTGAGAGATATTTCTCTAAAATTTTGGGAGAGAAAGGGTTGGTATAGGTGAAATGATAGAGCGGAGAAAAGAAACAACAAAGAAAAAAAACGAAGCTGAAATTGCTTCTTGCATTTTTTTCCAGACTTTCACAGCCCCTCTTCCAGCTAGCAAAATAAACAATTAAAGGCCTTTCTGTTTGATATATTATTCAAGTTAATGAGCAAAAGCACATTTGTTACTCTCATAATGGAGCTGAGAGAAGGAAATCTGTTTCAAACTTGTCATTGTTTGATGCAAGGCTGAGGATTAATATTCTTATTTCAGATCAAGAGTATCTCATTTCAGTACAACAAGTTGCTATTTTGTGAACTTATATTATTCAGATATCAGAGTGTTCACAAATAGGATTATATAAAAATAATAAAAGGTATGAAACAAAAACAACTCATTCATTTCTGATCTAACTTTTGTGTCTTAAATCTTAGGAAAAAAACCCAGCACCACAGAATACCCCATAAAATGTGTAAGAAGCCCACACAGAATGGAGAAAATTAATTAAAAATGCTGATGCACTATAAAACAGAGAAAAAAATAATTGTTGCCACCGCAGTATGTATTGGATTTAGTGTTTTCGTGATCTACCATCTTCCTAATATTTCTGTAAACTCCCAGATAGTGGACTTGACATTTTTGTGCTAGTTGAATGTTTAATTCTCCATGTCCTTCATAAACTTGTGTGCACCCTTATTGTCAACACCTGAACTCATATAAGAACAAGCTGTACGTTCTATCATGGTGCTCCCAGGAGCCAAAGACAGTTTAACCATGGTTGCATCAGACATGGTTTCCAGATTCTGCTTTGGGAACAACCACTCTAAAACACATGTGTGAAGAAAATGGAGAGGGTTCATTCAATTAGCTGTGCAGATAGTAACTGAATATTCAATGTTCCTTTCACATTTAGAGAATCTTTTTCCTTTACTGTTTTTACATTAGGGTGGGTGGAAATGAGTAAAAACGAGTAAAAACTTCTTGATGGCTAAAGTTCAAACTATATTGAGCCATTTAAGCAATTGGATTTGTCAATTTTTCTTTTTATGTTTAAGATATGGTAGACATCCATTAAAGACATTTAGTTCCTAAATGTTCTTTCTGGCATCTCCTGATGTTCCTGGACTGCTGAGTTCTGGTTTGAGTTTTAATTTTTTAATCCACACAGTATTTGAAAGAGCAATCTATGGCTAACTGTATATCTTGTCAGAAAAAGTCTATTTTTTTGTGTGTGAGTTTTTGAAACTCTTCCTTTTTCTGTCCTTTTTGTCTTACTACTGATTCCAATAGAACACTTTCCATGGTATTAATAATATCCTCTCTTGGCAACAAGGTTTAGGACTGCATTGGTCAACAAAGTTGCAAAGCAAGTAATATTAATAACTCTAATTACCATCCTTATAGGCTAAATGGAATGGAAGATTTCTAATTCCTCTTTGGAATTTATAATAATTTACCTGCCAGCTGACCTGAAGCATTTAGCCAGACCACTGTTATAAATGGCCATCTCTTATCAGTGCTTGTTTTATGTGGAACTAAATTATTATTTACCATTAGTACTTGTTGATAATGGTGATTAGGCTGCATGTCCTACTTTTGTGGAGGAGCTTACAGACAGGACTTGTACAATAAATGAACCTGTGAACTCCAGAAGTTACATCAAAACACTTGAAATATTCCTGGTCCATGACATGTGAATCACTAGAGTTGTTCCCATTCCAGCTTCCCTCCAGCTCAGAGAGCCACCCTATCTGGACAGGAAGTTTAACTTCAAGAATCATAAGGTTGATAAAATGGTAGAAATTGTCCACTATGCTTAGCAGTCTTTGTGTGGTTTCCCCTATCCTTTTCTTTATATGCACTAAAATAGAGTGTAAATAAAATTTCTCTTTAATATACTCTTGCCCAAGGGTTTTGGTTCTTTTTCTTTTTTTTCCCCCTCTCCCCCCTAGTACTGCTTGTAATATGTACCTCAGCTTTACTGTATATAGTAAGGTGAATTTATTTGCACTGTCTGCAAACTCCTAATTTTTATTTAAGAGCAGGAAAAAAGTCTTGGTCTCATTGATCCCTTAATTAGGTGTAACTTCTAAGTGTTACCGAGAATGAGACACTATTACACAAAACTCTCCTTGTTATAATCCCTCAAAGATGGTACAAGTTAAAAGAGTATAAACCAAAAGGTGTAATAGTATTCCAGAATAAGAAGGCAAGAGAAAATAATCACTGTCATGTAAAAGCAGCGCTGGGCATAATCTATAATACTAATGCTTTCTATATGCAGGTTGCTGTATGTGAAATACTACAGTAATTGCCTCCTTAAAGTATTATCTTGATTTCTCATGTAAAAACCAAGCTGTACACAGTAGCATGAGTAGCTGCAAACAGTCTTTTTTTCAGCCTGTCTGTGGAAATCATCATGCCAATTATCTTTTTCTCTTAAGCTGAATTTAGTTGTTATTCAGCATGTTTTTGTAACATGTCTGATGGTGTCACAGAGGATTTCCGTGCAGAGACAGCATGCATCTTTTTCTAGGGCTTATGTCAAAACCCAAGTTATCAGGACAGAAATTCTTCTAGTACCTTGTGCTAGAGAACTCCTACTCCATTTGATCAGTAGCCAGGGAAGTTTCTGAGGATTTCTTTAGGAATTACAGCTTTCTGTTTTCTTCAGAGAGCTGTATCTCTTGGAGCTAACATCATCTGCAGATGGGCAGACCGGGAATGCAGGTTGGAGGAACAATTGTCTCATATAAAGGAGCCAGAAGGGCAATAGTGACTTGGGAAAATACTGTTAAAGGGAATTTAGTTGCTTCTAAATGAGCTCTACAGATTATACTGCCCTCACTAGGGAGGGTGACATAAATCCCATGATAGGAACTTGCCTCTCTTGAGAATTAATATCCCAGTTTAAGTATCCGGGCCTGTGGGTGTGTTTGTGTTCATAAATCTGAGTGGGCGAATAAGGGCTCAGATCTTGATGTTCTGAAACTGGTTTGTGCAGATAAAACTTATTGGTGACAGTGGGAATTAGGGGCTACAAATCTGGCTCCAAAAATTGCCTAGCCAGGTATCTTTCCCAAAGCTGATTGAAATCAAGGGTAAATGTTTTGTATCAGGCTTATGATGTGCAAAAGGAAAGGTGACCTGCTGGTCATTCATTTCTTCTTTCAGGAAGTTTTATTTAACATAATTCTCAGAAGAAGCATTGCTGGAGTGAAAATTAGAAAGCTCACTTTTGAAAGGTATTCTATCACAATTTATTTTGAGGCTTGGGATCTGCCTTTCACTCATTCATTGATTCATTGATTCATTGATTCATTGATTCATTATTAGAGTTCCAAAGTAACAGCCAAATGGTAGCTCAGCAGTCTTTATAAGCCTTTCCAACCCATGTCTAAGATCAGGCATGGGAAAGTCTGGCTGGGTATGCATTCCAGAAGTCAGGTTGTGCTAATACAGTGCAGCTGGAATGCTGAGGCCTCTTGCAGTACATGTCTAAAGTCCAGCTGCCCAAGGGCAGGCAGAGATCATCTTCACAGCCCCTCTGCAGCTGCCATGATTTCAGCCACTGTCATCCTGTATCTAATTATTGCACCAGAGGGCTGCAGCATTCCCTATGCAAGAAATCTCTGAGTACTTGCCTGCAACTCATGAGGGAATGGCTTCCCACAGCTTCTCTCTGCCTTAGAGGATTGATATACTCTGAAGAGATCATTTTAGTTTTTTTAAGATTAGAAAAAAGTATTTTTTGAAATGTAATAGCATTTCAGGATTTAAATAAGGATGTTCTCAACAAAAGAGAAATAAATTTTTGCCTTGTCTGCTTCCTGCCCTCCTTAGCCTGGAAAGAGCTGTTGTTTAATTGCTCTATGGGGGCAAATAATTTATATATGAGGGACTGTTTAAAATAAAAGGGTTATTCTCTATTTTACTGTTTCCTATCTAGCCTCTGGATCATAGCTGTGATTGTCTTCCCTAGGGAAAGATTGAGCATGCCTTTAAACTGCAATTGATTTTAATTAGAAATAACTAAATATGTACAAGTTAAAGAATTATTGTTTCTAAATGGGAAAAGATAATTGTTCTTCTTTCTGCTGCCTTATGATGAGGTATTTGTTTGGGAATTTGGTATAACTGTCATCTGCTGGCAGGTGACTGTGGAAGACAGCCTGTGATAACCTGCAGGCATGATTTTTTTTGAGGCAGGATCCTAGCCCATGTTCTTCCTGCTGCTGACTCCAGAGTTATAGAATTATTCCTCCCCAGAAAATAAATTGTTTATTTGTTTGCTTTTCTAATCAGTTGAATAGTTTCAGAATATGTAATAAAATGAACAAATTAAGAAATAAAATATTTAAATTTTATTCCCAGCATGTCATACATGTTAAACTTTGAAATAACTGTTTCTTTCTTGTAAGTTTTCCTCCTCAATAATGCAAAATGCATCTTAACCTCAGGTAAATATTATTGCGTGACCCAGTACGTTTTGAATCTCTTCTAAATTTTAAGCTTTCTACTGTTCAAGGTGGCATCAAGCTCCCACTGTGTCAGCACTCTCCAGGAGACACAGGCAAGTTCAGGGAATGCAGAATTATGTATTCTTATCACTACACCTCAGGTCATATCTGTTGGTGCTTGAGGTTGTTAGGCCATTATCAGCCACTGATTCTTCTCGAGCTGTGAGAATAATTTGAATTCAGGGAAGAAACATAAACTGATCTCCTTTCACTCCTCTACTAAGTTTAATAGGATTTGTCTTCTCTGTACTGTGGGTCGGTCCATTGATAAACCAGTGTTACTATAACAAGTGTGTTATTTCAAATTTTCCTCTTTTGTTAGACTATGAACTCTATTGTGACTTACATTGTGACTGTAAGCTGGTTTTAAACACCTGGAAAACTCATGTTGACTTCACTGGCTTTAGATTAGGCTTCTAGGCACAAGCTCACATCATTTAAAGGTTCACAGTGCTGAAGCAGGGACTCTAAAAGGTACCTGCACTTGTAGGCAAGATGCATTCTAAGCCTTCAGGATAAAAACAGCATTGGTTGCTCTTCAAACTATGTATTGTGCATGATGTCACCTTTTACATGCTCTGAACATACATCCTGCTACTTCTCTTTCCCTCACAGTCTTTTTTTACATATCTATAAATATTTATATTTATATGGTTTGTATATCTTATTTATATTTTATTTTTAGAAGCAAAATATAAGCATATAAAAGCAGTGTACGTAGGGGCCTTGTAGACTTCTCAGTGGTATATTTCTTGTTTTGTTTATGCCTGGGTAACATGTAGAAGTAGAAAATCAATATTGTCAATGCATGAAGTATCACTGTGACCTGCAGACTTATGTTTTAACCCTTTCATTTTACCAAAGAGTAGCAACTGCACCATCTCATTCTATGATAACCATTACAAAGAGGATAATATAAGAACATTATTAGTGGTTTAGTACATATTAAAAACTATTGCCAACTTTTTGATAACTTTAGCTAGGGCTAGGCTATTTGGAAGTCAAATGAGTAGCAGATTTTGGGTGTGAGAGGGAGTAAAGATTAAAAAAAAAGCAAAGTAATGGTCTGGGTAGCATTTTTCTGATCATGAACGTAGACTTGCTCAGACGTTCTTACCTGTGGGTGGAAAAAACCCTTCTTAACTCACAGTCCCTGTAATTAGCTTAATTCTATTATTTCCTAATAACAAACTTAAATATCCTTTACTTCTGCTGTGAAGTATTCCATCTTGCACTTTTTTTTATTATGTTCAGAATAACTACAAAATACTTTTCATCTCACTGTACAACCCAACTTTTCTATGTTACACCTGTGTTGAACTGTTATTTATTCATTTAATATTTTATATTTTTTCCATTCCTATGGAATTTCATCTTTTAAAAGGCCTTTAAGAATATGTGTATCTCAGTCAGAAGATCAGTTCATAAAAGAGAAATTAATTAGCAAAATTCTGCATTATCTATTTGCGTTTTTACTTCAAAATCTATGAGTTATTTTGATGTAGGAATCAGAATTGTGTCAGTCATTATTGAAAGTCACTTTTGTAAAATTTTCGTGTGGAAACATCAAATAAGGCAAATAATTTTCAGAAGTAATGTTGAAATGCTTCCATTTTTGGATCCCCCAGTGAACACATGAATGTGCTGCAAATTAAAAATCAACTCCTGCCCACAAAAGTCAGCAATAATCTTTTTGAAAACTTTTGGCTGTGAAATTTTGCTAAACTTCAGGGAAGATTCCTGTGAGGGTCAGGAACACAGAGATTTTTCTAGAGTAAGCAGCATACCTTGATCATAAAGATTTCCTTGTATGAAGCTGGTCATAATACGGGGCCACAAAATCATCTGCCTGTAAAGATATGTCAAGGTACAGAATGGCTATTGAAATATGTGACTCTCTCCCTTGAAAAGTCACTAGCCTTTCATTGATCAGTTTACTGCAGCACAGAGAAAATTAATAATAATAATATTATTATTACTCTGTCAGCAATCATTAGAAATTTTGACTACAATAGCAGAATAACAATAATTGGTTCTCTATAAAGTGATTTATAATCTGTGATGAAAATACTTTATTGTATAAATGTGGCATATCCTTTTCTTGCAATAAAATAGAGAGTCCTCAAACCTTTCTTGTGGCTGATGTTCAATCTCATAGTTCTGAGTTACAACTGACAAACGAGAGAGTAGAATCTGTCACCTGAAACATACTACAAAGCACAAGGAAAGCCCTCAATATTTTTAAAAACTAAAATCTTTACAAATTATTATTTGGAACATGGCATATTTGCACAAAATCTATACAACCAGTGGAATCACATGCCCCTTGTGTAAACTCATAACACTACCGAACCTGATGTCCTGGTTTATAAATATTAACACATTTGTGGAGGGAGCACTGTATATGATCATAGAATTAAAAACTACCCCGACGCATTTTCAGAGAGCCAAGCAGGATAAAGTTTCCTTTCCATCACTTTAAATCTGCCGCTTCCTAATGTAAGTGCTTGACTTGTAAATCAAACCATTTTATATGCTTTTTTTTGCACATCATATATATAGTTCATGCTCTATTGTAGCTGATGCATTACACACACTGTTATTGTAGCTGTTGTTTATGTATTAAGTAATATAAATGCAAGAACTACAAAAAATTTTGAGAAACACACTGAGAGAGAAATACACATTAACAATCAAGGAGGAAAAATAGAAATGCTTCCCCCAATCATCCCTGAAAAGTTTGCATAAAATTCCTTTTTGCTTATGTTCCAATCTCTCCACAGAGCCTTTTTATGAAAATTCATGCAAGTTAAGTTTTGCCCTTTCAAGTGTTCATGGAAAGTGAATTTCAGGCTCACAGCCAAGATACATTTAATCATGAAACAAAATTAGCTTAATCATGAACCTAAATTTGTTTGGGGAAGAATTAGAAGTATGCAACTTAATATAATCAGGGAATAGAAACAATAGCCTGCTTTAGGTGGCCAAGGGAACAAAACCTCAGACTGATGACAATGGCATGTCATTTGTGGCTATAGGCCAGTCAAGCAATTTACAAGAAAGCTAAGATACACAAGCAGATTCCACAGCTGGGTAGTTCCAAAGGTCTCAGAATTGAATACAACTGCCTGAGCTTTTTCAGGTGTTTTATCTTTCTGTAAATTTTAGGGCAATGGATACTGTATCATAGAGTTTGTGTATTTGTTTCTACAAGTCTTCAGGCTTGTCACAGGTCTGGGTAAGTTCATCTTATCTGACCCATTTGTCTTATTTAACCCAAGAAATCTGTTGGTTGGGTCAATGTTAAATAATATTTCAGGTAATTTTGGGGGAGTCTGTTGTTTGCAAGGGCCTAGCAATATTGATCTTATTCACATACAGTTTGAGATGTGTACTTCCGGATGTATTTTCAAATGCTGAACAAATCAAACTGAGTAAGCCTTCCTAAAAGTATCATGTTTGAAAACAATACCTTACAAAATTGCTGTATAGAACTGATTTCTACTCTTACCTCACTCTTGGAGAGTTCTTATAAGCCCTTTTTAGTTATGTAGGATTAACAGTTCTGTAATGAAACTTAGAAATATTAAGTTCAAATTTCTGAATTCTGTACTAGTACCTAAAAGCTCAATTTTTTATTATTAATTACAATTATTCTCTCTTTTTTTTTTTTTTAAAGAACTTCCTTGAATGTAGATATCAGTGACCTAAGAGAAATACGTGTTTTATTTTGGCTACAGATCTAATATAAATGAGGGCAAGAATGCTTTAGAGTTTTGTTTGTTTGTTTGTTTTTTCTTCACTTGTCAGAAATCACTGTTGTATAGGGACCAGGTATTGCAAATTTTAATCCTTAAAATGAAAATTAAAAAATCCAACAAATTATATAGCTATAAGTGGATGGAAGTGTAGGGTGATGGAGTAAAATTAAATCTTGTTACTGTTTTAATTTATCTTAAACAATGGGTCCATTTTTACAAATGTGAACTCTCTTGATATAAGATAGTTTCTTATTCACTTCAACCATCTGATATCAGTGACAAAAATGCCTCTGGAGATGTTAGTTGCCTCCACTGACTATAGGAGCCAAAATGATTGCTATAGACCAGCTGATCTCTTTTAACTGTTTTACAATGATAACAATATTTAAAGTTAGTGCTCTTATTGGTAAGTGGTACTGCAGGTATGTAAATAAAAGGTTCCGGGGGACTGACACCTCAAGAGACATCAGATAAACATAATATATATATGAGATAGCACACAAAGAAGTGACTGTGATAAGCTAAGATTGGAAGGCATTGTTTGAGATTTCCTTCTGATTGGAGTCAGAAGCTGGATATAGGATGGCAGGAATAAAGGCCTTCATTGAAGTGAGGAAGTATGGAAGGGAAGATGGAGAATTCATCAGTGATGAACATCAGATTTATTACTCACCAGAACCACAAAGTTGATTTGAAACTAGTTTTATAGGAGGAATGAGAAAGAATTTAATAATCTGTCTGTCTCCTTTGTTACCTAAGTGAGAAAATTGTGGAGGAGAAAGCCCTAAAATATTTCAGGAGGAGGTTGATTGGTCTGTAAAACCTTCAGTTGCCTGCAGAGAAAAATGAGAAGCCTACTTTATACAACTTCTAAAAAATAGGGAGGATGGAACTAATTTGACAAACCTTAAACTCATGTAAGGCTTTATATGTTAAGCAGGTGAAGGAGAATCTGAGAGGGGATGAAAAAGGTGACATTTATGTAGTTAATAACGAGCAAAAAAATCTGAATAGCAGCATACTGAATATATTAGCGTTGAGGAACATGTTTGCAGTCATTAAGATCAGAAAAGAGAGGACTGAAAGAGCCAAGATGTGAAATGGTGAAAGATTTTGCTGTGAATAGTGGTAGAAAGATCAACAGTTTAAAACTGTGCAGGAGGTGAAATTTGGATCCAGTCTGAATATGCTGCTTTAAAGAAAGCGCTGAGAGAAAAATAATTCCCAAGGTAATGGCTTGTCTGACCTTGGGCAATGAACCAAATCTCTGTTTTAGACAGGATATGCAGAAAAAGAAAAAGAAGAAAAAGATAAAAAAAACTCCAACCCCCAAAGAGAAGGAATAAAAGATATGTATTTAGAGAAAAGACAGTCAAGTAAGTTAGGAAAAGTGAGGGTAATGTATGAATGCAAACCAACAAATGTGTTGCTATTAGCTATGGCTGATGTGGAGAACATCAGGTGGGAATCTTTCTTTACAAACAGTCCCTGGATGGAGTGAAGAAGCCTAAATTATCTTTCTGAATGATTTCTCTCCTTCCCCTACCTACTTGGAGTGCAAATACTGGACAAGCAGGAACATTTGTTAGTCTAATGAGATGTTTTTAGCTATTGTGGTGCTTCAGCTGTAGCATTTTGAAAAAAAAAACAAATTGATGGCTGATTTTAGGTGGGATGGCACAGGATTTCTTTGTGAAGGTCAAGAAGTTAAAATTTTGACAGGGACAGTGATGAAATAATTTAATGCCTCAGCTGTGTGGGTGCAGATGGTCATCCACATGGGGGATATTTTTCCAGCAGGTTATTCAGTCAACGATGCTGACTGCCTGCAGCTTGGCAGTTATCCATTAATATGTAAAACAAAATTTTGGACTATGCAAAAATTCGGTGTTGAAGTCCATTTAATGTTGTGCCAGGTTTGCTTCAGTACCTTGTGGCCTTGGATGATAGGAGGATTAAGAAATGGAATTTTGTCATTGAAAAACTGACTGACAATAGATTGACAACTACATTTTTGGGGAGACTTGGTTTTTTCCACTGAGATGAAATGGAAATTATTGGGGTGTTTGTGTTGGGTTGTTTTTTTGTTAACAAGGCACACAAAGAAGAATTGAGAATGACATGCATAATTGCTCCTGGTGTTAATTATGTTGGTTACTGTTAAATTCCATGTAGAAATTTGTATAACTGAAGTTAATTCTGTTCCTGTTCTTGAGCTGCAGTTTTGTACATTGCTCTCATGTTTAAAACAGTACCACTATGTAAGATCCACAGCCTCTGATTGACACAGTTCAGTCAATTGCTAGTGTTAATGTAGCAGTGAAACAGAATAACAAGACCAGGCAATAGAAGAGAAAATACTTCAGAAAATGATGAAATTTTGGCAGTAAGAGTTTTGTGGCTCAACAGAGAAATAAGTCTTCATAAGTAATGTAGGATTTTTCTGGGGCCAAATCAGGGTTAGTCAAGATCAAGCTTTTTATGTGATTAGAAAAGACTTAAGTCCAAATCAACTAACAGTGTTTTGAGAAGGACAGCCTCCTCAGTGACTGCTTTTCCCTCAATGAGCCTGTACTCCAAGCTGCTGCCAAACAGGGTCTCAGATAACAGACACAATTAATGTCAAGGGCAGAACTCATCTGTTATCTCTCCATATCCTAAATACTTTGCTTGTCATCACCTGCCTTGTGTTTAACAGCCACATCTAGGTGACTCTTCTGGATGTATTTAAGAACTGCTTTTTGGCAGAAGCTACCTCTCCTCTCCCTCGACCCTCATTTTAGAAGGAGGACTGTTAAACATTGAATTCTGGATTTCTGTATGGCACACAGAGAAACAAGGACCTTAAAGTTGTGCATTGAAACATACAGGTTGTACACCTACAGTTCTTCTATTGACTATATCCCTTTGCTAGCTGACCTCAAAGGTGAAACTGCTCTCTACCCCAGTGTAGGAATCAAGAAAGATTAAAATGAGATCAACAGAGGATCCACTCTTGTAGCTATGAGGACTTCCAGGTGTTTGGAAGAAAAGAATAAGCCTCAGAAAAGAGAAGCAGCATATCAAAGACAATGTGCTCTTTGATAGTATGTATTAACAGATTCTGGCTGAAATTAATTGAATTTAACCTTTTGAAACAGCATACATTCAATTTTGATGCTAAAACTTTCTAAGGATGGTTAGAATCTAGATGAGAATTATTCTGGAAAATTTTGATCTATTTTTTTTTTCTGTTGATTCATGAAGGAAATATCCTCTAACCACTGTTAAAAATTAAAAAATTTTCATTATAGACACAACTGAAAAACCACTGAAAACAGCTGAATTTCCAAGTTTTCTGAGATCAGGATCTGAATAAATTGTATCTGGCAGAAGCAGAACCACAGGGAATGGCCTGATAAAATCTCTTCCACTGAGAAAAGGATACACAGAATCTTCCATTTTCTCTTTAAATTGGTAAGACACAGGGAAAAAGTTGGGAATCAGTAATTAAAGTGAGAAAGAAAAAAAAGGGGTGGAAGAAATCTGGTTAAAACTGAGGCTGTAAATCTGGTTAAAACTGAGGCTGTAAAATGAATCTGACAAAACCAGAACTGGGTAAGACAAGGACAGTTGGGAAGGTACCCTATAAAGGGACTAAAGAAAAGAACAGAGAATGCATTGGGAGGGAAAGATAGCAGGACTTGGTGTACTTTTCTTAGTATGTGCTGCTCCGATGAGGACAAAAAAATTGTGAGACAGCAAAATATATTTTCATCACTGGTTTCCAGCTGCTGGAAAGCAAGTGTTATATAGAGAGTGAAAGCTGAAATCAGCTAAACCTGAAACCCAGCAGCAATTCAAAAAGTTCTGGAAACTCTCAAAGAAGAAAGTTGTTGTAGTAGATTTGGGATCTGAATGTTTTGATCCAAAAAAAGGAAAATCACAGCACACTGTTTGCAGCACAACTATGGTATGAATTTTATTTTAGATAAAGGCATCAGTCTATTTATTTCACCATACTTCCCGGGCTTTTGTTGAGACAGTTTGTAGAACTTGATTCTTAAACTTTGTTGTAGTGTTTACACCTCTTTAAATGGAAATACTCTTGTGGAAACTGCTCATCTGTTTCTGTCCTCTTTAGAAGTACATGGATTAGATTAGACAAAAGTGATTAAAATGAAGCAAATAAAAACATGTCAATAAAATATTACTAGAGTGCTTATAGATGCTTGCTTTTGTACCTCATTGTGTGCTCAAGCCCACTGTTTTCTCTCCTAGGTTTTGGATTTCTGTATTCATCAGCACCACATTTTTTCCCTAACTGCCTGTAGCTTCCGATGCTTTGCTGCCTTTGGGTCACTGTGCAGCATGCTTACAAACCTCCCATCTCTGTGTCACTGGTAAATTTGATCACACTTGAAAGTATAGCAAACAAACACCTGACAAAAGAAGAGACTCATTAACAGCCTTCATTTCCTATGCAGCAACCCAAGCAAGCACAGGCATACACGAGAGTTCTGGCAGGAATACAAAGGAACTGTGCTTGAAGACTGACAATTAAAACTTTCTTAGGAAGCAGGACCGCCTCCTTGATTCTGCTGTGCACTGGGAGAGTGAAAACAACTCCCTGAACCACCTGTGGTTACTCCTCACAGATAGCCTAGGGAGCACAGTTTGAAAACACCTGCCAAGTGTCAGTCTCTGAGCAGGAGTCTCACATGCTTATCAGGCTTCTTGTTCAATGCAGTACTGAACATCCAGCCAAACTTTGCTGAAATTATTTACATTGACCCCTTGGAGCAGACTTAATGTGAGGACAGGAAGATGAATATGTTACTTTTCAAAGAGCTTTCTTTGGCATTCTTACATGAGATCTATTATTAAGGCTCACTGGACTTTACACCTCTGGATTACAGAAGAAATTTTTATTCTCATCTCCAAGGAAGAGAGAGAAATAACTGGCTTTCTGTGATTCAAATGGTGGATCCACACCTCTGGAGACCAACAAATGACCAGTTGCCTTCAGGACGGAGGTGCTGCAGTTACACGCTGGCAGGTGTCCCCAGCTGGTATGGCAGCCACAATGTGAATTGGAGGTTATGCCTAGTGTGCTACTTCTGCCTGTGCAGGCCATAGGATAGATGAGAGGTACGCTTCCTCAACCCAGGCACAGCAGATGTTCTTATGACTGCAGCCAATAGGCTAGTCCAGCTCCAGGTCACCAACCCATTCCTCACCCACATCTATCAAGAGCTGCACTACTGTCTTTGCAGTGTGCCATGTACGCAAGAATATTTAACCATTTTTTAACCACTTTCCTGTTCTCCACCAAAACCCCAGATGTTCTTCTGCTGCAATGCTGGCACCACGTATACTGTTAATTCATTACCATGACTTCTGCAAACAGCGGGAGAACCACTGGTGCAATGGCGACACTGTGGCAGAACAACAGGAACAAATGACGTTAAAATCACACTGGAGAGCTCTGAAGATTCAGGATCAAAATTGCTAGTGCTGATTCATGAGATGAAGGGTTACTACAGCTACACAGAGACATCGTAATTGATTGTTCTTTCCACTTAGAGTTTTTACTTTTTTCTTAATATGATGATTGTCAAATACTCAAAAGTTAGAAAATCCAATTTATGGTTATCTAATATTAATATCCTGGATAGGTGCATTGGGATACTGTCAAGCAGTCATATATTTTTACTGATTCCAAAAAACTGGTTATGTCTCTCATTGCACAGAATGGATGATGTCTTCTAAGCCAATTAGAATTGTGCAGTGAATAATGTTGTTTGTAGGGTTTGTACTTTATTTCTCTTAGAATATGCAAGGTGAGCATAGAAACATTGTAGAGTCTGCAGGAGAAGGAGGACAGGAGAATTTGGGGGGATTTGGACAGGCTGGATAGATGGGTCAAGACCAATTGTATCAGGTTCAACAAGACTAAGTTCTATATCCTATGCTTTGGTCACAATAACCCCATGGAGCATTACAGGCTGAGGGAAGAGTGCTTGGAAAGTGACCCAACAGAAAAATGACCTGGGGGTTCTGGTCCACAGCCATCTCAACATAAACCAACAGTGTGTCCAGGTGGCCAAGAAGGCCAATGGCATCCTGGCCTATATCAGGAATAGCGTGGCTTGCAGGACTAGGAAAGAGATTATCCTGCTGTACTTAGCACTGGTGAGGTTGCACTTCAAGTACTGTGTCCAGTTCTTGGCCCTTCAGTTCAGAAAGGACACTGCAGTGCTGCAGCAGGTTCAGAGAAAGGCAATGAAGCTGGTAAAGGGTCTGGAGAGCAAGGTCTATGAGGAGCAGCTGGCGAAGCTGTGGTTGTTAAACCTGGAGAAGAGGAGGCTCAGGGGTGACCTTATTGTTCTCTACAACTCCCTGAAAGGAGGTTGCAGCCAGGTGGGGGGCAATCTCTTCTCACAGGTAATTAACAATAGGATGAGAGGACATAGTCTCTCCCAAGCTGTGCTGGGGGTTTTTAGGCTAGGCATTAGAAGGAATTTCTTCACAGAAAGGGTAACTAGACATTGGAATGAACTGACTAAAGAGGAGGTAGAGTCACCATCCCTGGAGGTATTTAAAGAAAGACTGTATGTGGCCCTGAGTGCCACGATCTGGTTAAGATGGTAGTGTTGGGTCATAGGTTAGACTTGATGATCTCAGAGGTCTTTTCCAACCTAATTGATTCTGTGATTCTGTGATTCCATGAATGTCAGACTCCAGAGATCCATTCTACTGCTTCATCTTCTACTGGTTGCCACAGCTCTTTCATAGAATCATAGAATCATTTATGTTGGAGAAGACTGCTTAGGTCATCAACTCCAACAATTAACTCAGCACAAGTCCACTACTAAATCATGTCCTGAAGTGCCACATTTTCGTGTTTTCTAAATACCTTCAGGGATGGTGACTCCATTTCCCTAGGCAGCCTGTTCCAGTGTTTTGCAATCCTTTCAGTGAAGAAATTTTTCTTAATATCCAATCTAAACCTCCCTTGGCAGAACTTGAGGCAATTTCCTGTTGTCCTATCTCTTGATACTTAGGAAAAGAGGCTTCTCCTGCCCACCTTGCCACAGCCTCCTTTCAGGTATATGACACTGCACAGTAACTTAGTCTGATTATCTTGGAAGTTAGCTGCTGCTGTGTATTTCTTGCAATTAAGCTGTAGTCAGACTCAGAGGAGATAAAATTGTACCCAAGGCCTGTAGAAGAGAGATTTAAAGCTGATACAATTATACCCAGTTGATTTAAATATTAGGGAGATTCAGAAATATCTTAAGATTAGGAAAGGTGGAGTTGTATTTTAATTTCCATTTTTGTTCTTGTAGTTGTGTTATTATTACTACTTACTAATTGACCCAGAAAATTTTTAAAAAAGAGAAGAGAAAAAACCCCATTTACTTTTTGGAATAATTTTTTTGATTAAGGATAACTTATGTTATAATTTTTAGTTTCATTAATATTTTCTTTGTATACTTAGTGGCTAAAAAGTGAGATAAGGAATAACATTACCTGCACAGCTTCTATAAGAAAAGTTTGTAAAAGTATTTATGAATAGAGATGTAATTTTTTTTTTCTTGTAACCTGCACGTTGGGCACGTTTGCCTTTGATTTCTCTAATCTGAAACTTGTAACTGTAGAGATGAGGGACTGGATACATATATATCTGCATTTCAGGTTGGATCATAAGTGAATTTTGTAGGAAATGTGGACAATTAGGAGAGTTGCACACTGTGAAATGCTGTCAGTGTTTTTCCTTTAAAACTGTTTTTCTTTCGAATGAAACTAAACTGGAAGGAGTGCCCCTCTGTGTTCACATCACCGATAGCTGTTGGATCCTTGGGACCAGACTACAGCTAAGACAAAATAACTCTCCCTAAAATGTATGAGGTATGAAGGTCAGGTTGTCAGGAGAAACTCTTTCACTTTACAGTCTGTCCCTGCAGAGCTGCCCTGGTTGTTGATGTAGACATGGCCACTGTCTGCTGGGATAGATGCTGCCAGGGTTTTGGGAGGTCTTGTTTACAACTGTTATGCTATGTATTTTTGTCTTTTATCTGCTGACCAAACTAGCCACTTTCTTTTACAGAGAATAATTTTTCCAGTGAGGTTTTGATGTCTCTACTGTAATTTAAAAATGGTCTTATAACCATACTTGCATTCTAATGTGCCCAGAATTCAGCTATATTAGAGTGAAAAACTGTTCATTTGGGATGGAACAGGTTAGGACTGAAGTGGAGACTAAACATGTACATTCATGCCTTTTAGAACTAATACAAGAATATGGGGGTTTACACCCAAGCTCCTGGCTCTACTGCAGTAAGTTATGAGTTTCTACTGCATTCTCTGCTACAAAGAGAGAAAAAGTATTGGTGAAGGTAGCTTTGTAAACATGTTAGATTGTCCCCTGCCTCAGTTGGATTAGAAGCACGCAGTTTCAGCAGACAGAAGTTTCAGAAGTTGCTGGTCCTCAGCTTTACTGCCACTCGGATGACTTGTCACCTCTTGCTGTATCAGGACACAGACTGTAAGTTTACTTGCTTGAAATTTGCCTGAAAAAGGTTCAGACAGATGGAGAAGCTTCCCTAGACAGCCTGGAAGCAGATCAAGGAGTTGTTTCTTATTGTCTTCCCAGCTGAGAGTAGATGGGTTTAACATATGTCAAAAAGAGGATAGAAAATATTATCTAGTGAGCACACTGAATTTGGGACAGCAAGTGTAGTTATTCAAGCAGGTTAGTATTCCTT
>JAWWES010000081.1:88020703-88058203 GCA_035583135.1 Lophotriccus pileatus | reverse complement strand
CATGTACTCTTCAATTTAGACAATACGAGCAGAATCAGAATGGAGCTATTCATGTCCTGTTGACATAAAAATATAAAAATTCTTTCCCAAAGCCCTGGCAACAGAGACAAAACAATACAAGATGATAAACACTGTTGCCATTAACTTTTGGATGTGACAATAAATTTGCCCTAACATCACTTTCTAATCCACCTCTTCTGGAAAATAATGTTCTGATCTCACATGCAAGATGCTGCTGCCACAGATGATCTGTATAACTTGGAAGGTGGGGCTTTATCAAAACACTGTACCAAAACAGGGTGCTTATTTGATGAGTAAGCAAAGGGTTTTGAAGACCAGCTTTGGACTATTTCTTCTGAAAATCTTGGGCTGAATCTTGTCAGAAGGAAGAAAGGAACATGAAAGGTAGACCCTGGACCTCTTGGCTTCAGGACCTCAGCTCATGCACAGGGTGAGAATAATATGTACAGTAATAAAACCCCCCGTGATCTTTAACATCTATTCCAATTTAATCAAGGTGCTTTTTTAGCCCATTACATCCACCTCAAACCTTTCATTGTCTAGTTTACTATGTCTTCTACAAAGAGGCAGCATGTTGCTACAGATTCCCTGAGCGCAGTTTCAGATTCTCTACACCTATCAGACTCATGGGGAAGTCTTGTACCTTCAAGTTACATAAGTTCTGAGCACATTCTTTGATACCTATTCTTTCCTAATACTCAAGCAACAGCAAGGCATCTACTTCTGAGCTGGGAGATCTCAAGAATGCCTTAGCATTTTTCCTGCTGGTCTGCTTCAATACTTAGCAACAATTCTCTCACACACAAAGAGTTTGCCTGATTCCAGCTATGGGCAGTTGATTTTTGTACCAATCAAGGTCTTAAAAATATTTCCTTGCTTCTTCATGAAGATGCAATAATCTAATCAAGCCTCAGATAATTTGACTAGGATTTCCAAGCCTCTTATTGAAATATCTTTCATTATTTCTGTGTCCCTTTTCGTTCTTTGACAATCTGTCACAGAATTAGAGCATAGTTGAGGTTGGAAATGACATCTGGAGGTCATCTGGTATAACTTCCCTGCTCAAATAGGGCCACCTACAGTCAGTTGCCCAAGATCATACCCAGCCAGCTTTTGAATACCTCCAAGAATGGAGACTGCATAACCTCTCAGTGGCACCCATGCTAATACTTAATGATCCTCACAGTGAAAGAGGCTTTTCCGTAAGTGCTGACATCACCTCTTCTGTTTCAGTAAGTGTCCATTGCCTTCTGTTCTTTCACTGGAATGGCTATCAGGTGCCATTACAAATAGAAACTGTAGACTTATTTATAATTTCTCCATATACAATTTTTCTGTTTTCAGCCTGAATAAAATTTTTTCACAATAGCAATGAACGGGTGGAGCCTGGAGCAGTGTGGGTGTGCGTAACTCGTAGTTCTATACCACCCATGCCACTGCCAGGAGTGAAAGCAAGGGTCAGAAGAGGGGTGTGGCTTCATGTTGAGAAAAGCATGGTGGAAGGGGGAAATCCGACCTCCATTGTTCAGTCACACGTATTTTGCATGTAAAACATCGTGTCTTTTTGTACACTTTTGTTGTAAATATTGTTGCTGTTACTGTTTGTTTTACTTATCTCATTGCTGTTTCTAGTAAATTGTTTTTATCTCAACCCATGATCTCTACCTTTTGTCTCTCTCATTGGAGGGGGCAGGGGAGTGGCTTGTGGTTTTCTTTTTAGTAGGAGTACTAAATTGTGTAATACCATTCCTAAACTACAACAACAATGCTTAACAGGAAAAATGTGGAAAAAAAGTCACCAAAAAAAGTCACCTCTAGGTTTGTTCAGTGCTCCCTGATATCTACAGCCTGGAGTCATCCTATATGGTCCTGTCTATGAATTTGATACTGGGGGCTTATCTTCATTTGGTTATTTGTTGTAATGTCCTAGATCCTTGAAATATTTTTTTTCCATTTTCACCATCATAACAGACTTTTCCTCTTCTTCTCTTTTTTTGTGCTTCTTGGTAGATCAGTAGGTCAGAATACTATTGGTTACATGAAAAATTGCTGTTCCTTTTTCACTTTAAATGAAAACATGTGATCCACATTCCAGATTTACTGGTAGTTTGGTCTCATATTATTCATACTATGCTTAAGAAAACCTGTGCTTGGGGGTAGGAAATATACTTATAGTTCCTTTAAAGATCATGCACAACTCTTTTGGTAATTTTTGGTAATGGTCACCAAGTTTACAGAAATGTCTTCTGTTACAGTGGGCTGGTCATATGCCAAGCGTGATATTCTTGGAATTGCTTCTGCTTTGTCATCACAGCCTAAGTTATTGAGCTGAGATGTGCCAAGACACTGACTGGGCTTGAGTTTTTTGCCTCCAGTGAGCACCACAGCCTGGGCAATCCTTATGATAGTCAGATCCAATTCTAAGACACAGGTCAAACTTATGCTAACTTCACAACAAGTCTATATAAAGATGCAGTGGTGCAGACTGGTGAAATAATGTGAATTTTGAATTCTTGTAAAGGGCTTCCAAATGGTACAGTTTTCCTTCAGACAGAAGTTAGTTCCCAGAGGATTTGAGTGCTCAGAACATCAAAATATGATGTTTTTCTTTTCTTTCTGTGTATCAATACATGGCCAATATAAAACCTTACCACAGTGAGGGAAACTGCTAGACAGTCAGGTTAGAGTGCACCCCAAATACACAATGTAGTTATATTAAAATTATTTTCGTAACTTTGGCCTTTGTGCATTTTGATTGATATTTATTTATTCACTGGACATGAGCATACAGAAGAAAAAAACCCCAACAAAACCCTATGCACTAAATCCACAGGATTTAAAGTAAGGAAAATAATCCAAAGTAAGAGCATCAGCTAATGCTTTCACTTCAGGCTTAGATCATACTCTTGTAGTTGACATTACAGAAGTTTGAGATTGATGTTACATGCCATATGTGCTCCAATACATGCAATTGATAGAGATAAGGATGACAGTCTTAGCTACATATTTCCATTATTTTGTGGATTAGAAATGGGCAGACCCCTAAATGCCTGATTTTCTTTGGGACTGGAGACCAAAATACTGACAAGCATATGTGTATATACACACACACATACACACACACACACACACATGATTTCTCACATACTTATGTTAGTAGTTGGTAAGATTTGTTCAATAAAGTGCGCCCTACTAGAACCCGTAAATCAACCTTGACTATATCCAAATATTTTGACCTAAAATATTTGAAAATGACTGTCCAGATTTGAGGGGATTTATGAGTTATGATGTTATTGCACTAATTGTCTTTAAAAATTTTGCATTTAATGATATTTGCATAGTTAGAGGTTTTCTATTATGGTGTTTTGGTGTTGGTTTTCATTGTTGTGGTGTTGATTTGTTTTGATTTTTATTTTTTCCTGTTGTCTTTTGTTTTAATTTGGATGAAAGAACTTTTTCTCTAATTCATGGAGTCTTCTGTAATCTGCTAGTCATTAATGCAACAAAATTCTCTAGTCTGACAATTTTGTTGGGACCCAATGACTGACTCCTACAGTATTCTGTGTCAAAATATGTTACTGAGCTCCATTGTGAAGATTACTGGCATGGCAGTGGTTTTTCACAAGCAAAACAAATCGTGTATGTGTATCAGAAATAAGAGGATTTAACTCTTTGTTTTTTATGTGGACCCTGGCGTTTAGGCACTGCTAGAATTCCAGTCCTTAATAGCTCTGAACACGACTTTATTATTATACTTTGTATATAAGCAGTACAGCAGAAATCTACACTTAAACACTGAACTTCTGTTAATACTGATGAAAATAAGGCTGCTAAAAAGACTGTGGTGCTGCCCTTATGGAACCACAGTAAGAATCCCCAGGCAAAGAACACTTGCCCTGGAGACATACTTAAATCCTTATATCATAAATCAATCCAATTGCAAACAATCTGTCTTCACATGTTGGTTATTAATTCTTCTTTTTTTTTTTTTTTTTTTTTTTAAGAATGAGAGAAGAGAGGCAGTCTGGAGAAATGTCTTTCATACAAAATCTTAACTATGTTTTATTTATTCACAAGGTGGTAATTTTAATAGGTAGTAGTCGAGGAAGTCTAAGGATGTTTTCAGAAAGGTATCGAACGATAGCCTCTATGAATTTAATTCATACTTCACACAAGCCTTGAGAGAAATCCACTATGTTAGTGGAGAGTGAATAGTTAACACTAGGGATTTGGTGTGCAACTGAATCAGACTACCTCTTCTAGTTAGTCTGTGCTGGAAGAAGCTGTTATAGCAAACTGATTGCAAATATAGTGAATGCTGTAATGCCGCATTCAGAACCTGGTGACAGCATCATGAAGCCAAGAAGCTGCTGGGAAAAGGGAATGGTAAGAGAAGAGAGAAGACTGACACACTTCCCAGAAGGCTGCATACCAGTGTCATGCCTCCTGATTCACATGGATCTTTTAGATCCTCAGAGCTGGAGAAGAGTTTTCCACATGGCACATCTTTCATCTCACAAAACGGTCCTTGAAAGTCTTGAGAATGTTAATTCATAAGCTGCTTGCTTTTTTAATGGTAAGCTTGTTTTTTCATTGAGGTCAAACACTTCTATTCAACTAGAAGCCTAAAAGTGCTTGGTGAGCATGTAGGAGACAAAACACCTGAGCGAAGGCTAAAACACTCTTCTTCATAAACACCATCCTCAGCATGATTTCATCCTTACTGTCTGCATTGGAATCAACTATTAGTCTTCCATAGAAAATTCTAATTGTCTTTTCTTCATTCTTGGTAAGGCTGGGAAGAGGCAAGAATAATCTGACGTGTCAGAGGGGTTTAGAGAAGACACACATTTTCTTTTTATATTTTAAGAGAATAAAAGTATCAGAATAAAAAGTTCTAAAAAAGAACTGGTACTTGAAGATAGAATCTTGTGAAGTAGTATCTGTAAAATATTTTGCAGTCATAATGAAACCGCTGCAATCTCAAAATACCAGTTTTCAGAACTTATCTTGTCTTAAACACATTTTCTTGAGCCTGGAAAAACAGGGGAACATTAAAGTTAAAAAATTGTCTAGACCAATATCTCTTTCAAAGAACTTTTCTTGATACTTCTTGCTACTTATCTGGGGGTAAGACATGTCTTCTGAGCAAAAGAAGGTGAACATTTTCATTCATGCTATTTTATGTTCTTTTTATTCTACAGTGATGACCTGCCTTGCATGCATGCGCATGTAATACACAACAAATAGCATAGCCATAGGGTTCCATTACCTGTGCAGCCCAGGAGCATAGGCTTCACCACAGAATATGGATGGAATGACACAACAGTCCAGATAATTTCCTCAGCAAAGTGCAGCAGACTTCCTTTGGCAGATCTCCTCACAAAGTGGGGTCTGCAGCAGCAGTGATGCACTACCTAACTGGTAGTACATTTCTTTTTGAATAGCATGGTATAACTGTATTCACAAGGAAGGAGTGATCGCACTGAGGACATGGCAAGCTACTTCTCCTACCCTAGAGCTTGGATGGTAAAGCCTGGACAGCTGTAGCTGTGCAAAGTAGCACGAAAATGATGGAATGCCTGGTATGGTTTGATGTACCGATGATTTGACTGCCCAGCACTGCTGGTTTTTTCTTACCATAATGCAGCAACGGCTGCACAGTGTATCACAACATGGCAGTGACTGTGCTCCATAGCAGTGAAGATGTTGCACTGCACTAATTGTTTTTGGTTTGCTTTTCCTTTTTTGTACATTGATTATTACTTCTCTTTCATGCATTTTCTCACTGACAATTTGCTTCGCTGATTCCACTCAGCCAGTACACATCCATTAGAGATAGAAAAACAAAAGGGAAATGTTCTTATTTAGAAAGAGAAGCCTGTAGCTAGCATGCTGAAGAGTGATTCCATATTCATTGCATCATTCAACAACCTCATCACTTGCTCTCTAAGTAGCAGTGCCACATCCCATTCACAAAAGAAGAGCAAAAATAGCCTTCTGTTTTATTTCCCTAAGCTGTTATTTGAAGACCTATGGCACCATGCTCATAAGTTTTACTTGCAGGTTTTGAATTTACTTTTGTTGCGTTTTCAACAATTATTCCTTTTTTGTTTGTTTTGTTATGTTCATTTGTTTTTGTGCTTTGGCTTTTTTTTTCCTCTCTAAGGCTGAAGAGCAATTTCATATTTATCAGAAATTTCATTGAAAGCCTTAGCGTTCCTGAGTTAGCACATTGACACACTTTAATGCAAAGGAGAAAAAATTAATTATTTGATTTTTTGAGTATAAACTAGATTATCACCAGTTTAGATTAGATGCGCAATAGGAAAACACTATGTATTTTAGTAACATCATAAATCAAGCAAATCACTTTGGTATTAGTCTTGCTATCTACCAATAAAAGTAAAATCTTCATTTAATCCTCATGATGGTGAATACCAGCTTATTATAGTGTAGGCTGAGGGAGAAAACCCAACAAATCCCAAAATTAAAGTACTATTGGTTTGCAATCTGAGATTTCCATGAGCACCATGTGACTCAGAAATGTATAACTGCACGTTTGCATTTTTCCTTTTATTGCCATTGCCATTGGATAACTATCAGTCAATGGATAGGATACAGCATTACCTCTCAGCACTTGCATGGTACCTTGAGCATCATACCTACACCGAAAAGAAAGCTACTAAGACTTGTTTTAAACATTATGTTATGTATTTCGTGGGTAAAAGGACCAAGTATTACTTGATTTTTTTTTGTTTTGTTTTGTTTTGTTGTTTTTTTTTTTCTGTTGGTCACAACACATATAAAATTCATCATAGGACAAAATGCTGCATGTTTTTATTCTTGTAGTGCTCAGAGCCAGCAGTATGCCTTTTCCCCATTTTATAGACAGAGAACATGCAATTGGAAGTCTGAATCAGAGCTGGGAAACAGACACAGAGTCACTCCTAAATTAGGTCTTGAAAGAGTTCAAAAGACATTTTAGTTTGTCATACAGTAGGAAAAAGAGTACATTGAGCCATTTTCATCATGAAAACCTTTTCTTCCAAATGGGATCTGGTGGGTGTGGGTTCAAGTTATATTCTAGGACTTGATATAGTTCCTGGTGTCCACACAGAATAAAAATAGGAAAGTTGAAGTGTCCCTCATCTCATAGAGACAGACTCTGTGGCATAAGGTAGGTAATACAGTTTCTACCATACAGATGTTAAAGAAAATACTAATAAAGTCTTTAGTAGAGTATCTATAAACTGGAAAAGATTTACAGAAAGCGAGGATAGGAGATACACCCCAAAGAAGGACAACCTACTAATTATCTTACAAGGTTTTATTTTTCACCTTTAAAAAAGAACATAATTTCTAGCACTATCAGTGTAGTGTTTTCATAAGTGTTGCAATATTTTCAAAATTTGGGGGAAAAAATAAACCTGTTCAGCATTTATGCAGGTACAGAATATAGACCACAGGACTTTTCCTCTTTTCAGAATCTGTAGCAACTGCTTAAAAAATGTTGCTACCTAATAAGTACAAAATAAACTACCTTTGCATGACATTCACTGAGAACAAATAAATTAATTTTAGTACGAGCAAATGAATGACTGCAGTTCTGAGCAAAATCTGTTTTGGTCAGAATGATTCTACTGCTCTGTGCTTGCCAATGTTGCTGCCATGCACTTGGGTTCCCTGGAATGAGGCCATCAATTTCAGGAGTGTAGAATGAAAAGCTCAAGCAAGAAGTGTAAATAAGCATACTGTGCTTTTGAAGAGGTGATCCAAAAAGCCTGGGAAATGGAAAATAGTTGTTATTATGTACTTGTTGTAGATAAAGCAATATATGTTACAATGTCCTAGAGAGTTAACCCATGTGTGAAACCAGGAAGCAAGACTGCTTACAGATAGAAGATCCTTTTCTAAGCCCTGTGCAGTTCTGCCCTTGCATTTTTGTGTGTTCCTACATTTATCCACACCAGTATCCAGCAGGAATGACTTCTGAATAATCTGGAACCACCCTTGTGCAGCTACAGAATCTGGTCCTCAAGCTTTGCTCCTGAAAGTTGACATAAATGATGGTCTTTGCATGGACAAAACAACAGTATCTGGAACAAAGTTCTCCAGAGACATAAGAATTCACTTTTATTGACTATATCTACTAATTTCAATAGTGCTTGCATGTTATCCCAAGTTTATCATGGAGGGCGATGAGATTCAAAAAAATAGAGATCAGTAATGAAACTGCATAATAATTTGGATGACATCATCATATAAGGGAACAGAAGGAAAATAATATGAAATAAAAGGAAATATTTTACTTATGCACTTTAAGCCAGATATTTACACTGGCTTATCCATTATCATATTCATTATTGTATTTATTTTACATCGATTATTCATAATGATTGACTATGAATGTATTCCTGTTTAGATTTTACGAATGGTTAATCTCCTACGATCCTCACTTATCCATATTTTTTTTGTTGTTTTGGGAGCATAATGCTAATACTCATTTTGAAATACAAAAGCTGTAGAGGACTTGATCTTTAGAATGCCTCAAGAAAATAAAACAACTTTGAATGAAACTATACAAATACATATAATACATTTCAATTACTTTGGAAAGTGCTCTTTGCATTTCTAGCAAAAATAAAATTTTTGATATTGCAGACCAAAATAATAATTTCATCAGTTTTGTTGCGAGAGTGATACTGGAGTCTTCATTTTTATATTTGTGATGTTTTTTATATCTAGAGTTGAATCACAAAAATTATCATTAGAGAATGTTATAATCAAAAGAAACCATGATAAAGCTAAGATTGAAAGGACATAAAGGGTATCAAAGTGGGGAAGGGTATCAAAGGGTGTCAAAGTGATAAAGAGTATCAAAAGGTATCAAAAGTAAACATTTATACAACTCCCACAAACTGAGAAAAGGTCCTTTTTAGTGCTGGATTGGCTCTCTGTCTTTCAAACATCTATTCACATAGTTAACCAGAATCACCAGTGTACTAGCCATCATTCTGAAGGTGGAAGAAGTTAAGTTATAAAACAATCTAAGGAGAAAGTGAGTCAGAGAATATACAAATTATTTTGGATTCCTGAGAAAACAGCCTTTCATAGCACTACTGGCAAGAAGCTATTTAACTTACCTCATTAAACAACACAGAACTTAGAACACCAATTTTCAGTAGTTTCTCATCTAAAACAATAGATTTACAATCAGTTTATGACCTTTCCAGCTTTCACATCCTCTGTTTGTCTTCCTTGTGTTCTGTTAAACAAGAAAAGTGTTGTGACCCATAATTGCAGGCAGATTCACAGCAGGTTTTGAGGAGCTTTTTTTGCCATGGTGTCCGAGCTGTCTCCATCTGCTGCTGTCTTGTGTGCTCCCCACAGGGGGACCTGGCTAATTTTTCAGTCAATTAGCAGAAGGGTTGCTTTTGTTCTCAAAGTGCACCCCCATGGGCTCCTCTTACACCCAGGACACACTATTCAGATGTTGGGAGTTTTCAAAAAGCATATCATGTTATTTTTTTTCTACTGACCTTAGTGACATTGTTGAGCAAATGCTGTCTTTCGTAATCATAGACACATTAAACTGTGTAGACTAACTTTGGAATGTTTTTAATATGAATATTAATAATACATGTAGCAATGGTTTTTCTTAAATGATTTCTGAAATCTTGTATCAAAGCCTAGATTTACTTTTTCATTCAGAAGGAGTCAGCTGACATACTAATATTTCATCATGATCATTATTTACTGTGTATTTTATTCTTTTAATGGGAAAAAAAGTTTCTTAGCAATTGCTTTTGCTACTTACCTTCTAGCGAGGAACATTTAAATGCTGAAAAGAAACTTCAGATTATGAACACAACTCCAGTTTCAGTGAAAAGTACTTATATATCAAATGAAAAAAAAAAGCTTGAAAACATAGATTTAATTGTGCACATATATGTTTATACCTTTGCATAGCTAGCAGAGGAGTAATGCAAACATTATATAGCGCTGGAATAATAACCTGATAGTCAGGCTCCTTGTGTATTCTTTGTGTTGCTTTCTATGAATTTTAATCAGGATTTGTCTAATATGCGCTCCTTGCAAGACAGAAAATGCTGTTATTTCAGTATAACAAAATATTACTAGATTTCTGGAAAAAAAGTCAATGTTTTCTTCTGAAAGAATATAGTTGAGCTAACAGAAAGCAATATGCTTTAAGCCCCCAATTTATGCACATTCCATTTGGAATGCTATCTTGCCGAGGAGTCTCTGAGCCTAATCGGCTTCAAGAAATTTTGAACATCAGTTTACATATGATATTCTCCATGTGCTGTAGCGACCAATGTATACTGTGGGAGAATATAGAATCCTTCTTTTTAATTTCACTGTCATATATTTTATTTGTGATTTCTACCTTGGATGCAAATACAGATCAGTGAGAGTATTTTTTCCTTCTCCTTAGCTCTATGATCACGCTGCTACATTTTATGGCAGGATATCAAGTGAGTTCGTTTTCCTGTAACCTTTCATCTGCCCAGCCTCTTGGCTATATCTTTCTATAGTTAATAAATATACTTTTTCTCAGTGTTAAGCAATAAAATATTCACTGGGTCTGAGCTGGGGTTAACAGATTTCTGAAAATTTTATTGCGTGACAGCCTGTCCTGAATAATCCCCTCAGCTGTCTCATGTTCTGGGGCAGAAATGATCTTATGTGTCACTCTAATAGTCTAGAATTACACTTGTATCACTGTCACCAGCATATGGGGCTGTGTATACCCCTAGGCCCAGCTCCCTCTCTTTCACGGCATTTAAAATGATAACATTTGGCAAAGCCAGTTTTGACAGAAAGTGAACTCTCCTTTCCGCGCCGGTGACAAAGCCAGCCACCGGAGGCCTGACACTGAGCAGCCAGTCATCATACTCTTTGCTGGGTAATGATTGCGGGTTTCCCTCCTCTTAATAACCTCCTCGCTGCAAGGGGAGGCTGGAGTGCAAGTCTTCACTTAATTATACAGTCTTCGTCTTAAGTGCTTTATTCATGTGAGGCCTTCAGCTGTTCAGGCGTTATCATAGCTTTTCTTTTTTTCCATGCTGCCAAAATATGCTGATTGCTGGGCAGGCAATAGGACAGGGAAGGACTTTGGGAAAATAACAGGCAGGAAAAACAAACTGGCTTCTGTATGCTCAAAAGCAAAACAATTCGAGGAACTGAGCTTTATGTTATCATAATATTTCTCTGAATGTATCGCCTGCTAATGGCAGCAGCTAAAGGTGGTGTACAGCCTGAGAGAAGGATTCAGAATGAAAGAATAGAAAGGTAAGGGGAAAAAAAAGAGTTGCTCTCCAAAAGTGAGGCCAGGCCCTGAAAGGTCATTTTTAAATACAAGAAAAATAAAATGTGGCAAGTCAGGAACCTGGTGCTTAGGTGGACCCTTTATGTAGTGGTGCTAAACTAACCAGTAGACATTTATGAAATGCAGAAAGTCGCACCAGTTCCTGGGAGCTTAAGGATTTAAGACATTATTTACTGTTACCATTATAGAAACTGTATTCATATTTCCCTCTCACACCCCCAGTTTTATTTTAGAGTTTGAATTTGGAGAATATTTTCTTCTTACAGTTTACTTTCACCATTCTGACTGTTATGCTTGTAAAGGAAGCCTTGACTCATTTTCCCATTTCCCGTTGCCTTTGCATCTTGTCTGAAGCTGTAATAATTCCCAGTGGATGTCTTTACTGACATGTAGTTTAGTCTGCTCTTAGATAATACATGTTTCAGGATGACTATTAAAAAAAAAAATATCTTTTTTTTTTCTTTTTTCTCTTCCCCTCCTCCCCCAGATATATTAACATAGTGTTATCTAACAATATTTTCAGTACTTTTATGCATAGCTGCCTTTGTCCACACCATGGTAATGCCCCCTACTGTTCTGCTGATATCTAGGTGTTAATTTTAGAAACATCTGGGGAGGCTCCTCATTTTTCTTGAATTCCTGTTTTTAAAAAAGAGCAGTCTTGAGGTGTCTTTCATTACCAGTAGTATGGAGAAACGAGAGATGTTCTGGTCTACAGTGATCTGGAGCACTGATTCATCTCAAAGAGGGAAGGATTAAAAAAAAAAAATTGTCCCAGAAAATTAACTTGTGAGAGTGTCGGATAATAATCTGAACTGTTTGAAATTTGATTTCAACTAAATTCCAGATCTTTTGTGTTTCAGTCAATTCTCTTTCTACAATGGCAATCTCTTAGGGCTTACCACTGCACAACCTGAAACCCAATGATATGGCTGCATGAAGCGTAATGCTCAATGACCTCTTTTGTAGGACTATAGAGATCTCATTAACATTAATACCATTTGTGGAGAACCCTAGGACAATGGGAAGCAGAGCTTTAAAAAACATGCATTCACCCACAGATGTGCATTGAAATTTTAAAGACATGTACTGGATTGTTAGGAATATGCACACTGAATTTTAAGTAAATCCCTGAAGTTTCTAGTGCCACTGTTTAAGCACTTGATTCTCTGTTATGTGCAGTGGCTTTCATGAGCAGTTTAAAGCAGTGATATGAACTATTTGCCTGAAACAACTCTGCACGCATATTACGGAGCTCCTGACAGCTCTGTCATGATTCCAGCTGCTGAGACACAAGCAGTCCCTCTTCACATACATACTAGTTCTCCTTAATGTGATTAATAATCCTCAGGTAACTGGTAGGCATGGACCAGTGCATGACCCTGAACATGGATCCTCACTGCTCTGTTTAGCTGCTTGGTCAAGTTCTGTACAATCTATTATTAAAAGCCAGATAATGACTGTAGGTTATGGCCCTTTGTGGTCAATGTAAACTTTTCTTCCCCATCCAATAGAGAAAGCAGTAACTTCAAGTCAAAATTATGCATCCTTGACTTGTAATTTCTGTTAACTTCTGCCTGTGTGTGATTGTGTGTGTGCATCTAAATATACATATATGCTTAATTGTGTGAATGCTTATATCTATAGATGCACACACCCAAAAACATAGGTGCAAATATGTAAGTATTTGCCAAATTATATGTTGAGTTTACTGATTTTACGCTGTTTATGTGTGGTTTAATATGTCTGTGCCTGTTATAATTTTCAAATCATTTAGTAGTTGTTGTCAGTAACTTGTTGGCAACACTGATATTCAGTGGTGGGCAGAGAGGAAAACAGCAACCAGGGAAAAAGTCAATCAGTATCCAAGGGGCTGATAATGAGTTTAAAGAAAATAAACCCATCTGACAAGTATATAACAATATATGCTGAGATAAATGGAACTTAGTACTACTGTATGGAGACAGTTAATGTAACAGGTTCAGTTTATGTGGCTAGTTGGGATAATTTTTCTTCATGAGGAAGATCTCATGTCTTAGGCAAGATGGTATCATTCCAAGATGAATGTCTATAGACACAGAGAAGTTCAATACTCACCCAGTTACATGATGATGAAAAAGCAGATGAAAAGATGTACAGGTTTGATTCTGTCTATATGGCCAGTCCAAGAAGAGGCAATAGTCCCTTGCTGTGAGTTTTGGTCTCAGTGTTGTTAGCTTTTCTGTGAAAATAGAAACTCTCTGGTTTTGTCTTTAGTATTCAAACAAACCATGGCATTTTCAGCTGGATTGCTTGAGTTAAGGTAGCAAAATGTTCTATTGAGTATATGAAGGTGAACCAGAGCAGTGAAGCATGTAACAAACTGCATTTTCACACATTCTGATGTTCATCTGACAAAATTTGTGTGGTATTTCAGAATTCAGTTTTATGAAAAGAGGATGTTTATAAATTATTTCAAAAGTTTATGGAAAAGACATCTTCTTATCAACTGTTGCATCATTCAAAACTCTTTGAAAGCAATCAAGCAAAGCTTCTAAATGCCATGCTTACCTGCTATTCATGATTCCTTCCAAACAAACATCCTATTGTAGAATCTCTTACCACATCAGGTAGAAATGGCCATACACATGTGATTATGACAATTTGCCTGCTATCAAAATTAGTTGCCAGTGTGCTTTTTAAACATTTCTGCATCCAGTTCAGAGTATAAGGACAGCTGAACATATGGACTGCACAGCGTGCCATGCTCTGTCTTGCAGTCATATGCTCAGTGGCTAGCACCAGACATTTTCCTTGTACAATAACCCACAGTTTTGCCAAACAGAGTTTTATTTATTTTTATTCGGATCAACTATTTTTCTAATGGGATGACCTTGTAATCCCACATTTTAGATGAGAAAATTTGAATGATCACATGGATGAGTTCTATAGGGTTCCTTAGAAAGTTTTATGAATACAGATTTATGTCAGATTGTTTTTTTACAAAATATCTCATTAAGTTTGAGTTATGCCAAAAAGATTATTTTTCCTGGCAGAGGTAAGAAGTTGTAATAATAACAATTAGATGAAAATAAGCCCCTTCTCCTTCCCCTCCACCTGGTATAAAACAGGTATTTTGGAAACTTTGAGTTTTATATTTGGCACTCTCAGTGATATTCTGAAGAACCTGAACTGAGTGGTTAAGATTCTGCAACTTTTTCAAGAGAAAACAAGAGAGTTTTTCTTTTTCTTTAATTGTTTAGACTGTAAGTGTTTACTTGGATACTCTTGCTGACTATGTGAGTGCATAGTACTTGGCAACACTTTAAGGCAGTAAAGAGTGGGAGAACAGTGTGTGTCAATTACAATGAATCTTACTTTTGTCTTGTATTTCCATTTTCTTTTGATATTTAATAAGGGAGAAAAAATTGTCTGAGGGGAAGTTATCTGGTTTTGCTGGGCATGTACTCAGAAGCCATATGTTTCAATGCATATTGAAAAGGATGTACTTGAATCAGAATAAATTAGAATACCAGAAAAACTATTATTTTTTTTTAATTAATGAGTGATCAAAAAAGTCAGGGAAATAATCTTTAGATACAAAAAAATGAGATTATTCACTCTCTACATGCTGATTTTTGACTGGAATACAGATAGCAAGGGCACAAAGTTGTCATAGTGTGAATATTCAGTTTTGGGATGGTATCACATACAAAAAATTTACTTTGGCCTTGTGCATGCTAAGGTAAACTGTATCAAGTGTAAGCTTGTTTTTAGTTCTTGTAAATATCATTGTGCTATCCTTTTTGATCCTCTATATGCTGGGATTACTTAAACAAACTAAACAGTTAACTAGTGTAATGTGATTTGTAGTCACATTTGTGTATGAGTTAAATCCTTGTCCTTTCATGGATGAACCTCAGAAAGTTGTTTCCAGCTATCAAATATGCTCAAATATCCATTAACTTGTAGCATGAAATTCTGGTAAAAGAACTTAGATAGAAAAAATGTAAAAGTTACTCAAAAGTAGGGTGAAATCCAGTTTTGATTTTCAGGTTCATTTTGTTAGATTGGTTCAGAATATGTCAGAGTTTATCTATACCTAATGAGAATTCCTTATGTTGGTATGTCATACCTCTACTTAAGGCAAAGTGATTATCCAGGCCGTAATAGGAATGATACTGGAGGAGAAATCCAATGTTAGGACCACTTCAGATGGGATGAAGTCATAGTCACTTCAGTCAGAATCAAGTGTATGGTGTGGAATGGTGTCTATGAAGCTGATGAATGAGGGGCCATTGTAAAGCCCAGTGCTCTATTTAAAAGGAAGAGAAAGGTATGTGTAGAACATAAAAATATAAATGTTTTCTGTGGCAGGAGATTGCCGCAACAACTGTGAGAAACAACTATTGATATAACTGAAAGTAGTTGGTTGGTATTGTTCATGATCATATGAAGTTTTATCGCTACTATGAGGATGGTGAGAGCTTTAGTTCATTACACCCTGGATACTAAGAAAAGAGAAAGAACAATAAGCCTATTTCTGTTTCAGGAAATAAAAGTGCTACAAACTACAATGTCAGACAGAGTATTGAAAAGAAAGAGTTCTAGCTTGTGAATACCAATATTCATCAATAGAAAGAAAAAGAAAACTATATAAACATTTTATGAAAATGTAGAAGCCAAACTCTTATTGTATGTCAATAATACCAGGTAGAGTAAGGTTAGAATTTTATTTATATGTTATCATGCCCATTGCATGGCCTTAAAAATTAGGTTTAGCGTCAGCTGAAAAAGACTGAAGGAGCTAAGAAAAATGATTATAATATCCATAGTAATGTTTTCTTTTAATTCAACTATGTATTATTTGTAGTCACCTGGAAAAGCTTTCAGAAAATATTGGAAAAGCATCTGGAGATCAGTATTATTAGCGGCTGCTGCTGAGACTTGACTCATATTATGGTGTTCCCATAAAACCAGTCTTCTTCAACATCATTTTTAGTGCTTTAAAAAAAGAAAAGTTACATGAGTACAAATATGACTCATGAAATCTAGTATTGACCTCAATAGCTGTTTGTGTTAACATTTGACACCCATTTTCTACTCAGTGAAGACACTTAGAAATGTAAGTCAGTACCATTTCTTGCTATTCTGTTGTCTCTTGCCAGATCCTGTCAATGGCAAAATGAAACTCAGCAAGGAAAAAAAAACGAAAAACACCTTGAAGAAAGGAGGGAAACCATAAAGATTACAGAGAACAGAACAGTTAAATAAGGCCCAAACATTTCAATGTTTTAAAGGAAGAAAATAACTCTATCCACTTAATTTCGCATGACCTACAGATGCTTTCATGAGTCACTGGGTCTGAGCTAATATACTCTGCTGAAAGATGAGGCATATGGTTTAGACTGCTCTGTGCTAATATCTCTGTTCTGGATAAGAGTGGATTTTTTCCTGGGCAGGCAGGCTGAAAACAGGCAGACTGAGGCTGGCTCTGTTTTTTCCATCCATGCAAACATGCTTGATGAAAACTTTCAAGAACTGGACTTCAGGTCTGTCATATGATGAGAAAAGTGTCACAGTTTGAGTCAATTTTTATCTGGCAGTGTATTTGATGCAGTATCATAATATTTTAAATGGTCCATGAATATGACAAAAATGTTATACTCTCTTCAAAGTAAAATGAATTTAACAGGGTAGAAGCTACACTGAAAAAAACCAAAAAACCCCAAACCAAACGAAAAAAGACCCACATTATAAAATACAACTGAAAAATGTCCCCTAAGTTAGCATTATTCTCACCCATCTGGGAAACTGTCTTTGGCTTTGCAGCATCACAGGCACTTTTAGCAAGTAGCATATGCAAAGGCTCAGCATCTGGAGGAGGGATAGGACAGGTTTCAATTAAGGCAGACTTCAGGCATTCAAATCTGAATTGGATGTCTTTAACCTCTGCTACTCATGATCAAAACACTGCCTTTTACTTCCTGGCAAAAAGGACCAGAGTAAGTATCTCAGTGTGTGTTTGCAAGTTTGCATAAGGAAACATCTTCAGGAGAAGCAGAGAATCTTTTACAATAGACTTTGCTAAAGTCTTCGGAATATTGCTGCTCTGTGGCTGAACATCCAGTACCACACGGGTACTGTCCTTCTCGTGATCCTGCTTAGGTAAGATAGCTCTTCATGTCCAGGTGAATTCCTTGTTCCTGCCCTTTAAGGCTTTGAGAATCATAGCATTTTCTTAATTTTTGCTGCTGCATCTGTCAATGGCTTTTATCTGTTCTGAGGCTGAGAGATACAAGGGACTGTTGTGCAACAGTACAGCATTCAAAGCACCTCACCTGAATTTTTGGTTTCACATTAATTCAGAATGCAATGTGAAAGCTAGCGGTCTTGGAAAGTACAAACCGAGCACCAGTAATTTTCACCTGAACTCATTCAAACTGAAGCCAGAAGGTTTCAAAGAGCTCTAATAATCACTGAGAGACTTAGCAAAGGCTTGTCTGATCCTATATTTGTGACTTAGCACTGCATTCTAACCTGCTTTCACACTCTCTGTAGCCAAATTAAGAGCTCTTAGACAATGATGGATGGCAAGTCTGCCACACTCTGACTTTAAAGAAGTTGAAATAAAGTACCAGCTGGAAAGAAATAATGGAAATATGGATGGGCTGTTCAGTACACACATAAATGTAAATAACACATATGATGACAGGAGAAATGAAAAGAAAAGGCCTTAAAATGTGTTTCCACATCTTCCAAATAAGCTATTGAAATTCTAGATTACAGGCCAATAGATATCATTATTAGACAAAAAGCATTTCTAACATGTAAAGGAAGTTATCATATACCTGTAGTAGAAACCAAAAGAGACATAGTAGATTTGCTCTCTGATGCAGATATTTAAAGGCTCAGATGGCAAAAAGGTGAAGTCACCCCTTTGAAGACAGTAATTTTTGTTTTCATACACAATGGCACAATCTTGTATGAGCAAGAAAAGGCATGCCTCAGGAGGTAGTAATGCCTTTTCTCTTTTCTGTTCTCTGTGAGGGTGATTATGATACATCATACAGTCCTAAAATAAAAACCGGGTAAGTGCCATATTAGAGTTTAGCCAAGGGTTAATATACATTTGACCAGAAAGACTGACTGACTGGTGGTATGCTGGGCTGCTGTGTCTGCTATCTAACCCTTATGTATCTTGTAATCATCATCTTTCATTTTTAGCTGCACTTTAGTAATGAGTTCTTGCGTCATTATGGGTGCTGCACTCCTACTTTGTGGTCGTCCTGTTGCTAGGAACCTTTATTTTGGGATTTCCATATCAAAATCAGTATTTGTTCTGGATTAGTATCAATGAAGTTACTTCAGATTTTCAGGCACAATGTCAGTGTCTAAATGTTACTACCAGTTCCCAAAACTAGTCCTGGACATAATATGTAGCAATGGCTGAAAAGAAGCAAAAGACAGAGAGTTATGAACAGGCAACAACTTTCTGAGTTACTTTGGATTCTCTATAAATAGGATATTGAAAGAAAAAGTCACTATTTATTTAATTTTACTGGATCCAGATGTGTACCATGTAGACTAAATTTATACAGAAAGTGACAGACAAACGGAAAGCCAGAGATAACAGAAAAAGACTGATAATCACCAGGGTAGATGGCACGTCTAAAACTATAAATTCTTTCAGCTATGGAAAAATGTATAAATGGTTCTACAATGTCTTTAAAACTTAAGCTGTGAAACACAAACCTTTTGGAGTCCTTTTTCTTTTTTAATTTTTTTTTTAAGCAGCAAACAGACAAATGCTCAAGTTGCTTTTCAAAAGGAATCTTCACAAACATCTAATCTTGAACAAGAGCTGATTGATTAGATCTGAATCCAGCTGGATAACACCAACTTGCTTATACAAACCCATTTCAATTTTTTTTTTTTTTGCTCATCCATAGGCTACATCAGTTTTTCAAGTATGGCTTTTAAGGCCTCATCACCATAAGAAAAAAAAAATCTGACATGCTTCAGAGTTCAGGGAGCATTACAGGAGAACTGTTTTGTATGTCTTTGTTGAACTGAGACATAATATTTTCAAAAACAGTCAAAAAAGGAACTGAATTGCTTTAAGAAATACAATGATCTGTCATAGAGACTCAGTAAAAAATGTGATAAGGGAAGATTTATTTTCATTCTGTATTTAAATAATCTACTTTTTTGAACATATAAATCTAATGTCAGTTTTCTGCCTTCTGTGCAAGAGACTGTGATCAACTTATCTCTCCTTCCGTTCTGAACAAAGAGTTTGCATCTGTTGCAAGTTGATTTGAATAACTCAATGCATGTAATATTCTGATGAAACACTAATAGATACAATGTAGCCATACTACACAGGCAGACTACTATATTTGCTAAGCTGATCAATAATAAGATTGATCAGTCTTTTGCTTGGCCAAGTTAATCATGGTATTGATCAGCTTAGCAAACACATCGCTTTCCTTGTGCATTATTGCTATGCAGTGTCTCTTCTCCACCCCACCAACTGGACATCAGGAGATTTCAGAAAATGAAATATAACTACATTTTCTACAGTAAGTGCTCCTATTACTTCAGGCTCATCTTCTAAAGAGAACTGTAACACTTCATGATTAAGGTGTTTAGCCTCGTCTTGCAAGTTTGAGCACTGTCGTTAAAAACCTGGGAAATTTCAGATTTTTTTTTTTTTTTTTTCTAAGGCATAACGCACTCAGCCCCGGCTCTGGCTGTAATGAGGTCCTCTTTCTGACATTAAGTATTTGAGATTCCCTCATTCTATATGTATCCTATAAAATCATCTCTCATATTAGAGGCTTTAGGCTTTCTTAAGGGAAATAATGAAATTGCAGAAAAAACTTCAATACAATCTGAAGATATGGATCTTGGGGTGTATTATTGGCAAAACGTTTGAAGATTTAAATCTGGAACTTTACTTCAAGACATTCAACAGCCTCAAATTAACACTGAAGGGCATTTCATGGTTATTTCCCTATATGTAGTGGCAAAAAAAAGGCACTTAAGTATGAAAATGGGTCTAACATTTAAGCTATAACTCTCATATGTTTTTTCATTCTTCTGTAACTTTTGAAAGCCTGAGTGCCAGTGCACCATGTAAATGGAACAGTTCTCAAGCATTTTTTACATCTTGAAGCACATAGTAATGTAAGGCTTATTTTGCATACAAAGCCTCTTCCACTAGTGATAAATTCCCCTCTGCAACTATGAAACAGCATTCAAAACAGTTGCTATTTTCTGGTGTGTATCTTAATGCAGATAGTGAACAGAAAGGAGGAAAGTCAGATCTTAAATCCAGACTTCTCTGGATTTAGCAAATATCTTGTGGACTAGAAGCAGTGGGAGGAATATACAAATGGCTACAAGTACTCATGAGTACCATTTTTTTATGACGTGCAGTCAAGGACAGATGTAATTGGAAAAAAAATGTATATCAGAGCAAATATTCAGCTAATTGAAACTGGATTTGCTCAATTGAACTGTTTGTCATACAGTTCTTCTTAGATAATACCAAAACCCTTTCTTTGGGACACAATAAATCATAATAAGAACTTGGTCATAAGTAGTGAGGAGTTAACATTACTGGGTAAAAATGTTGTCATACAGCCTACATTCCAAGTTTTAGGGTAGCTAGAAATCAAATCTTAGATAGAAACTGTTGAAGTTAGGTGTTAGGAATCCCATCCCAAAGTTTTTAAACCCTAAGAAGGCTCAACACGAATAGAGAACCTTTAAAACCACACAAGAAATGTGATTTCCCATTAATTCGTATTGTAAATATTTACTTGCATCAGTCTGTGTTGTGTGGTCTCTTCATAGTCCCTGAAGACCTAGAAGGTCCTGTTAGCTGCTTGATTTCTGTTTAGGAATTTGGGTAAGAGTTTGTAATTAGAGATTTCAATCTAGGAGACGTTATTTCTTAAAGAGCTAGTGTACCTATCTGGCTCTAAAATCCTCAGTATTGTGTCAGTTTACATTTTGGAGACCTCACTTTCACAACCATACCATTGGAAATAGAAATAAAATTTTTCGAAACTATTGTCACATTTTTAAAATTCGAAAACATCCAGGGCAAGATTCAGTTTGAAAGTCTGGAAAATCTACATTTCCCATTGATGTCTGCTGCTTGACACTGTAGCCAACTTGGTTGAGGTGTTTTTGGTTGGTAAACGAAAAAGGAAGACCTTGAAGCAACTACCAATTATAAAAATTCCAGCCTAAATTTAAAAAGTCAAAGCCTGACTTCTGATTTAGTAGGTGCTGCCAGAGTATTATGAGTAAATGTTGCTTATATGAGTGTAATCACTGAGTCCCTATGATCAGGGAATTTTTTTAGGGGTAGATGGATTACCTGATTTTTCAGTGTGTGAAAGGTACAAGACTACAACCCCTGGAGGCACGATCTTATAGCCAGTCTGAAAAAGACAGAGTTCTCTCACTGCCTTGTTTATGCACCTGAAATTTAACTCAAAAGATGAAAGAAGAGCTTCATCCATATTTACACAACAGAGACACTGATGAATGAACAGCCAAAGTGAGAATTTTCACAGAAAAAAAGGGCTTTTTGATAACATGAAAAAAAATAAATTGCTAGTCTTAAGTCTTTATTTTCAATATTTTTCTAGTATTTTAAACTGGAAGTTTTTATGGTAAGCTGCTCAGGTTGTTGTATATGGGTTGGGCACAGAACAAGAAGTGTCTGCTTTAGTCTGGCTGAAACGTAGGGGTGACTTTTAAATACACCCTCTGCAAATGTGCTGTTTTCTTCTTTCTTTCTTGCACTATGCAGTTGGCTGTGTGGCACCTCTATCAAAAACATGGAGGGTCCAGGACTACAAAGAAGGTCATTTGTAATGAGGAGAGAAGGTGGAGTCTAAGCTGTGGGTCTCGTACTGGCAATGCCAATAACTACAGCTTAGAGGAAGAAGGTCACACTGCTGCAGGGCCCTGACTGTAAATGGCGCTTCTATTGCTTTAAAGACTACATAATTTCATTCCACTTAAGTCAGCAGACTGGGAGTATGTGTAATGATCTTCCCTTCACCCTCCAGGGTCTGAGCAAGAATGGTTCCAAGACCAAGTTTTCTGGCTTCCATAAAGATTTCAAAAGAAGAGTTTAAATCTGTGTGCAAGAATATTGAAGGTGCTATTAACGCTTGTTTGAGCTTTAGGAATGCCCTTTGACATCCTCCATCACTATTCCAAGCAAGTAGTACAGATATTTCAGCTTAAATAACTGAAACCAATTCTAGCCTTTACAGGAAGTCTGAAGAGATAATGTTAACACTACCTTGCCCAAGTAAAGGGAAGTTAAGCAGTCCATTTAAAAAATATCTCACCACAATATTCCTGACTTTTTTTTTTTTTTTGAGTGACAGAAATGTCTTTTTCTTCTTTTCATTTTTCCAAACTCGATGACTTTTCTTTTGCCATGTCTGTTCAAGAAAAATATCCTTACCTGTTTCTAGCATTCCGGGACTCAGTCTCCACAACATCTTTGATAGAAAACTCAAGAATTATGACTTTTTTCTTTTGTAAAATATCAATACTTATGCTGAATCTAAGATTTCCCCAGAGGACAAGGAAAAGGAAAATTTCACCTCCAGGTCCAAAAGCCAGGAGTACTTTTGTGGAGTGGCAAGTGAGAAGCACAAAAACTCAAGCACCTAAACTGAGAATAAAATCTGAAGCATTATGATTATGTTTATTCACCCTATACTATGTACTAGTAACTCCCATCTCCAGGGACACAAATACTGGGATCCAGTAACCAAGCATGGGCTTGATTAGGTGGCCATTACCTAATGCTATACCCCTGGATTTATGCTACTTTCTAATTTGCACAGAAGTTAATATAGAGACAATCAAACCCTCTGTTTTTAGCAGGTATTAAACCCCCACCCCCCAAAAAACCAACAACATTCTAAATCATACAATTTAGTTAGAAGCCACAAAATTTTTTTCCCTGCAAAAAGTCTGGAGAAGTTCAATATGCTTGATGTAAGCATCAGCTTCTCAAACACAATATGATGAGATTCACAAGACAACTGCCCACTTTCTGAATTCAGCTGTCACGTAAATATGCACCACAAAGAAGGAACTAATTTTCAAAACAATTGTCTAACAAGTTTTTGTTAGTTGTTAATTGCTCCTGATTATCTCAGCACTAAAACCTACAGATGACAATTAAAATCTGTGTCTCAACTAAAAAAATAAAAATCTGAATTCTGAACCATTGATAACTGATATAGCAGATCATCTTAACAGCTTATGAATTCTCTGTAAGCACCAATAGAGAGTAAGTGAGAAAGGACCAAGACAAAAGATAGCCCATGGCTTTCACGATTAAGTCTGCTATAATAATGCACAGCTCTCACTCTAGCAATACTTTCTTGTTATGGAAACCTCTGAAACGAAAAGACCAATTTTAAACTTAAAAAAATATATTCAACAACAGAGGGGGGTGTTTATACATTATCTATTTTGTATTATACTTAACACATGAGCCAGGGCAAATGAAGTATACTGTGGATTTATTATATACGTTTGGGATTTTGAAAGGGATAACTTGTCAAGGACAGAAACTTTGCTCAGAAACATTTTAAAATTCAGTGAAAAATGGAAATGGAAACTGTAAACTGTTTGAAAGATTCTTTCTTGTTGAAAAAAATTTGCTCATTCCTTAGGACATATAATTGAAGAAAGTAGCTTCATTGCTTAAAGACACAAAGTAGCCTAAGGAAAAATAATAATAAAAAAAAGGTAAAAATTATATGCATATTACTACACACAGTATGGAAAACTGGAAATAAAGGGAGATAATCAAAGACAGTAAGGAAAGCAGAATGCCTCAGTCAAGGACTAGAAGCACAGTGAGAGCATTTAAAATACATGAAGAATTAAGGGAATTACACAATTACAACTCAGTCCTGTTTGTAGAAAGGTATTACTTAACATTCATGTCCCTGAACTAAAGAGTGTTTTGGGTTGAGTCTTCTGGTGGAATGAGATAGAGAAATATGACAAGCCTGTGCTAAGTGCAAAGAATTGAAGTTACCTAAAATAAGTATCTGTGCAATGGTTTTCTTTTGCTCCTGTTCAGTTAGATGGAATATTTTCCCATATATCTCCATTGCAAGCCAGCCAATTAACAATGGACACCATCAAATCCTGGGAAAAGCAGTAGCAACATAAATACTCTTTCTGTGACTCAGTTTAGTTGTCTTATATAGTTAATTCATGGCTCTCCTATTCATTAATAACATAGTTATCTCAAATGTGTATTAATAAGAACTTATCACATACCACCACATTTTATCTATATATGAATATCAGCTTCAAATAATTTAGTTTAAATAGAAATAGGGTAATGGAAAGAATAAAATTCATTGGAGATGGATTTTTGTTTTGAAAAAAAAATATAGTAAGTAGAAAGCAATTTAATTAATGAACAAATAAGTTTGAATTAAACCCCATCATTAAAAAAAAAAATCCAACTCGTGGTTAATATTCAGAGTCTCTAAAAATATTCTAGAGAATATGAGGAAGTAATTTAGGGAATGATTGCCAAGAGTTGCACAAACACCAGTAAGCAATAAATTTGAGAAAATTACATGATTATGGTATTCTTTGATTTGTATACTATGCAAAATAATCCACAGTTTTTCATAAATATGACTGAGAAAATCTGTGACAAAAATCTAAGCATCACTTCCACATTATTAATGAAATTCCAGCATCCAGCAAAAACATGGAAACAATGATTTAATGAAAAGGGTTATTCTACTTAAATGTACAAAAAAATCTATTAGTTGAACAAAACATACCAACAAGGTTTCTTAAATTAAAATGAAAAAATATTTTTTATTTCATAAAAGTTTAAAATGTATCAAACTGATCAGTTCAGGACGTAATTCTGGGCACAGTAAAAGATGAATAGAGTTCCTAAAGTTTGTAGTTGCTCTAAAGAGGAAAAATATGATAAGTTTTTAACAAATCTTTGCTATCTGTTTGCAAACATATTTATAATTTTCAGTGTTTTATATATTAATACTTTGAAGAAATCCATTAAAACCTTTAAATGTCTTTATGCTTTCTTTTGCTCGACACGAGCACTTTTATTAAGTGAAATATTTCAGCTCCATATAGTTACTCTGCTGGCAGGAGTAACTGTAAATCACACTTATTAAACCCAGAATACTAAGAATGGTTTTAAAAAATGATTCTAATCAATTATACTACCAGAAAATTAGATAAATATTTTGTGAGAATAGTACAAATTAGTTTATTTTTTTTTATTTCTTCTTACTTATGAAGGTATTTATGTTGATTAAGGAGTTGTTATTCACTTTAGATCATAAAACATTTTTCATAATTTTGTCTTATAGGTGTAGAAGACATAGATGTCCTCTGAGCAGCAGCAAAAAATTGTTATAGTTTCAGAAGCTTTGAGAAAAGTATTGAAAACTACACCATGATTTGTTTATGTCACATGTATATCCTAAATGATCAGAAATTAACTTTTCAAGAATCTATCATATAGGAGGAACATTGTAATAACAAATTGGTGTCTGAAGCTTAGTTTGATAAGGAACTATGGACAACACATTGTAAATACATTTATCACAAAGTTACACAAATGAAAAAGTAAATTGTTTGGTAGTCCTCTGCTGATTGGTAGCAATGCTGACTGCGTTTTCACATGAATACAAAACACATTCCCCAGTTAAATATTTTTTCTACTTTTAGACTGAACTGTAATATTTTAATGTTTTCCATATTAGTTACATTGTCTGAATTGGTCTAACAGGTTGTCTAACACTAGGAAAACTCAGAAAAAAATTGTCAAACCTCTTAAAAGAGGACAATAAATACTTGCACTCTTAGTTTTTCTCATAGGTTCTTTTATTCCTTCAAACAAACAAAGGCTCCTAGGGAGCCATCCCCAAATTGTGCTTTTCTTGTGGGCTTATTTTAACAAGGTGCTCATACACCACTTACACCGTATTTCTCCTTGGACACTCCTTAATATGCAATCTTCTTTTTTTTGGAGTTGCTTCTCTTCCTTTTAGAAAAAGCTGAATCTTGAAGCACTGCAGCTGTATCCCCTATCCCTTCATGCCACCGTCTCACACTCTAAGCAATTTCTGGAAGGGTTAGTGACTAATTGGAGTCATCTGTAGAGATTTCTTCCCATGTGACAGTTTAGTCTGTCACAATTCACTATGCAAAAATTCATAGAAACAGTAAGATAGGAGGTGTGAGTAACCCTTGTAGTCCTCTGCAAAGTCGTGCAATCTGCAGATTGTGCTCTTTGTTTATTGTATTTTTCAATAAAGCAATCACTAAAGGGACAGTTGAGAGATCTCAGAAACTCCTTCCTCCTTTCAGATGCACACATGTATCTCCCAGTCTGTTGGTCCCACATTGCTGACGGACTTTCTCTCAGAGTGTGATGTATCCTGAGCCCTACATTGGGAAGGAAGTTACATCTGGCTATAGACTAATTGACCTCCTCCATGTAAAAGCCATGATTAAGAGAATAAGACCACACAAATATCTGACTCCTGCAGTCCTTGTCTGTGAGGAAGACCTCTTTGTTCACCCTCTTATTGCCTGTTAGTTGAACACAGCTGAAAGCATGTTATAATACATCTTCCTGGGTCTGAAAAGCCTAGATGTATTTATAAAGAATTAAAAGCTTATGGAATATTTTAACTCAATTAAAAAACTGTCTAGGAAGTAATACAATAAATAGAATTTAGAGATCATAAATTATGGAAAACATCTCCACTTCCATGGATCTAACTTTAAGAATGTTGTTGAAACTAAAAGGATACAAAAAAAAAAAAAAAGAAGAAAAGCAAAAATTTACTTGTTATTACTTTGTAAGCTATGAACCTTTACTTTTGTCAAGGAGATTAAAATATACTTTCACATTTTCTAAGACTTTAAAAAATATGATTGTAAATAAGAATTAAAAAATCTGAAATTAAGGTATTTAAAATGTCATATAGGTACCATTATTCTAAAGGGACTTTGGTCAAATTTTACTCGGACACATTACTAACTTAGTTATACTTAATTTATTTTTATCAAGTTCTTCTTCTTCTGCAGGTGCAGGTGTATTTGTTAGTGGTGGAAAGAGGTGAATATGACTAGGAGTATCTATAGGAGATTCTTGATGTTTGTAGGAATAGGTTAAATTCCTTTCCCATGGTCATAAGAGAACAATCATAGTCTCATAACATGAAGTTTAAAGCCCAGTAGAGACTATTTAACCATCTAATATGAATTTTTCACTTACTTCTCATATTTTTCAGTTACTTCTCATCCCTTTTTCAGTTACACCTACAGTGAATCCAAACAATCATGCTTAACAAAAACATATCTACAAGAAAGACCTGAAGAGATATGTTGGGTGTATCATTCTTTACTTATGTTAGTGCAAGCCAGGAGGACAGCTGGACGAAGTGCAGGCAGCCAGCTGTGAGGGAGAAGGAAACCAAGAACACCACCAGTGGCTGCCTCTGCTGGGGATTCTGTTTTATTCCTCTCACCAAAGCCATTCCAGTTCTACCACGTCACTTTACAATTAATTGACCTCAACCTTTCTGCCAAAGTTCTCATTTAAATTATTTCTGAATTCAACTCGGTCATTCTTTTTTCTTTCTTTTTCTTTGGGGTAGGAGTCTTCCAGGCCTGTGAAATTTAGCTGGTATTCCAGGAAAGATCCAGGATGATTGATTACAAATTAATACAATTGGACTTTGAGTTCAATAGGATAGCTTTAAAAAATACTCCAAAAAATACCTCTTGTGCTCATGTCATTTAGGTTGGATTATTTATAATATTTATTCCTGATAGACATATTTATTCATTTACTAATGGATTAGGAAGTAGTTCATCATTCATAAAGAATGCAAATACAATGTCCTACTTGCTTAAAAGTATACAAAAAAATAATATTTATTGAGCATTGTTTGTTTTCTACATCACTACTGACATCACTGTGAGGAAATGCTTACAATTCCCAATCTAATGGTCTTGCTAGAAGTAATGTAGTTCTTGTTCCATAATTGCTCAGTTATGGCAGCCAGGTACATTCTACAAATTTCAGGTACTTTACAAAGAAGTTATTTGAAAGTGTGGGTTAATTACTTGAATTGATAGTCAGAAGTATTCTGGTACACAAGTTAATAATACGTGGTAATATAACCATACATGGTAATATAACCATACCAGAAGGCCATAATGACGACTCAGCTCCCTGTCAGTGAGAAATGGAAAAGGTGAACAAATGTAGTATATTTTTTAGAAAAAGAATACCCACAGCAGCTTTCTCTCATTTCACCACTTTGAAGAGCTACCTTTTTTCTCCTGCTTACTGGAGTGACAATGTTGTATCCTACCAATAGATAGGATGGGTTCAGAAGAAGTACAGTAGTTTAATAATGCAAATAACACACTTTTTATTTTGTATTACTTTTACCTATCAATTCTCATACAACTTTTCTTCCCCTTTTACTTTCAAAAATAATGTGTTAAGACAACTTTAGGTCATGGTTTCTCACTGTGTGAATATGGTGAACCAGGTAATTTGCAAATCTGTCAGGTTGTAGACCTTAGAGTTTAAAACTACTAATATTAAACATCTTGCTGAATACATCACTCCACATGCTTCATCAGATCTATTCACCACATAGGATGATGACAAAAAGACAACTGAGAAAAACCTATTAGTTCAGTAAGGGGAACCAAGTATGAGCTTGTCCTTAAAAAGAGGAACAGCAGAATGAGTTATGATAACTGATAAAAGTAATTGGTGATCAGAGATGATCTCCATGTGAGAAATTTGCACTGATGTCAGGATAGTCAGAGAAATAAGGGGACAAAGGTAATCTTTTTGCTCTCAGCAAAGAAAAGACAGCATAACAAAGTGTTATTACAATCATTACATCTTCCAGATTCTGCCTAAGAACAAAGTCCTTGTCCAGATGATGAAGGATCACATGAAGTTAAAGGGCGGATTCAGAGAGAAGAAAGGTGCATATGACCTAATCACAACCATGTGTAACATCACTGATAAAAGGATGACAGTGCAATCCTGCATTGAACATATGTTCAGCTCCTCAAAAATATTTTAACACCATCTGACTTGACCAGTTCTAGCTTTCCAGATGTAGGAACTCTAACATGTCTCATTGAACTCATTGCAAGTTTCTGTCAGCAGTTAGAGACAAGAGTATGAGAAGCAGCAGCACATTGCAGAAACTGGTTTTCTATTAGCCAGAGGATGAGACAAGGATTCAGCATGCAATAGTTCTAGAACAATCGTGGGATATATTTGGAAGAACATAAGTGTCTGAACCTGGTATTGTTTGTCACCTCTAAAACAACTTCAGATGAATGAGTGAAATGACAGAATTTGCTTCTACTACTTTCACAATAAAATGAAATTGAAGTCAAAAGTATGTTAGTGGGGAACTTAGCTTATCCCTAAGTGATGAAATTAAATGAGTGCGTTTGTTGGCTAATCAAAACAGGAGGCAGGCAGAAATCTCTATTAATGTTCTAGCTGTACATAGAATGAATGACTGTAATTATAAAAGACGAGAAACATTTCCTCAGTGAATCTTCACTCGTTCTTCCTGTATATAATACAATAGAATATTTTTATATTTTTATAAAAGATTAAGAACATCTCATTTTGGTGTGGACTCAATCATTAAAAAAAAAAAAAGTGAAAGATTTTGACATATTTAATTGCTCGTATCTTTGACTTCCAAAAATATAATGGTTTGGGTTTTTTTTCCCAATCTGTTAGTGGATGCTAATAATAGGAAGTTCACTGCTGCTGAGAGGACATCTTCAGCATTTGAATTATGAAATTGCTGTTGGAACTTCAAATGTAGTCATATCTTGAGTTTACAAATTTTCAGTCATAGTGTCATAAGGAATAAATTGATTGGTCTTATTCTGTTCTCACATTCATATTTTAATGTAATATATCATTTAATTCTAATGGTCAAGGACTAATAGTAAAGAAGGCTAATTGCATTTTGTGTGAGAGACCACATGGCATGATCTCTTTTTTTCCCGGGTCCTCTCCTCAACTTAGTGGGTATTCAGTTTGGTCTAAGGTATCTTCAGTAGGCTCTTACAAGACCATGTGCTCCAGAGTGCTACCCATGTCATTCTCTGTCTTTTTCTCTGGATGTCAGCAGGTGTTTCTCCACTCCTTTACACAACATAGTCCATTCTTGGAAGGGCTAGCTCCAAGGGTAGGGAGAAAGTAAAAAACTTCCTTTCTTTAGGCACTCCATGACATTTTTCACACAAGTGGATGAAATAAGTGTAGGGGAGACGGCATTACCCATACAGAGCCTGAAATGCAGGATAGAGCTATGAGCTCAATTTCCTTCTCCTCTGGTCCTTTTGTCTTCACATATGAGTTTGGGGAGATGGTGCTACCACTTTCTGACTGTGGAACTTTGGCAATACTTCAGATATTTTCTGGGAATACAGAATATATGAAATACTTCACTTAGCTCTCCTACCTGACGTGGGAGAACAATGTCTCCCACCCATTTGTGTTCCTGACATATGGGAGCTGAAAAGCTAGGGGAGTGGGGTATAACTGAAAGTGCCTGAGGCCTCAGTTGAAAAAATTACAGTATCAATCACAGAATGCAGTATGCTTTGATTGTTGTTTTTAACTGTACTGCATTGTGATTGGTTTGATGATTTACAATTCTAAGAATTTAGTGTAAAAATGAGATTATCTATTATGAAATGTATCTAAAACCAGCGAATTAATACATGAAGTGTTCCAATTCATTCTAAATAAAAATGATTCGTGGGTAGGAATTAAATATGAATAAAATATGAAGTTTGAAAACTTCATTAAAAAGCATATTTTTTTTCCTGTTCTCAGATTAAGAATAATTTTCCTTTGGTTACCTTTGAGGACTCATGGGATAACAGGAATGTCACTGGTGAAATTTGAAAATTCACAGTAGCTTTATTAAAACATTATATTATTTAATTGACTAAACAATAAAAAGACACAGTATTGTGGAGGGTAAAATTTGTTTTCTACTTGAGGGACTATAATTTCCCAAGAAAAAGACATCATATATTTTCCTGCTCTAGTTGCAGACTTAACTACCAAGACATGAATCGTATGAGAGAGACAAGAAATACTTTAAACTTTATTCACCTTTCTCAGATACAGTATCTTATTTTAGTATATCCTATTGATCCAGCACTATCATATAATCATAGAATTACAGAATGGTTTGGGTTGGAACTGAGTTCTAAAGGTCATGTAGTTCAACCTTCCTGCACTGAGCAGGGACACCTTCAATGAGATCAGATTGCTCAGAGCCCAGTCCAGCTTGACATTAAACATTTCAGGGATGGGATATCTACAACCACCCTGGGCAACCTGTTCCAGTGTTTCACCACTTTGATCTTAAAAAATGTCTTCCTTAAATCTAGTCTAATTATACCTAATTATCTTTTATTGTAATTATATCTAATTATCTTTTAGTTTAAGATCATCACCCCTTATCCTATCCTGCTAAAAAGTTTGCCCCCATCTTTCTTATAAGCCCTCTTTAATTACTCATAGGCCACAGTCAGGTCTCCCCAGAGCCTTCTCTTGTCCAGTCTGTCTTCACAGCGGAGGTGTTCCAGCCCTCTGATCATCTTCATGGTCCTCCTCTGGACTCACTTCAACAGGTCCAGATCCTTCCTCTGTTGGGATTCCCAGAGGTAGATTCAGTACTCCAAGTGGGGTCTCACCAGAGCAGAGCAGAGGGGGAGAATCAACTCTCTCGACCTGCTGGCCATGCTGCTTTTGATGCAGCCCAGGATGCAGTTGGTTTTTTGGGCCAAGAGTGCAGATTGCCAGCTCGTGTCCAGCTTTTCATGCACCAGCACCCCTAAGTCCTTCTCAGCAGGGCTGCTCTCATTCTTTATTGATGCTGGGGGTTATCCCAAGTCAGATGCAGGACCTTGCACTTACTCTTTTTGAACCTCAGGAGGTTCCCATGGGCCCCTAACATTTTAGGGCAGTTAAAATGCTTGTTCTTTACTCTAAATCATCCATGAACATTTATTTGGAAAACAGTTGCCTTGAAAGAAGATTCTTACCTGAGACAAAACTTGTAGATTGCCATTCATGGATGAATGCTTTAGCTTTAGATAAATTATATAATGTTTTCTCTTTTCTCATGCATTTTGAACTCTCTGGGTTTTGAATGTTAGGAGGTGGGTAAATAAAATAAGTTGTCTCAGATATTTGCCTAATTGGTAAAGACTCCGAGCTGAACTGTTAAACTGATGACCTTGTATTTTTCTTCAGTATCTTGTTTTCCTGTGTTATTTAGATGAGATGAATAATTTACATAATTTTAATGACAATATATTTTAATTATTTTTGTCGCTGTACCATTAGATTCTCCAGAATTTTTATTCTTTAAATATGAAACTCAAATGTTATTTTAAGTCACACAGAATGCCTCTCCAATCTCTCCACATCTTAAACAGGGCAAATTTCATTAAGTTTTAGTTTGATTTGAAGATCTAAAAATATTGTAGTGCAAAATATGACTTAAAATAACTAAAAAACTCAGCAAAATAATTCTTTAGAAAAATGTAGACACTCACTTTTCTATGTACCATTGGATGCCAGCAATATCAATGTGTATTTTTTTAATTATCTCAAAGTTCTGAACCCCATAATACAAGTCTAAATATTATTTAAATATCCTACTTTTTAGGCTAATGCAAAATTATTTCTACTTTCATTCTAAATAACTTATATTCTTTTTAAGAATTCTACAGCAATTTTTTTTCTTTACTTGGTCTTATTCTATATATTGTTAAAAAATAAGGACATTTTCTGCTTTTAAGAGGATATGGATGAAATCCACCTACTCTTACTTGGGCAACTAAAAACTAGCTACCTGTGTCTGAATTATTGACTAGCATCACTTTTCATAGGCAATAGAGTAATAAGTAATTTTAAAGTGAGATTTTTTAAATAAAATTCAGATGAACTGACCTCTGATACAAACCCAACAAAAACAGAATAAAAAAATTTAAGTTAAACATAAAAATCCAGATATTCTTTCTATTTTATGTATTATTTTATTCTTTTGGCATGCATTTGCTGTTTATATCTCAGCTGTCAGTAGTTTCCCACTGGACATCTTACTTCAGAATGAATACTGGGCTTATCACCTCAGCTATAAGTTTCAGAAACTTTTATTTCAAGATATTACTTCAAATAAAAATTATATTTCCAATTGTATCTGTACCTTCTGACTCTTTGTCTAGTTAAGTGGGACTCTAAAAATCATAAAAACCTCTTAATTGAAAGTAGAAACAGAGTGGGTTGCTTAGATATGTCTGGAGTTAGTTGGATGAATGCCATACATTATGCCATACATTTGAATAAAACCCTTTACTCTGTGGCTAGCAAATAAGAAAGAGTGGCTACCACAAACACGTAAGTGCTTTAGTGTACAAAACTCCCTTAGCTCAAACTTAAGAGTAGCGTGAAGAGAAAACCAAACCCAGAAATTACAAGTGTGTCCTCCCCACTAATAGCATAGCTGTCAGTTCTCAACACCTAATTAATGGTCTGAGATCCAATAAATTTTCCCAACAATACATTCTCTAGGCCCTGCAAGGTAAAAACTATCACTTTATAAGAGCATGTTATTGTCAAAAAGCTTAAGCTGTTCATGTACTTCAAAAGATATTTTTTATCTACTTGCCTCAAAATACTGACAGCAACAGCTTTCCAGGACTAACAAAGAATAGTATTAGGCTTAGCTGTTTCATCAGAAAATCATAAAGATTGCTGTTGTGAAAAGGTAACTCGCTCCAGTTTTACATGACCATTTGGAGCAGCCACCTCTTGTGTAATGCTGTGCAAAACCTACTTGTGACATGCAGCAAAACTGAATGTCCAGAAAACAAGTGAAAGGAAAAATGGCCATTCTTATCACACTTAGTGTTGCTTTCAAGAAAGCTTGAATCTCAGCAACAGAAGGGCACTACTCTTGTTTTATACTTACTTTGACTAAGGAATGTAATCCTTTCATTTTTTGAACAAATCTTACCATATTTTTCACATGTCCTGTCATACACTTGAGACTAATCGTAAGTCTTGATCTTTTTTTCCACCAGGAATATGAAATTAAAAAATAAGAAAGAAATATTTGTGATCATGGGTTGAAGTTTGTGTTCATTTGAATGTTTGAAAATAATTCATAAAATTTATATTTTGAGGTCTGATAATATTTTTTATTTTCTCTACTCAGGCTGCAAATACATTTTTATATTCATGTAAAACTAATATAATTATAATTTAGATTCCACTGTTAAAATTGAGAATCATTCTGATTACTGTTTCATTTTTGTGTCAGCCACTCATGTTTATGACAATAGAAAATTCAGAAATAACTGCAACTATTCTATAGTATTTCCAACTTGGATTAGATTAACTATAAATTCTCTAATTAGCATTTCAAACTTGTGTTTATTTTCTGTTTTGAAACTTAAGGTTTGTTTCAAATTTTCAATATGATAAATGGGTACCAAGGACTTTAAATGCAAAATACATTAGCCACACATATAACTCATCAGATTAAAAATTAAACATTATACACTGCTAAAACTGTCAACACAGATGCAATGCCTTTGAATTCTACAGTAATTCCTCTTGATGTCATCAGTGTTGCAAGAAGGTGAGTTTCTTACAAACAAAAACTAAATCACAACAAAACAGAATTACCTGTTTATAAACTCATATATATTTGTCTCTAGGCAGAATGACATTGCAAAGCATTACATGTAATATTAATAAAAATGACAGTTTTATATGTAACAATAGTAGCTAAACTTTAACAATACTGAGTCTAGTTAACTCACAGAGTTTAGACAGCAACTTTTTTCTTTCTCTATCATTTTGCTCCCTCTTGATGACATTTTAACTGGTGTCTCTGAGTATTTTCTTTACATAATAGAAAATAGTCACAACCTGAATGTGGAGTACCAGTAGGAGCAAGTGTGAAGACCAGGTTTCTCAATGTAAAAATATTTTATACAGTGTCAAGGGCTCTTTGCAAACATATTTTTAACAATGTTTACAGTTACACTTCTCAATTATCCTGAATTCTTTTCCATACCTTTCTTTGAAACAAAGTTTGGAGCTGCATTGCGCCAGCTTGCCAAGTTTCTGGACTATCAAAGTTTTTTCTTCTTAACTTCATGGGCATCAGCCTCACTGATCTTTGAAGGGTTAAACATCATGCAAAAGAAAATACCTTTGCATAAATACTCTTTGTTCTTTGTCTTATCTGTTGTTTCCACAGAGAATTGCTCTGGCTAGTAAACTCCTTTCCCTAATTCAAAAGGGTGAGAAAGTGGGACAAGATTAGGAAATACAGGAATTAGTAGAAGAAAGGAGGGAAAGATTAAAAAAAGAATTGTAGAAAAAAAAAGGGGACAGAGAAAGAAAATAAAACAATGAAACTAGGATTCAGTAAATCAAGCGAAAGAAGAAAAGAAGGAAATGAGTGTAACTGATATTGACAGAAGAATGAAAAGTAAAATCTTATGGTATGAAATGCAAGCTCTTATTTCAGTCTTGGAGATGATATGACTGTGATAAACAGCCATATAAGAAACATACCAAACATGAAAAATATTTGCAGAACTAAAAAGTAGATTTCACCCTCAGAAAAATTGGAATGAAAATGTAAAATTCAATAGAATTCATTAATATTATAGTAAAGTTACTTTTATAATTTTGATGTCTTTTTTGTTGGCACAAAAGAATAAAATAAAACAATTTTATCCACAAAGGCATTGCTACTTGGCAGCACACTACATCAATTCTATAGCAACTCTCTGGTTTATGTTACAAAGTAACATAATTCTGAAGACATTGACATATCTGTAAGAAGTGGATTCTAAAACAGAGGGGGTTTGTTGAATTAAATATGAAAAGGAATAATGCAATCAGTACAGAATTCTTTGTCTTGTTTATTTTTATATGGAGTTCAATACAAATCTCAATTAATATGTGTTTTACTTATGAGCGTTATCAATTTTTCAGTTTTTGTTTTGTTGCAGAATATTCTAGTGATACCTTATGATTGTGAATCGCACTATCCAAACCAGAAGTACTGCACAAGGAATCAGCAAAACTGCACTGAAGGGCTACATACTTGGTTCATGTTTGTCATCTTCAGAGTCTTCTTGGAAACAGTAATATCTAATAGGGTAGCTACTCCTGCTGGTTTCACAATAGTCTGAATGTGGAATTGTAATTTTATCACCTCATAGTAAGTAAATAAAATGATTGAAAGCAAATATTCCCTCATCCAAAGTGTTCACTCGTATGTTCCCTTCTTATTTCCAGTCTAGCAGCTGTTGCTTAATTCCCAGCCTCTCACTGATCCCACAGTACCTTGTGGCACCACAGGAAAAGTCTGACAATTTTCCATCATCCTTCAGAGATCACAGGATCATTCAGGCTGGAAAAGACCTTCAAGTTCATCAAGTCCAACTTTTGACCAAACACCACCATGTCGACTAAACCATAGCACTAAATCCAGTTGTTTCTTGAACAGGACAAGGGATACTGAACACTTCATAATTTCCCTGGGCAGTCTGTTCCAAAGCTTAAAAACACTTTCTATGACAAAATCTTCCTGATGTCCAACCCTGGTGCAGCTTGATGTCATTTCCTCTTGTCCAGTTGCTCATTGCCTAGGAGAAGAGACCAACCCCCACCTGGCTACAACCTCATTTGAGGTAGTTGTAAAGAGCAATAAAGTCTCTCCTGAGCCTCCTTTTCTCATAGCTAAACAATCTCAGCTCCCTCAGCTGATCCTCTTCTGAATTACTCTTTAGACCCTTCACCAGCTCCATTACCCTTCTCTGGACATGATTTTCATTATCCTTCTTCATATCTCTCCTCACTTGAGCTACCTATGTACACATGTCCATGTGCATTTGTGCTACCTATGTACCTATATACTGCAGTTCTAAGAAAGCTGGAGTGCTGTTGTTACTGC
>JAWWES010000081.1:88008060-88020603 GCA_035583135.1 Lophotriccus pileatus | reverse complement strand
CATGTCCATGTGCATTTGTGCTACCTATGTACCTATATACTGCAGTTCTAAGAAAGCTGGAGTGCTGTTGTTACTGCTTTTCATGCTGCGAGTTATCCTTAGTGCTACTTTATATTCAAGTTGTATTTCAATACTGTAATTTTCTTCTATTTATATTGTAAGGTCCTTGGGGCACAAACCATTCTTTCTTTAGACTATGCATGTAGTTTAGATATACCATGAATTTTGTTAGATTATGTATGTATTTTAGGTACGTATATATTCATCTTATCTATATCACATGTCCTTGCTCTAACTATTTCCAGTACATCAACATATAACATCTCTTAAATGGAGTCACTCATTTATGAATAAGGATTCAAAAGCTTTCAACTATGCAACTAACAGGCATAGAAAAAATGGGAGAGGAGAAAGAAAAAAGTAACTTCCGTACACTAGCTGGTAAATCTCAGAGATATACAATAGCATATTTGTCAATATGCAAGGAGTGCTTAGTTTATGGCAGTTATGAAATCTGAAAATATTTTGTGATCTTACTTTTTGTATAAGGGTCTGCCTGGGATCTTCTGGAGGATGATGATTGAGCTTTTTCACCAAGCAGAAGCATTCATTTGTATTTATGCTTAATATATAACAAGAAAAAAAAAACAAACCAAAACCCAACAAATAATTGGTGATCCGGACTTTTAATGAAACAATCTGATTCTGTACAAAAGTAACATCAGAAATTTTTTTAGTTACACTAAAAAGTTCCACAACCATTTCATACAGCTGTTGAAAAGAGTAACTAGTGCAGCTCAACATTTAGGAAGCTCCAGAGATCTAAATACACTGTAACCTGAATCAATGATTAAACAGTCAAGTAAAGAATGAAAACTGAGTAAGGAGCAACAAATCTCATCTAATGCCCTGTTGACTGCACAGTGCAACAGAACTGAAAACACCGCTGCAAACAAAAGCTGCTGTCTCTGAGCACGAAACAGAGCTCCAAAGTCAGCTCACCTACTAACTGAGGATTAAGAGGTGTTATGATCAGAGAAAATTGTGACATTTAGGCATATGAAAGGCATAAAAAATCATGCCATTGTATCACTGGGGGACCTGTTCCCAGTTACTGATAACCAACTGAATCTGTGTATTGATGGAAAGTCTCTTGCCCTTACAGGTCTTAATATAGCTTCTCCCACTTAGATCAAATCTTATGCATCTCTCATTATTAGTTCCTGAAATAAGACTTGCAACATGACAGAAAGATGAGCTCTGTACAGTCAAGGCTCAGTTTATAAACCTAATAAGACAGACTTCTTCAGCCAATGAACCCAAGAAGAAGCCCATATTGGAAAAGTCCTCCTAACAGAAGATAGAGAAGAAAGTATTACTATATCCTTGCTCTGTTGTTTGACTCTTCTCCAAGCACCTTCTTTCAACACTGCTGAAGAAAACATATTGTGCCATATGGATTTAGGGTCTCAAAAGGACATTGACAATCTTATCTCCTTAATAACTTTGTTATCTTGCTCTACAGTAGCATAGCATAAATAATTCTCTTTTAAAAATCGAACTTATCTTAAAGTGCATACATATATTTTTGGAAAAGAATAAATTTTGAGACAGCAAGGACTGCTTCTGCACATCATGTGGCATATTTCATAGGTCTTGAAATCAAGCCTTGAGACTGGGTGATTGAGTTGGAAGAGTTTGGAGGCAGTAAAAAAGAAGTGGCAGAAAGGTAAAGTAACAAAAAGGAAGGAGAGGAGTAGGCAGAGAGAAATTCTAAGGCAGAAAGAAGGGCTGGTGGAGAACGAAAAGAAGGTAGGCTGGGAAAGCAACCTGAGTGAGAAGAAAAAGGGGCTAGAAGAGACTAACAGTATGTGAAACATCCACTTAAATGTATAAATGAAAGAAGTTATGAACTACAAAGTAAAAAAAATGCATGTATGGAGAGGTGGAGAGTAGAGTCAGAATGAAAGATATATGAAGTGGAGAAGCAAAGAAACTTGAGGGCAAATTAAGTAGGTGAACTGAAGGACTTAAACAGTTGAGTAGAGATGAGGAGGAGAACTGGAAAGGAAGATTTTCTAGGGGGAGTCTGGGTAAGAAGTTCTGCTCACAGTGAGTTTACATGATAATCTGTGCCAGTGTATGGTTTGAGAAGCAGAATATCAGTGTGCAATAGAACCCAAAGGAAATTTCTTGCGTTTGAGTGTTTATCAGCTGCAAAGATGAAAGGCAGTATTGTGGACATTAGCAATAAAATAATTAACACATTTTTCAAATGGTAAGATATAATATGCTTTAGGTTCAGAAATCTACTTAGGAATATCTTGTCTAGTCATCTGTCCTCTACATGAATATAGGTGGGTTGTTTTGTTGGGTTTTTGTTTGTTTGGTGTTCTTGTTTGTTTGTTTTGTCCTATGGGTTTTTGTTTGTTTGTTTCTTTAATGTACAACAAAATTCCTCTTTTCAGTGCCTTTCAGCAGTTTTTTTTGGTTTGGTTTTGGGTTAGTTTGTTTGGGGTTTTATGTGATAACACTGAGGATGACTGATTAAGATAAGCTACATACGATCCAAAACATTCATATTGTTTACTGGTGTACCTGAAAACTACTTGATTGTCCTCTCCTTCACTTGTGATCATTCCAGTGTGCACATGCTCATCCCTAGGACTTTGGAGATATGATTATATACATCACCCCCAAATATCTGAGCTAGTTATGAGCTTTTATACTGTTGGACTACAAGAGACCACCTACCTGTAGCACAAGTGTTAGCATTTGAAATAAACAGGCAGTTCCCCACTATAGATTAATTCTTTTTCTTTTCTAATGTTTTCAACCTCTATTTTCTAAATCACAGCTATCTGAGTCTCAGAGAAGGATTCAGACACTGAATAACTCCCAAAGACACATAAGTCAAAATAAATCCCAAGACTATTCTACAGGAGAGCCAAATTTTCTTTGATGTTCTTATGTTCTGGAGGCATTTCCTATGTGTGCTTAGATGCACTGCAATCTGAATAGATAGACAGAAGGCACTTTAAGCCTTTTGTGATTTAAAGATGGTGAGGGAATGGGCAGTCTTCAATTCTTCCTAAAAATCCTAATAAGCCGGGAAGGTTAGTCATAACAAATCAGGGTCTAGTCAGGCAGATTATATTGATCATTTATAAAGGTCAGGGTAGTGAGTAAACTCATACATAAGTTTCTGGTTCCTGTTAACCAGATTTAGCTCTGTTCCTGTCTATTGACTACATGATTTATTAATGAATAAATAATTTGATCAATAATGATGAAAAGTCTCTTTACCCTTCTTCACACTAGAGTTTCTCCCCACCATGTTTTGTTCCGGCTCTTTATGGTTCCAAGGCTCTTGTGTTTCTGGTGCTCAGTGACCCACTCACAACCAAAAGTTGGGATATACTCTCCCAGAACTGGTGGCAGGGATCACCAGTCAGGGGGTCATGTTGGGAAATGCGATCTGTGACATGGAGCATTTTCATGCTGGGGATATACAACGCACATGTTTCTGAGGGGGCATAGTTTAGCATTCATTGAGGATCATGAAAAGCACTTTTGTAGGGTGAAAAGGTGCTGAGCATTCCATGTTAGCCTAGTGCATGGAATTTATGTCATTTTTCTTCTAAAGTGGAATCACTGTTTGGGTTAAAACGTCACTGTTTCCTCAGTGCTTTCCTCAGTGCTTGGTTCAAATAAGTCTCTATTTGATATTTCCTAAATTTGGCAGATACAAATTTTTGGACTCTTTTTTATCTGCAAAAAGCTGTGGTCTGCCAATGAGTCCTTTTGCATGAAAGGTTGCCCAAATGTAGTATATTGCTATTTGGTATTTTCCCCTATACTACTACTTAATCATCAAAAAAATGTTTATATGCACAATAGGGTTTATATTTTTCCCCTAACTTTTATTATATTACAAAAGTATTTTGCCAGGTAAAGAACAAAAAAGTTTTCCAGGATTTTCTGAACTTGTTTTGTCCACAAGTCCAGTTTATCATTCACCTAATGTAAGTTGATTATTCAGACTTTCAAGGGTTTTTTTAACTTGTCCTACAAGGTAGCATCAAAAAACTGTTGTCCTTACGAAAAGACTTCACCAAGATTGTGTTCTTAACTGTTTATGGTGTCAAACATTGAAGAAAATACCAGATAATGCAGATACAGCTACATTCATAATTATTGATCATTCTCTTACATGCATAAAGGTATCCTTCATTCATAGAACAATAAAAGAAATTCTTATTCCTAAATTTTATGCAAAGCTGGGAATAGATCAAATATCTTCCCTACATTCTTGGTACTTTCTTTTTTTTTCACTATTCACTTTTAGTCTCAGGTCTACTGAAAAATTATATCTTTCCCCAATTATGTATCAGAGCCTGTAGATTTATCAGAAAAGTGCTTAGGAAAGCAGACATTTTTAGAAGTCCATAAATGTTGCCTTTTTTAGTATTTTCAGCCTTCCTTGTCTAATAACAGCAGTCCCTTTATCACTCATCATCCAGATTACTGAGAGTTACAAATGTTTAGGCCAAGGAGTCTCAAGGGTTATAGAAATATAAACATTGATTTACTATGCCATCCCTTGGGAAAATAGTCTGTCTATAAGCCTGGTAAAGTAATAGGGAAAGAGAGGCTCTGCTCTGAGAATTTCAGTGAACATTTTCAAATGTTTACTTGAGCTACAAAGCCAAAAATATATTCCTATGAAAATTGAAAGTGACAAAGAAATACTTCTTGTAATTACATTTCAAAGTGTTGGTCAGAATATTTGTTTACTTCTTAAGCTCCATTGAATCTTATTCTTTCTGTACAAAAATAATGTATTGTAGCACCCAAAATATCTTGAATATAATTGCTTATCATACTTTAAGTAATGTAGTCTAAAATATTTAACTAATCTGGAGATTTATTTGAAATAGTGTAACTGAAAATTAAGTTTTGAGAACAAAAGGAGAAAATAGGAATAGAAGGAATTAAGAAAATTCAAATTAATCTTGTTCTGTAGATGAATTGATTTTTATTCCATTATTTACTTTTCTATGATCCTTGCCAGCCACCTTGATTTTATTTGTGCAGAAGAAACATTTTACCAGCTATATGGCTTGCTCTTAATGACAACAGTAAGAACAAAATATCCACAAAGAAATTAGAAATACATTTATCATTTTCCACTCTAAGATCCCAAAGCACTTAATAATATTAATTAAGCTTCATTCCCAGTCCTGTGAAGATAAGTACATTATAGATTTCTATTTATAGATGGGAAAACTAAGCCACAGAATGCTGAAGTTAGTTGGATACCATCACACAAAACCTGTCATCCTGACACACCAAGAGGAACCTAGGGCCTGTTCCTTCACTGTTTTGGGTTCTGTATGTAATTTATGATACCTTTGCTGGCTGTACATGAGGAACTGCTGGTTTAGAAAGTCAGACCCCTGTTTCATTCATTTCAGACTTGTATAAGCAATTACATCAAAATGCACAATGTTACCTGGTGACAGGACTACAGTCACTAGTTCATTATGTACCAAAAACCAGTTCCTCCCTGTTTTGACTCCCTCTCATGAGATACCACAGGTCTGTGTTCACTTAGCTTTTGCCTATAAAAGTGTAATATGCTTTTAAGGAAGTATAACTCTGTAGCTCTGTTTTAATTTCTGTATTAAATTTTTTCACTCATTTAAATTTCTTGTCCACCTGAAATTTTTCAGTGAACAGGAAAAAAAAGGAGCCCCCCATACACCATTTTTTAGATTCTAAAAAATGTTCAAGCAAGAAGAAAATATTTTCTAGGTTTTTGTTTGTTTTATTTATAAATCAAGAGATTTTAAAATTGTCATTAGGACACAGTAAGGTAGTTTAACTCAATTTAGCAGTGAAGTCAGTGTTTTTCCAAGCTATCAAGTTAGTGCCTTATTAAAATCCCAGTGGCACTGGAGTATCCGAGGTGGGGAAAAAAAGGTTAAACTGCATATCAACTACTGAAGGGAGCTGAAAGGATGTAGAGCCCAATTAAACCTTCAGCATTGCTCTCGCTCATAAACACTTGCTACTTTATTCCCTCTGGAACATATTTCGAGGCAGCTAAAGTGGGAACCCAGCAAGAACCTTTTCATGAGATCTCTGTTATTGAGTCTCAGGTCCAGCCCAGTCCTTCTGGGTGAAAGGCTTCATACTCCCTCTCTATTAATCATCATCTGGCCTTCTAACACCTGGGACTGACTCCAACTCCCACTGTTGCTATATTGACAATATTCCCTGTTGATTTCCTCATTTTCTCAGCCAAGGCTAGAATGACCTCTTTAAAATTCTTTATAAACGTCAGTAATTGCCGCATCAAACTTCAATTCATTACTTTCCCAGGCCTCATGTATTTTGATGATATGAAAGTTGACCGCATTTACATGCAAATTGAAGTTTTATATTAATAAGGGCCAGTAAAAAGAGATTGCATGGTAATACTCCACTATGACTTTTAAATACATTTGCCCACGTCTCGACTTGGCATTAGCATGGTCAGACCATGAGGAAATCATGTTGGTCTGATTGCAATTTTGTTTTCCAATTGAAAGTACAATTTCATCAGGTTTCCCTGTCATTTCTAATAATGACTTAAGTTTGCTTGCTAAATTGAAGAATTTCTCCAGGCCTCTATATGGGCTGGGAAACAGGTGAGGAGACAGCTGCTTCTATACGAAATGCTTCATTATGAACTACCACTATATTCAACCCCATAAGGCTTGTTTTGTGATAGAAACAAAATTACTGAAGGTCTAGTGCAGCTGAGATTGATTATCTTAAGCTTATCAACTTTTAACATAGAACTTTGGAAGCACAACAGTTCATCTGTGACTGAGCCTTTAGTACTCTGATCAGAGAGTCCTTAACATTTTAGACTGCTTTTTCAATTGTTTTTGGTCTTAGATTTTATACACAGTTATATTCTAGCAGGAAAAGAAATGGAACAACATTCTGCAAAAAAAGGAATTATGTATGTTAATGCAAAAATTCAAGAAATCACTTTTCTACATACATTCAGTTAGGAATCCTAGAGAGAATGTAATCTCAGTATTAAATCCGTGACCCCATGAAATAACATTCATGTTACTGATTATAAAAATCTAATTTGATTTCTCATTGGACAATCAAGAAATTAAAAAAACCTTGTATATCAGTGGCAGGTTACAGAAGACTTAAAAAAAAGAAAAGGTCCATATATCTCTAATATCACAGATATTTCTACATACTGTTAAATGTTCCTTTCTGGAGTGATTCCATAAAGACCAATAATGCTGCCAAGGAGAAATAGCAAAGTACATTTATAAAGTGTGCTTATGTAAGAGCAGATGTGATATTATGTCAGAAACCCAAGCAAAAATGCAGCAAGTTTATTTGTTAGAGGCTTTTTGTACTCCAAGACCCCTCAGGGTCAGTGGTATTACCAGGGAAGCACATACATAAGGGCTTGTTTGTGCAGATTCTTGATTTCAACTATAATCTTCGAAGACAGCAATAGGTGACATTCCTTGAATGTGCACATTTGTAATTGCAATAATTTTGGAAATAGCCGATGTGGTAGAGCTGGACTGTACACTTGCTACTTAAAAATTAAGCTGTGATCCAGTAGGACCTTCCACTTAGGCAGATCTCTCCTGTTTGTGCAAAGTCCCATAGACCTGTGTCAACTCAGAGAAGGATTCAGGCTCTTACATGAATCCTTCTGTGGATATTGGAGTTGGAATTAACACTTCAATACCATTTATATCTTCTCAGAATTGTGCCTGGCTCAGGCCAAGCTGTTGAATGATAAAGCTCAATTTTATGAAAACACTTCCTCTTTCTTCTCTTTTATATCAGATAAGTTTTCAACGGCAGCTTGAATAGGGAGAAGTCAATGAATGGATGATAATACCACAGCATTTCTTATCAGTGTTTATAATAAATATTGATGCTGGGAATTTTTTAACTTATCATTTCATGGTGCCAATTGCCCCTATTTGCTATTAAAATATAGTATTATGAATTTATTTGATAGTTCTGCCTTCCAAACAAAAGAAACAAGTAAATTGCTCATCCTAGTAAAGTCTAGTCATTAGGATCGTCATATGACCAAGGCTCTTTTAGTCCAGTCACAAGAGATCAGTGCCTGCTTCAAAAGTTCCACAACCCTTGTTAGTAGCTTGAGTATAATAGTCAAGAACAGAATGAATCTTCAGAAGTACTCTTTGCTCTGCCTAAGTCAGCCTGAAGATTCAGGATGAGAAATCTTTGAACTGAGTGATGCTAATTCCCTCCTTCCTAATCAAATACTTCATGTTTCAGTTTCCTAGATGCAGTTGGATTATAGATTTCTTGCCTCTGAAAAATCAGTTCTTTGGGTCTTTAAGAGGTTGTTTGCTTGTCTTGTCTTGCTCTGTTATGCTAAATTGAAAGAGCAGAATTGATAGTGAGGTTATTAATGAGAGAATTTTTCTTTGGGAAAGTATGGAAAATGTAATTATGCTTTATTTCTACTGAAAAGGGTCTTGTTGTTTAAATAGAAAATAGTTTATCTTGAAATACCTGAATAAGTGTTCATAAATTTATATATGTGTTTATAAAATGGCTAAAAACTCTGTAAATCATAGAATCATAACATCGTTTCGGTTGGAAAAGATCTTTAAGACCATTAAGTCCAACTGCTAAATATTCTGCCTGAAAAAATAAAGCCTGTAGATAACATGCTACCTTCAAAAAGAAAGACCACCAGTAACTGAAGTGGTAATAGGAACGTCTACTGATGATCATGGTAGATTTCAGGAAATCAGAACTGGTTTACAGTTAAGGTATAAAAAAAGATTACAGAACTGTAAGAAAAGTTAATGGAGATGATAGGTAAAATTCACTATTTTTCTCATGTTCTTTTCCCTCATATGCCATGGAAGACCATCAACAGGAAATCCACAAAGTATGAGCAGTCTGTATAAGAACTAATGCTGAAGGAAAATGTAGCAGGATCAGGTAAGTTTTTCAGAGCCTAAAGAGAGTAAGACTTAGCTTATCTGTGCAAATGCAGACTGTTATTAAAAAGAATATCCAGACATCATGAGTGAAGCCATAGTTAATATGATACAGAAAACTGTAATTCCTTCTTCTTGAAACTGTAAGGAGTGAAAGGCAGAAGGATCTGCTCTTTTTTTTTTTTTTTTCCCCAAAGCTATGTTAATTCTCAAGGGAGTTGGTACAACGTAATTCTAAAATTTTTACCTTGGACATATATTTTTCATGATATTAGCGAGATTTTTCATGGAGATACAAATAATTAATACAAAAAGTCAATAGCAACTTGAAACCAAACAGGCATATAAATAACAATTAATTATATAAGAAAGTTAAAGGAAAATAGGAAAAAGAATACAAAGATATATATTAGAAATTGCAGCTGAAGGAAGAGTACACAACCTCATACCAAACACCAAACAGGTAATGATCTAGCTTGTTGTTAGTAGATTTTACTGTTCTAGACTCAACAGTACTATATTTTCTCATTTCACAGCAGTCAGGACCGCTGTCTCCCACACCCTGTACAGAATCATATCATTTAATCAGGTTATTCCTATGTGCTTATTTTAATACTAAAACTCCTCTGAAGATCAGTTCCAGGGGTCTGCTTCCTCATAACTTCATTACTAACCCAAAATCTGGAATGACATCAATAAGGACTAGACTAGACTCTGATTTCTGAAGTATGTCAAAGGATTAAGGTATGGATACTATGCTCAGACTCTGAAGACTGAAGCAGAAGTATACTGTGTATTGTAGTTGCCCTCTAATGTTTCAGAAATGTAAATTAAAAAGAGGTTAAGGTACTATATATGTGTTACTCTACAGCTACGCATAGTTTAGCAGATTTTATGCAATGACCTATACATTGTTCCAAGAGAGATATGAATTACTTGGGAAGAATTAAAGACTGCTGAATCCAGAAAGATATAGGAATGCCTCTCGAGTGATGACAGGAGGAACTACTGTTCTTCAGGCTGAGAAACAGAGATAGTTTATGGAACTATCTTCATTTACACTAAAATAACATAATAGCAAAGTAGAAAGAGAGAAATTATTCTTAATGTTCATTGAGCATAAGAGAAATAAAGTATTAAACTGCAATAAGAGAAATCAAAGTTGGACGTTGGGTGGGAAACACAAGAAATATTGGAATACAGTGCTTGGGGAGGCTACAGAACATCCACTGCTGGACCTGTTAAAGAACAGATAAGGTAACACCTGTTGGAGAAGATTTACCTGCTACTGTTTTGGGATCTGCCCATGAGACAGTACTACATGGTTACCCAAATGCTCTCCAGTCTGTTTTGCTAAGAGGAATCTCTAAACTTTTAGGCTAATGTAATGAAGAACACAGGTATTTCTACTCTCTAAGTTTGGTTAAAACTGTTTATAGTATCTCAAACATTTCCTATTATTGTTTGTATTGCTTACTATGACTTGTGTGTTCATTTAATATTTGTTAAACCCGAAATAATATGATAGTCTTTCTTTTTCATGTGGACTAGGAAGTTTAAAATATAACTTGATAAACAAGTATTAATGGATTTTAGAATTGTCTTTGTAAAAGTTTCTGTAGCAAAAGCCAGAAATATCTGGTGGGAAGGAAGAAAAGGACTATAAAAGTTTATAAAAGGCACTGTCTCCAAATTACCCCAACATTATTTCTCACCTTCCATTGAAAAAGGAAAAGAACTTGGCACATTATCTAAATATCTGCAGGACTATGTTATTCTGATATCTGCTAGTTTTGGTTGCAGTTTAGAGCAGACATTCTTTCTTTTTTTTGGGGGGGAGGGGACGGAGGTGTGTGGGGAAGTTGGGGTGGTGGGATTCAAGGGGCTATGAAGAAAAGCAGCAGCACCTGCATGTAAAGTAGTGACATAGAAGAATCATGAGAAAGTGCTGGATGGCCACAGATGTTACCCTCTGTCTCAGTTCTCCAGAATATTAATTTCCATTTGAGTATATTTATGTATTAAAAGATTGTGTGGGTGTTTTTTTCATTTGTTTTTGTTTTTGTTTTTTTTTTTTGGGGGGGTGTTATGTAGAGCAATAAGAGTACTTGTTCCTTTGTGGAGAAAGAGAAATGAAAGATTTTTTTATTCTCTGTCCTAACTAATTTATGTAAGGACAGAACTAGAATTATCCCAAATAGGGGAACAAGGAAATATATAGACAGTTCGTATTTAGTTGAAGCAGACAGAAGTTGCTTTAAAAGTAGTCAGTGTGGGCCATGATAACTATTAATTTACATTCATCTGGCCTTGTTTTTCATCTTAAAAGAGCCGTGGTGACGCAGAGTCTACTGAAGCATCCCATACTTTTAATTCTATGTTAATACTCAGTTTTCTAGCCTCACTGTGCTCCACATGCATCAGTCTGGAATGTGAAGTAGTTCTGACATGAAATTTCTCCTAGCAAACTGATAGATTTCTTAGTTACACTATTGCAACCAGCTTTTCTCTCCCTTTTGTGAAAGTAGAGAAAGATCAAACTTATAGCTGCTCTTTGGTTGTTTTTGTTCTATACTATTTAAAAAAAAAATATGCATAAACCTTTATTATCTACAGAAATTTAAAACAGAACAAGAAAAATCTTGTAGATATCATATTTACCTATTAAACCAGACACAAACATGCTTATCTGCTTTGTGACAAATGCAGCTTTATTTTGAAGTACTTTGCAAAGGCCATGACTATGATTCATCACCTGATTATCAGCTGTAAAGGCTTTTATTAAATACCTTCCCCATTCAACCATTCATCGTTTTCATATTAAAATAATAAACTATGACTATTGTATGCACAACTCTTCAGTACTGTAAAGCAGAGGGCTGAAGCGTGTTGTCCTTCCTAAGATATTTCAATTTAAACATGGCTGCATTGCAGTAATGTCACATCTCGTTTACACTATGGACTTGGTGGTAGACAGGGATCATTACAGGGGGAACAGTGAGAAAAATACGTTACACTCTCATCATAACCATAGAAGAAACTAAAGGGAAAGAGACACACTGATGCACATGCAGCTTTTATAATAGAACAGAAGAATAGGATTGCACTGAGAAATGTACAAAGGCAGAAAGTTTAGAAGAGAGTTACCACAGCACTAAACTCTCAAGCTTGAGTCAAATGATATTACTTCTGACACCTCTGGCTACAATACAGTGCTTTCGGATTCAATTTCTCTGTTTCTTTTTGGTTGTTGCAGTAAAGGCAATTCCCTTGTGCTTTGATTGTTGAGATTATCCTCTTTTATATAGCTTCCTCCTTCTCTTTCTTTCCCTCCTCTTTTCTGTACTGGCATTATGGGTGCAAACAAAGATTACGCAGACTGCATTTTTTTTATAAAGATTAATTTTTATTATTAATTAAGGATATCATAAAATCATAAAATCATAGAATCATAGAATCAGATGGGTTGGAAAGGATCTCTGAGATCATCAAGTCCAACCCTTGATCCACTACCACCACA
>JAWWES010000081.1:87970994-88007960 GCA_035583135.1 Lophotriccus pileatus | reverse complement strand
ATAGAATCATAGAATCAGATGGGTTGGAAAGGATCTCTGAGATCATCAAGTCCAACCCTTGATCCACTACCACCACAGTTATTAGACTGTGGCACTAAGTGCCACATCCAGTCTCTTCTTAAACACCTCCAGGGACGAAGAGTACCACATCCCTGGGCAGACCATTCCAATGTCTGATTGCCCTCTTGGTAAAGAATTTCTTCCTAATATCTAACCTAAACCTCCCCTGGCACATACAGAAAAAGTAAATTCAGAAGGTATCTAATTTTTATGTGCCTATATCACATAATCACAGAATCAATTAGGTTGGAAAACACCTCTGACATTGTCAAGTCCAACCTGTGACTGAACACCACCATGTCAACTGCACTACAGCGCTATGTGCCATGTTCAGTCTTTCTTTAAACACCTCCAGGGATGGTGATTCCACTACCTCCTTGGGCAGCCCACACCAATATCTAATCACCCTTTCTGTGAAGAATTTCTTCCCAATGTCCAACCTAAACCTTTCTTGGTACAGTTTATGACTATGTCCTCTCATCCTGTTGCTAGTTGCCTGGAATAAGAGACTGACACCCACCTTGCCACAAACTCCTTTCAGGGAGTTGCACAGAGTGATAAGTTCACCCCTGAGCCTCCTCTTCTTCAGGCTAAACAACTCCAGCTCCCTCAGCTGCTCCTAATAGGACTTGCAGACCCTTGCAGTCCACAGGACTCACAGACCCTTCACAAGCCTCACTGCCCTTCTCTGGACCTGTTCCAGCACCTCCACGTCCTTCCTGAATTGAGAGGCCCAGAACTGGACTCAGGTGTGGCCTCACCAGTGACAAGTATAATCACTTTCCTGGGCCTGCTGGCCCCACCTTTGCTGATACAGGCCAGGATGCCATGGGCACAGCTAGAAATGCTTTTTATTATCTTTTGCAGAAGTGACCAGATTAAGTTCTAATTGAGCTTTTTCCTCTCTAATTTTCTTTCTGCATGACCCAAGGGCTATCCTTAAACGCTTTCTGAGAGGCCTGCCCCTTTTTCTAAAGGTCAGACACTTATCTTTTTTCCTGAGTTCCTGCAAAATTTTCTTGCTCAGCCAGGCCCGTCATCTTCCTTCCCACCTCACCTTTTGGCATACAGAGGTGGCCAGCTTCTGCACCTTCAAGATTTCTTTCTTAAAGGCTGTCTAGTCCCTTTGTTTTTAAGACCTGCTTCCCAAGCGATTTTCCAAGTAAGTGTCCTGAACAGGCCAAAGACAACCCTATGGAAGTCCAGGGTAGAAGTTTTTTTATGCCCCTACTTACTTCACCTAGTATTGAAAACTCTCATTTATGTTCACTGTCCTGAAGGCAGCCTCTGACCACAACATCTCCCATCACTTACTGAGAGCTGAGAGTTTTCCTTGTTTATAACACTTGCCTAAAATAGTCTTAGATGACATTCTAGTAAGTAAAAGTACAAGAAAAGCTATTTGCAAGAACTTCAAAATTCTGTGATATGGAACAAACTAAGAAAGGAAAATAAGAGAATTAACTGCTAGAAGATTTGGTACATTTTTAACTGGCATTAGCCAGTATATGAACATAGAAATGTAGTAGAAGACTTGTCATCAAATTCTGTTCAGACTATTACAGGTGATGAATTATAAAAATGTTCTCACAGAATTATTGATGTCATCTTGGAAGTAGTGTACTTTAGCTCTCACTGATGTGATTCAAATGCAATTTTGCTAATGGTTACTGGCATACACTAATTTCCAGAAGAAATTTACTCCATTTATGGTTTATAACAGTCTGTTGTTTTCTGCCATGATCAGTCTTGTTCTTTAGCATAGGCAGTTCCTCTTCCTCCTTTATTTATTACAATAATTTATTCGCTCATAATTGGCAGTGATTGTGCCATCTTATTTTTGGTAGACTAAATAAACTGAACTCCAGTGTATTGAACAATGGATCAAGAATCATAGCTCTCCAAGATACCTCTGCATAGTGCTCTTGTTTTCAAACAGGATAATGACTACATAGAACAGAGTTAGAAGACTAGTCACAAAGCGTAAATAATTGAGTTTATAATCAGTTTTATTTCCATCTTGATTATGTTTTCTCCCAGTTGGATAAAGTTAGCAGAATACATTCTGTATCAATTTTGGTTTTCTTTGTTTGTTTTGGGACACATAGATTATCCCCTCCAGTAACATTGGAGCCCTACCATCTTCAGTGATGTTTGTTCTGTAAATCAGTTGTAGTACACACAATCAGTGAAAAAGTCTTGACAAGTTTTATTGCTCAGAATCAATTTATATGATGCTTATGCTGTTGCAAAATACCAGCAGTTTTCTGGAATAATATACCTGTAGGGGCAGGTAGCAAATGAAACTAAAAAGACAAAGAAAGTATGTACTGAGACAGACACAGTCTATTCCTGCATTTAACTCACTTCCTGAAAAATTGTTAAATGCCTGTTCCTTTATCCTTTCCTCATCTTCCATTTTTAACCTTTCATCTGCAATAGCTATTCCATCTTTTTGCATGTCTATCCCTTCAGTTGGATTTTTCTTCTACCTACCTTAACAGACTTCCAGTACAGCATAACTCCAAACTATTTTATGTAAATATATATATATTTTTTGGAATTTCACATAACAATAGCCAAGCATCATACAACCACAAAGCAGAGGCACCAAAGTCCCCTAAACCAGAATGTCTGAACAGCTGTTAAGATGGAATTGAAGTGCCTACCTTCATGAGAACAACTTGCCAACTCATCCTTATAGTTCATGTGCCTTTTCTCTGCATTGTTTGCATTTCTCATCCACATTGAGTTGGCAACATTGGACTAATACCATTCACTTATTTTCTTCCTCCCATTCCTAGACCAAGGATGGTATATTTTCTTTCTGGTACTGTGGTACATTGAACATGATTCTAAATTATGACTGCTTATGCCAAAACAAACAAACAAGCAAACAAAAACCACCAGGAAAAGTATTTTGTTTCAAATAAGCATAAAGAATCAACTATTTCTTTGGTAACTTTTACAAGCTTCTTTGGACATCTTACAGTATAAACAGCAGTCTATGAGTTTCTCTATCACCCATTTATTGTGGAGTACCTCTAGCACTTAAATCAACACTAGAGTTCTCCATCTGGGCCATAAAGTATGTATTTATTAGGAGTCTGTAATGGGAAACATTTCTTGTACTCTGTACTGGTTCAGCTGGGAGAGGGGCAGCCTGCATGATGCCATATTTTAATTTGGGACAGAAACAGTGATTGAACCCCAACTGACCAAAATTATATCCCATACTGTGTGATGTCACCCTCAGCAACAGAAATGAGAAGAAGAGTAATCTAGTGCTGTAAGGTGGTGGATTATTGTCTTGGTGTCACTTGTGAGGGTTTTTTTTTGCTTTCTTTTTCCTTCATGTATTCAATTTTATCTTGAACCATGAGTTTCTCTTGCTTTCACCCTTCTGATTCTTTCCCCCATCTTGCTGCAAGTGAACGAGTGAGCAATTGGGTAGGGGCTTAGTTAGTGACCAGGATCAAGCAACTGAATGTCCCTACCTCTAAAGGTGATCTATCACCAATATATCACATTTCATGTTTTTCTAGTCAAAATGTGACATAGATCGAGGACACAAAAAATATGACCTTATTGTCTAAAGTACAACTTTCAATTAATGAGTTACATTTAAGTGAATGCTTGAACCTTCAGAATATATAGGGCTGGGAAAGATACTCATCCTTCTAGATTGCTACCATTCCAGTAGTGTAGGGTTGTAGCATGTTCCCCTTTAGCTACCAAGTCATTCACTGGCATAGAAGCTAATCAAAAGAATATATGGAGGTTTGCACCTAATTTCTGTTATAAATATTTCAGACTGGGATGGACTACTAAAACGGCAACAGGTCTTCCAGTAATCATGAAGAAGAAAAGTAGTTTAGCAAGCTTATTTTATTCCCTGAAACACACACAATATGCTGATAATTCCTTATTATTAGTAGCATGAGTCTCAAATTACTTGACATTTTTTCATTTACAGTGCCAAGTTCTGCCACTAAAAAAAAAAACCAAGAAAAAAAAAATCAGAATCCTAGATTATCCAATGCATAATATTAACATGTATTTGTAATGGTAGGTGATTGTCACCTTTCCAGTGTGCATGCATACCTGATGTGAAATTTGTTAGTTGTTACTACTAGCATTCTCTTTGAAGTTCATGGTCCAACTCCATAGACTTATAATTTAAAAGCCTAAACCTTCTGAATTTTCTCACTTAAGGCACTCTTATAATGCTTATGCAAGTATTTTAATGTGGCATGTAACTCTGGTACATTACTGTTGACTATAGTAAAGTACCTCCAAATATTCATTGGAAAGAAAATTGAACAATAGCCTTAAATGCAATAATGACTAATAAATGCACCCTGTTTTGGACTTAAATAAGATATCACTCTTTATTGTTGAAATAAGTGGAAGTCTTTTCTATCTCACCTGTCAACAATTGTGGGTGTACAAGTCATAGGGTGCTCTTTGCTTTGCTCGAAGTCTGAGGAAATTTCCTCCACCATACCTAATTCTTTGAGACTTAACTTTGTATCTGCACAGAAGGCTAGGATTTAGCCTTGATAGTGTAGAAAAACTTGTGCAGGATTAAGGAAGTGGACACCTGGTTGTATTCCCTCAGTGCAATGGTGATGGCTGTATTCCCAAGCATTCTGTGTGCTCTAGCCTACTTTGACACCTTTGGGTAGCTGGAAGGGCTTTTTAACATCATACAAATTAATCCAGCCTGGGGCTGGATCAGCTGTAGTAATGGACAGCATATAAAGATTTTCAGGCACACAGCCATCTACACCTTGACAGGCTTGCTGCACTTCCAATAATTTATTAAATCTTTGACAAACTTTAAAAGATACTGTCAAGACGTTTCATCATTTTTCTTCTTATGCCATTTTTAGTAAATTTATTGCAGATGAAAAAAAAAGACATCCCTAGGCATAGCCCAAGAGCACTAGGACAAGTTTGCTGACTCTTCTGCCAGCATGTTTCTGTCGTGCCCTGGAGGTAGCACCTGGATTGAGAGGGTAGTTCTCTTCATTTCCTTGGCCTCTCAGCTGACAGTATTAGCCAGCTAATTAGTGAATAGATTTTTTAAAAATTATTATTATTATACAGAGGCATTTTACTTCAAACTTTTGTCTTGCAACTATTTATGGTAGTCCTTAGTATCTTACAACTGAAACTATTTTTTCTTACCAGTTCATCACATGCACATTCTACTTTATGACTATAAGGCTGCTTGAAAGTGTAATGCTCCTAGCAGAAGAAGTGTAATGTTGTCTGTTTTAGAGAAAAGGGCATTTGGAGTGTTTGGGAACAAAAACAGATCTGAAAAATTATACACATGGGTGAAAAGAGCAACACAGCTGAGTTTACTGTACCATTCCTAACAACATCTCTTTTCACTTCTAAACTGTGACTAGCTCCTGAACATGTTCTCTTTCCTTGTGTACTTGAGGGTATTTTGCTAACAGAACTAAGAGCTGTTGCTGCTTGTGAAGCGTTATTAACTTCGCTGACTTTGTAACCTTAGAACAAGGTCTGATGTTGTTACAGAGTACAAGTTTTGAGATTCTTATTCCACTTTTATTGTCTTTACTCAGACAAAGGGCTGAAAAATGGAATGGTGGTAACAAATTCCAATCCTTCATTTGCCAGCAACCTGCTATTTTAGATAAAAGTAAAGCAGAAATCTTCACTGCTCTTTTCCCTTAGGAAATCTGGAAATTTACCTCTACCCTCAGCAAAGTCATGGATTTTGGCTATCAGTAGTTTTGGGCTGACTTATTAATGGGATTTTTAATGGGATTTTAAAATCAAAATAATCTGTTACCATTCATCTAGATTTTTATTGTTGCTTTTTGGTAAAGAAGTACAATCCAGACAACAAAGTGCTGTTGTTGAGAAAAGTAAAAACCAGTATTATCATGGAATATTTTATACAAAACACTGAAACTGTAGAGGAGTGGGAAGTTATAACACAGTTAATGTATTTATGTATCTTTTGCTGTGTACACATAAAGAAGGCAGCACATGCTTTCCCCTAATGTTCACATAACGCCTGGAGGCTGGAAAGCATAAGAAGGGAGATAAATGAAGTGGGAAGGAAGAATGCAAATTGGCTGCAAGGCAAGTTGGTGGTTCATGATCCTTGCTTTGACTTTGATCTAGTCTCATTAATGAGCAATTTTGCAAAGCTGCAAGGGGTTTTCTGGTTGCAAGATAAATTCAGCTTATGTTGCCCATGCAGGTGTGCATGACACAGAATGTATGCATTCTTAAAAAAATGTATTCATCATTTCTGTTTAATAACTTAAACTGTTGTGGTTGAACATCACTCCAAGACATGAAGTATCAGATGTTAATATAAGAAGTTTTGAAATGTACTGCTTAAAGCAAAGGGGAGGAGAGAATCCTAGATCAAATCCACTGTGGAATGAACAACTTTGCTGAGAAGATTCAAACTACATCCCATTTGTAATTACAACTAATAAGGACACAAGCAGCTAGTATCACCATAATTTCTACAAGAATTTTGATCTAATTAAAAGGTGGGTTATGCTACACATACAGTACTCATTAGCTGTCTGTAGTCTTCTTCTTACCTGGAAGAAAGTCCTACCAAAATCAGTTCCTGAAGTTGTTTAGTACTGTTGACAAAAACGTTGTACAGACAGTTGCTAGAAAGTCAAATGGAAAATATCTTAGTCTGTGGTTCCTAACTCTAAACAAACTTATCTCCTTGAAAAGATCCATTTTGAAGAAGTGAGAAGGACTCTGTATGCTTGTGAGGTGGCCAGGGAAAACTGAGAGAATTTATCTTTTCTTTTTTTTTTGGCAAGATTGACACAAGACTAGAAAGGGAATCTGTGCAAAAGCTTATCTGATTCAAACAGAGGTGTAGGAGGTAGGTATCAGCATATTCATCTATATGGCTGACACAGGAAAACAGGAGTGAGTATGTGCAGGAATGGAATTTTCTGATGTTTGCTTGGGGTTTTTTGTTCATACAAATTAGCATAGTTAAATATTGAATTAATAAAAATACGTATGCCAAAAAAGAGTAATTGTCAAAATTTCCTACACGCAATCCAACATCTAAAAGCAAACAAGGCACAAATCCCACAAAACCAACTGTTTTCATTGTATGGATCTGTTTTTTATTCAGGTGTTCAGTACATTGTACAAGACAGAAAATTAAAAAAAAAGAAACAGATGTTATCATCTAATAATTCTAAGGTGATTTGTAATACAAAAGTAATGAAAAGATGTGTGATTGTGAAATACCAACTCTGGTAGAAGTTCTAGTCCTGCCCTTTCCTAGCTTTCAATTACTTAAACTTGAAATTATACCAATTTTTTAGAAGTGTTTAAATTATTCATACATGCATACATAGTACTAATATGTCTGCATTCACCATTTGAAACTTGGTGTTTCTAATCTGTCTTTTGTTTACTTGAGATTTGTACTTCATGACCTTTATGGAGTGTCTTGTAGCTATCTCTTAATTATCTGTAGTTAATCACCTGATTATCTGGACAGATCAAATTAACTTTTTTATCAGACTTCTTCTTTTAGTTTTTTTCCAGAATTACATAATTTAGGCTAATTTAATATTAATTATATTTTTTATGTATCATTATAAAGCAAGATAATCTGCATTTGCCACCTAAAATAGGGTTCTTCTAGTAAGTAAGTGGATAGGAAGTGAAATTGAATTCATAATGTTGTAGCTTAACAAACGTCCTTTTTATTTATTCTCCGATTCCTCCAAAGTAACCAACTGGATGGAAAGAAGGTGAGCAAATGTCAATTAACCTATAGTTCCCCACTGCAGAACATATTTGCTAGTTGTTCTACTGCAGGAGAATATCCATATGTATAGATATCCAAATGAAGACATATGAAAAGCATAATATGTTTAATAAAGTAATTTCCTCCAAATTCTCCGCATCTATTAACTGGTGTTTATGTTGAGCTATTACATGTACCTTAATTCTTCTGAAAACTAAGCATCTTAACTGTGCTTCCTCATATGTTTAATTTAGGCTTCACAGTGTTACAGGCAGACTATTGGGAAAATACTACCAGATAAGTGACAGACTTATAAACTGCATTATTACCAAATTTTAAGCCCACAATATATGGCATCTAAAATGCAACTGTTATCTTTATGAAATTGAACTGTAATGCTCATTTGAATAGGGTACTTAATAGGGGACTGGGGCTACTGGAATATTAAACTGGAGACTGGAGTACTAAACTCCATTTCTTTCACAGCAAGTAGGAACTATTAAAAAAGGCTAGTGACATAATATACTTTGCACTCCACAATAACTGATGGAGTATGGAAAACCTTCAAACATTAGCTGATCACTTATGATGCACATAGTGACACACCAGCATTGGGAAACAATTTTAAAGAAGAACTGTAGATTTTCTAAACATAAGGATTAGAAAGAAAAGGTAAGCAAATTATAAGGCAGCCTCCCTGGCATAATCAGTCAGGAATGCACGCTGTAATCTGGAAAGGTAGGGCTAGAGCTCTGAGGTGTATCTTCCAGACTCAAGTAACAAAGGAAAAAAGCCATAAAAGCAGTAAGTCCCGTCCTACTGCCACTCGAATGAACACTGGAACAGTGGAACTGGTATTTACACTTTCTGGGATTTTGTTCCCTGGAGCATTCCCTGCTCATAACGCCACCTGCTAGCAGCTCTGTGAATTGTACCCAGGCAAGGACAGCTGGTCCTCCAGCGGACTTAGTCTAATTCTAATGTTAGCAAGAAGAATCACTGAGGTGATCATAACTAGATATTTTGAAAGAAAAAGACATTACATGAATCTGTGAATTAATATGGAACTACCCAAGACAGTCAGTGAGGCCAATGAGGTGCTGATACACGGGACATGATGTGCATGTTTTATAAAACAAGTATCTGAGGGTCTTTGAGAAGAATAAGGAGAAACGACATACTAGATTTACTCAGCAACTAAGGGTACCAGTCCTGAGATTGAATGGAATGCAGTCAACAGAGGTCTTTCCTGCATTATTTGTCTCAAATTTATTAATATAAACAGTTTATATGTACAATCTATATTATTTCCTCAAACCTCAGTAAGATAATCATTAGCTACAAAATTTTCTTTTTTCTTCACATTTATTTCCGAAATATTAAAACAATGAATTTGCCAGGGTGTTTGGATGAGTCTGTCTTCAGAAAGAGTTGGAGAACAAACTGTAATTATCTCTTCTAATATAGAAATCATCAGACTAAACATCAACATTGTAGAATGAGTTTCTTTTAAAAAAAGATATTATTTATTAATATATCTCTTCTAAACAGATTATCATTATTCTTCTGAGTAATTTATACTGTATTTTCAGAAGAAACTCATGGGACCGACTGGTGATACACTGTATTTTATAGTGCCATAGATGTATTGCTGTTATTAATCTCTACCTTGGCAGCTGTACAGTTTAAATGCTTATCTATGAAGAGTATAGATAATGCCTCTATCAGGAAAGATCGAAACGCATAATATCTGTCTTACAGTTTGCATAAATTAAATTGTATTCATATTTGCATAATATTAAATTATAAATCACCTATTCTGACCACTTTAATGACTTGCATGGAATGGAACTTCATTTTGGTGGGACAGTATGGACTTGGTGGGCTCAAGGTCTGGCAGAGTCAGAAACCAGTAGGGATCAAAAAAACAGGGCTCTTCCTAATGAAACACACTGGCCTAGTTTCTGAGATGTTTTAGGTCTCTTTAGGTTCCCACAGAAAGTATCTTTACTCAGTTAAATATGAACGGATATGAAATGCATGGGATAATTGTACTTGACAAAGTCCCAGAAGGTGGAATTTTTTCAATCAATTTCAATATAAGAAATATGAGGAATTACTTCACCCATTCAGGCCAAAAAATTGAAAATATCTTTAGACTTTCACTGAATTTTAAATTTTGTCAGTGTCCATCCTCCCTCAGATAAAAAGAAAACTGTGCTTGGATTTTAAGGGTGTTTCAACAGGTAACAAAGTCTTCCAGCTCCTTGGCCAGTTAGGTTTGTGAGCATTATTGATTGTACAATAGGTTATCAGCTTGCTATTTTTCGATTCATAAGTTAGTAAAATTTTAAGGTATATTTAGCTGTCTTTTTTTTTGTTCAGTAGAAGTTACTAAATGCCATAATGATTTCTCCAGATGTCTCTTACAAATTTGTGTTAAACTTAGGTTGTGTTTAACACATTGGACATGGAGAACGTAGGATACCTCACAAACAGAAAGACAGGTAGGCCAGTATGTTAGGGAGTTTAAGATTTCACTCTTTTAATGGAATGTGGTGTGAAGTCCACAGTTTCATTGACCACATGAAGTTTTTCCACAATTTTATGATCAACATATACATGTTTCATGTGGGTGTGGGTAGAAATGCTGTTTATTCGATAAACAGAAAAAATGAGAAGGTTCACTAAGACTGGCTGAATTCTTTTACTGCAGCTTCTCTTTCTTTTAAAATATGTCTGTCCAATGTAATATTTTCTGTGTACAGAAGAACAGCATCTCACACTTTGCATGTGTTCTTGAGCATTCATGTTAAATACTTTAGTAATCAGCTACTTTAAATACTATAGAATTTGAAAAAACAATGTGAATATTTGCCTAAATTAGTGGGTAGAAGCTGCTTTTAGATATTTATTTTTTTTTGCTGATTTATAACAAGGTCTATGAATCTTGCAGCTGTTTTGTGTGAGCATGTGTATAGGCATGTTTGAGTGCACAAGAATCCTAAAGGTTTGTGCAGGTTTCCTACTCCTTAGTGAAAAAATATATAAATATTAATTGATCTGTACCTAAAAAACACCAGATGTAGTGAATAGGATAAACATGCACTACACTGTATTTTTTAAAATTACTTTTTTCACTCACTTATGGGGAATATGCCCATGTTTGTTTATTGCCTTAATTACTAAAACTTTGTTGTGGTAAAAAAAAATACTATTATGTTGATTATAAACCACAGTATAAGAGCACCAATGAAAATATTATTTTAATTATTAGACTTATAATTCACTTTCAGTTTTTTGTCTGTCAGTGAGCTTGGTTTGAATGAAGTACAATTAGTTCAAGTAGGGTATAAAGGTATATATACCCATAAACAATGCCAGTTTTACAAAACAAAAAACTGAGGGCCAGATCATGTTTCTTCTGTTCCCTTGGCCCCAGGGAAAAAGAAACATGATTATTCCTCAGCAGTCACAAACAGAGGCAACACCCTCTCCTCAAAATCTAATATTTACCCTCCAATATTATCCATTGCTGATGAGATATTAATATAGACTTTTATTTTACAAGGGTTATCCTATTCAATATGATGCTTCTTGCTGGTTCCTGATATTTTCATATGTTTATACAGTGCTTTAAAAATCATTTGGTAAGAGAAAAGTACTTCACTCCTTAGCTAACTTCAATAGAATTAAATTTGTAGACTTGAGTGATAACTAATTCATAATAAAAAATACATTAAAAAATTCTCTCACTAAAAATATTTTTTTTTCATTATAAGTACCAATATTAGAAATGTTTCTTTCAAATAGTACTGATTTTTTTTTGTGTTTTTTTTTTTTTTTTTTTTTTTAATTACTGTTTTCACTTTGGATTACAGTTCACGTTTTTCCCAAGTGTGTGAAAAGTAGTTTGTATTTTTTTGGCTTTGCCTGCTCATTGATTAAGTTGAAACTTCCTTCTAAACAAAAAGGAATGCTTGTTGGAAACTTCCATGGAAAAAAAAAAAAAAGGTACAGGCTTTCACATGTCCTATTTTTGCATGTATTATACAGATGGTTTTGAACATGTCCTTACATTCACCATGAGCTGATTTAGGATTTATGTTGCTTAGGCATCTCTTAGTGTTTCAGCTAAATATAATTGAACCTGTACCAAAGACAAAGTGCTGCATGCAGTGTTTGCATACAGTACAGCAGTTTATACAAACTGGCTTCATAAAGATTGATCTGATAAGAATAAAGGAAGATATGACTCAACTTTCATTCCATCTCAGATAGAGAGAAACGTGGAAAGTTTAATGTCGAACTGTGAAAAGATTCATTAAGTCACCACAAATCACTTCTACTAAGCCAAAACTGGGTAATTTACACAGCACTTTGTGATCTTCAAACAATTTGCAGTGTGCAATTATTCATGCCACAACATGGGGCCACAGCATCCAAGCTGCCTGTTTGTTCTACGGCTGAAGCAGAGGTGTTTGAAAACTGCAAGAGCCTACCAAAGGCCCAGAGATCATGGCTAATGTGACACCCCCAGGCCTAATCTTCTTAGAGCACTGGGATAAAATAAGTATCCATTACAAAATCAGCCTTCATCCTGCCCCCTTCTGTGCTCTGCCACTCTGATAGCCAACACGAAGACAATTGCATGATTCTGGGCTTAATCAGGTATTAGGAGCTAATGCAGTACGAGAAGAGGCTAATCTCCATATTTACTCCATCTGTACTTACGGACCTGACTTGCCTGCCCCTGATAGATCAAAAGGAATTGGCAAAAACCAGATTAGAGATGAAGAAAAGAGAGAGAGGTCCAAGAAGTGTAAGAGGCAAAATTCTCAGTTGTTTATATGTGTATTAAAGCCATGTGGTCTAATCCCATGGAAACACTTTCCATTGTGTTTCTTTTTCTTCTCCTCCCTACCCCCACCCTCTGATTCCATCTTTAAAAATGGAAATTGCCATTGCAGCTAAAATTATTGATAAGTGTACCACGCCATTTCTAAGGATCAAAACTGACAAAATTAATTTTTTTTTTTTACTTTGGATTTCATAGAGTTCAGTTTATTATGGCATTTACTTATGACTGACACATGCGTAGAACTCTCTTCTGGGTCCAGTTTGAAATCTGATGAAAAACCCATAGCAAGGCAGAACTCATTAATTCCAGGTCTTTGTAAGTGCTACATAGACAAAGTACCCTTCTGTGACCTTAAGTTAAAATCAGTGTGAGAAAAGAAAAGAGAAGAAAAAAGTCTCTGCAAAATTAGCCATTTTTCTTTTAGTCAGTCAGAAATAACTGGTTATCATCTTTCTGTATCTAATCACCTACAATATCTTGGCATTCTCTTCTGAGGCTTTTGCTACATGCAGATACTTATGATTCCAGAAACGTGGACAGATGGGTAAGAAAAAGAGAGCAAAGGAAATTCACACACTCACCACTGTTGGCAGTCACCTGCTGTTTGTAAACAGTGACATGTGGCCACCAATAATGACCTTCAAGCTAGGAAATGCATGTACTAAACTAATTCAAAGGCTCTGGTCACCTTGGGTTGATGATGAACAAGTTTTAGGAGGGTGGGATGCATTCCTTAACAAGGATGGAAGAAGCCTGTACTCAAAAGAGTGCTCAGAAAAGCTGAGGGCATTTCAAAGGGTGCAATGTCGTCCCTTTTGGAAAGCTGACAGACCCACTATTTTTTTGACTCCTTACAAACCCCAAGTGGTGCCAGAAGAGAGCTGTGTTGCTGCCGATTTTTGGCAATAGAGCTTACCTCATTAGAGTGGATTAAGTCATGATGCTGAGAAGGATAAAAGGTGAAAAGCAAAAACAGTGGATGGTGAACACAGAAAGCTCAGAGTGTCATTTGTATGCTGACGCTATTATTGACTAGAGCCCATGTGGTTCACACTTTTCAATTACCGTCTGCTAGAAAGGTGGCCCATAATTGCAAAGGCTGATGCCAGTGCACCAAATGTCAAGGGAGCCTCCCTAACCCTCATCACCTTTTCTTGATGCTTGACTTGAGGATGTTCAAAGGCAAAAAGCCACAGCCTGCAGATCTCCCTGAGGAAGAAAAAGATGCCATTTATTTAAAAAAAAAAAAGAAAAAGAAAAAGAAAAAAAAAAGATAAAACCCCAACAACTCAACCTCCCTCATTTAAAAACCTAGAGTTAAATTCATTATCCTGTGACCTTATCCTTTACCCTCTGTACAGCTAGGACATCCACCAGCATTAGTGGGAATTATACAGTGAAGATCCAGGGCAGGATTGTGTTTTTTTAGTGGTGCTGAAGTGGCCTAGGTGTTGAACAGCACTGAACTAATGTTAGTGCTGACAGTGATTGCCAGAGATGCTCTTTCACAAGATTTTTAAAAGGTGGAAAATGGGCAAACTTAGTTTTTGTTCTAAACTTCAACAGATATTTGCACTAGCGACACAGTGTCACTCTTGCTGAGATGCATTACTTTAGCTGGTATTGTGCCATCCCCACAGGTCCTAGAATAGCTTGTGTGCTTTTGCCCCCATTTATTTAAAATATCAAATGCATTTTTTTGTACATCTTTATTTCATTGTACATGATTTTTAAATAGCTACCACTGAAGTAGCTATTGAATAATAAAAAAAAAGAACAGTAGCTAAAATATTTGAGCCAAACGTTTTCAGCAAATTCAGAGCAGATCCAAAAATTCAAGGTTTCTTTTGTTATCATGAACAATCCAGTGAATTTCACTCATGAGTATCACCTTTTATTTTGCTATTTGAAACATTATTTTGGTAACTACATTTATTATCAGCAATAAATGCCAGAAAACTTTGTATATTCTATTAGGAAATTTATATAACACTTGTATGGTCAATTTTTAGCAAAACCTAGCTTCTCTGTTTATAAAAAAAATACTTTTGCTGTGCTTGAGAAATACTATGCTTCTGTTTCAAATTCTTCAAAATACAATTTTAATGTATGTATCTTTTATATTTATACTTTTTATCATTGGCACTCTTTTTAAAAAAAAAAAAAAACAAACAACCAGGTACTGCAATAATTGGGCCAAATCACTGAATCAGAAGAGAATTTAAGAGCTTAACCTGTGAGTACTAGCATCTGGTTTTACATGGGGATACATTTTATCTGGGGATATATTTCCCTTGTCATGAAAGAAAACACGTCTTTTCCTTCTTTACAAGAATGCCACATTGGCATTCAGTACTTAGCCATTAATCTAAAGTTATCTTCCAATCTTTTTTTCTTTTTTTTTTCAAATTCATCAATAAAAATCTGCTGTAAGAATACTTCTGTTGACTAAGTGTCATGCTTGGTTATCTTAGATCCAGATTTCAAATCTCAAGTCAGTCTTCACTTCCAGTGAGAGAGAGAACAAACTTAATTTAGATCTTACCTGATGAAGTTTTAAGTAGCTAAAATTACACAGATTTGTTGAATTGAAATTAAGTCTAAATTGTATGAAAATTGTATGACCAGCTGGAATTTTAATGTATTTGCTGTTTGTAAATTAAATATAGTTTATGATACTCTTTAAGAGCATAATTTTATCACTATCAGAGACAGCAGCAGACAAAATTTTCCCACCAAACTTTGTGTAACCTATGTTACTCACCCCTTTTGTCATATGACTTTATTTTTTAGCTTTAAAACAAATTCAGTTTTGTTCAAATGAAGAGTATTTACTTAAGCATTTGTATTGCTTTTTAGTTTGCAAGATCAGCTGTGGCATCTATGCAAATTCACAAATTATTTTCATCATCAGAAAAGTCTAAATCTGCTCATCCAGCCTAGAAGACTTTCATTTTACAGTGAGCTGGCTTGACGGTACTTTGCTTTAATTCCCTGGAAAAAAGAAAAAATAATTTTAAACACAGAACTTTACTGAAGAACTTTCTATAAGTCAGGAAATCAGAGTGTCCTAGAGTCAAGCTACTTGCCTGACTTTCTCAGACTTTCATCCCTACTGTAAAGTCAGTTCATGTCAAAGTTAACAACTACTTTTTTCTCTCTGAGTAAAAGTTTTGATCCTCTAGTCTCCTCTCCTTGCTTTTTTAAAGTAGCATTTTTGTAAATATGATAGAAATATGAAACAGTTCAACTTCTCTTATTTATGAGGAAGTTATGAACCGATGTCTTATAACATGCATCAGGGTAATATAATTTTAGAATACTGATACCAGTGATGATGCTGTGATCAGATAGTAGGCTGAGTCATCCTTTAGAGAAGAAAAGTTCTAGGTAAGACAAGGGAAAAAAAAACATGAGAAAATTTGTGTTCTCCCTTGGATATTTAGTGGAGTATACTAAAAAATACGTACAAGTTAAATGTACACCGTGAAGTGGAACCTAGGTGCAAGGTGGAAGCTGAGAGGTGTCTTACTCTACTCTTACATCACACAGAGAAGCAGATGCAGCAGCACCATGTGCTAAAGAAGTTTCCATAAGAAACAGCTGAGGGTGAACACTTAAAACTCAGTCAAGAATTCAAAATTGGGAAAGTATGCAAAACTATGAGCCACGTCATCAGCATTTTACCTTTCTTACCTAGGAAGGAAAATAATTTGTATGTCAGCTCAGAATCTGGATGCTCAGCTAATGGTGAAACATTGTTTTGATTTATATTGTATGCTTTCAGTCTACATGTTAAAATCCTATAATTGTTGTCTCATTTCCATCTTTGAAGTCTATCCCACCTCAAATAAATTCATATCTACTTCATTAATAGACATTTTTATTGATAAGGAAAAAAAAAGGAAAAAAATCCAAGAAAGAATAAATTACAAATGAGGTTTTTTATTTATTTATTTTTCTAACTAGAATGTTTATTGCTTAAAATTTGTCTTAGAATATTTCTTGTGATTAACTCTTGGTCTGCCTGTGACAAATGAAATTAAATCTCACTCTGAAGTTATGCTTTGTTGGACATTCATATTATATGATCATCCTTAAATGGGTGAGTATAGTCCCTGGATTACCATATTTTTTTTTTATATACAGACTAAAAAAATATCCCTAATCTAGGCTAGAAAACTGTAATTGCTCGGAGTATTAATACCAGTGAATGACTGTCAAGACACATAAGAACAATAGTGAAAGTTCAGCTTAGCTTAAAAGAACTCATCAAATCTAAGCTCAGTTGCTTTCCTAGACCTTTTCTAAGCACTTGTTTTTTCAGCTTTACATGACTAACTAGCCTAATACTTTGCTCTATCACTCCTTTATAAAGTCTAGATTTTAAGTGCCATGACATTTGATATTGAATCTGAGTTAAGTTACCAAATGGTTTTGACTTGGAGATGCTAGCTGCATTAAATGGCTACTGAATGCCAGGAGACAAATAGGAATTCAGAATCTGTAAGAGTCTGGCAGTATTCAGATGTTGTGTGGAGTTGTGTACCCCTGTAGTCTCAAAAGATGCCTATGGCATTATGCTTCAAAGTAACCCCTGAGCTGCATAACTTTGTGAATAAACAGTGCTGACAGAAGTTTACAGAAAAATTCCAGTGAATAGGAAAGAACTCTGGATTTCCTTGGAAATCTGAAACATTTTCATTTGATTGTCCCAAAAGTGAAAAGGGAATACAATTTGTGCTGTATGTGTTTTTATTTAAAATTCACTGATGGAAGAGGTATTTTAAATTTCTTATTCAGGCCAACAGTATGGTTCTGAAAGTCTTAAGAAAGTTTTTTTTTATTTGCAGTTTTTAACTGGGAAATCATTAGAACTGAAAAATAATCAAATTTCACTTTCCTTTTTCCCAAGTCTAAGTGTATCTCTTTTGAATAATTACAGCTTCTTTTACTTTGAGGTAGCGGCACTGATACTATGTGGATACGGAAAGGACATTTTCAAAGACAGGTCACTGACAGTAAAAAGGTTTACTATTCCCTGTATTTGCCCCTAATATTTTCCCTTTTAGTTACTAGCAGCAGTGTCATATTAAATGACTTCCCCCTTTAAACTGTTAAGTGGTGCTAGTTCAGTTTTAGCGGTAAGTCGCCAGCAGACTCCGGGGAGAAGTGCTATCTCCTATGGCCCTGAAAATTGATATTGAACATGGAAGGAAAAAATCTCACAAGCTGATAGCAATTAGCTAAAAAGGATTTGCGACTCCATGATTCATCACACTAGGGGATCAAAGTCATTTACAGAAAGTGTTTCTACAGTCCCTGCCTGCCGCTCTAAAGATATACCTCTGTTTATCTCTCACACTGCGGTGTGACATTTCCTTTTTTAAGAGCCCATTTTCTTAGAAACATAGCACTGGGCTGCTGCAGCACAGGCAGTCTTTGATTCTCCACTGACAGCCTAAATGACACGATGGCTCTAATGGCACAGCTTTAGCAGGAGCTTGCAAAGGGAATTGGACTTATTATTTACATAAGTGGACTAACAGGTCAGGTCTGGTACTTGCTTGTAAAAATGAGGACAAGGTCTTTTTGTGGCAAGCGATGTAAGGCAGGTCTCTGGTTCTGGGGCTCTGTGGAACTTTTATGATTTTTTTTACACCAGGAACATTAACTTTCAACATTAAACATCACTTTCTACACAAGTTTTTAGAATTATCTTATAACAGAATTCTATATAATTTTATCAGACGATTAAAAGAGACCTACCAAAACACCAAAGACTATTTTTTGAGAAGTTTTAACTTTTTTTTGAGAAGATTTATACTCCTTTGTCCTTCCAAAACTCACTCTAACACTTTGAAAACAGTCTCATTTGTCAAAGTGTAATTTTGCTTTTATAATAGTATGATATGAAAAAAAAAGAAACAAGCAAAAATAAACCAAACCCAAATCCACTACATTTTGCCACTTCCAGTTACAAAGTTTTCCTGCTATCTCAGTAGTAGGAATTAGATTTGTTTCTCAGAGGCACAACCTGAAATCATGGAAATCTTATAACTTCTAAAGATATTTTGTTCACTAAGGCTGGAAACACTGAGCTCTGTAGTGGAAGGCAAAATGTAGTTTATTCAGAGATAATGTTGTTATAGGGTTCCTAAGGTTTATTTTGGTCAGAGTTTTACAAAAGGGTGGCATTTTCAGTAACCTGATCCTTACTGCTGGTTGTATCACTCCTTTGATAGTGAGTACTAATTATATATGAAAAGTTCACAGTGATGTGGCTGTATTTACTCTTGAGTGGTAGCTTCTAATTAATACCAATTACTTTTCTGTGAATCCCTCCTAGAAACAACAAAGTACATAAGACCTGATGAGAGAGGGGGATAATATCAGACACGTCTGTGACAAAGTGTGGGATGACACACCAAGGTTCCAGGGATGGTGTGCTAGTGAAGGATCTCAGCCTGTTGCTCTGAGACATGCTGGGTACACTGTAGTACACTTAAAGTCTTACAGAGATGAGTCATGGGGTTCCTGAGGTAATAGGGGACAGCAGAGAAACATCCATGAAATACCTTAAAGGTGTGCTCCTTTAAGAGGTTTCACCAAGTGCAGATGACAGGAAGCTGGGTCTTGCAGTTGACTTGCCCTGAAGGATGGGATGTCATTTAGAGGGACCTGGTCAAGCTCAGAAAGTGGGCCCGTGGTTTAACAAGACCAATCACTGGGTGCTACTCCTGGATCAGAGCAATCCCAGCATCAATGCAGGCTGGGGGATGGAGAGGTCGAGAGTAGCCCCGCCAAGAAGGACTTGAGGGTGCTGGTGGATGAGAGTCAGGACATGAGCCGGCAATGTGGACTCACAGTCCAGAAGGCCAATTGTATCCTGGTCTGCACTGAAAGCAGCATGGCCAGCAGGTCGAGGGAGGTGATTCTGCTACATTGGTGATTCTGATATTCTGCTGTCTTGAGACCCCACTAGGAGTGCTGTGTCCGGCTCTGGGATCATCAGCACTGGCAGGACATGGATCTGTGAGAGTGAGTCCAGAGGAGGGCCCAAAAAATACTTCTCCTACAAAGACAGGCTGAGAGGGCTGGGGTTGTTCAGCCTGGAGAAGTCTCCAGGGAGACTTAATTGCAGCCTTGCAATGGGGCTTACAAGAAAGAACAAACTTTTTAGGAGGGCCTATTACAATGGGACAAGAGGATATGATTTTAAACTGAAAGAGGATGGATTTAGATTGGACATAAAGAAGGAATTATTGAAAATGAGTGTGGTGAAACACTGGAATATGTTGGCCAGAGAGATGGCAGATGCCCCATCCCCAGAAATATTCAAAGCCAGGTTGGACAGGGCTCTGAGCAACCTGATCTAGTGGAACATCTAGTACAGGGGGAGTTGGACTAGATGACCTTTAAAGGTCCATACCAACTGAAACCATTCTATGGTTCTATGATAATATGACCTACAAAATTTAGAAGACCTAGAAAGACCTTTCTTTGGTTGTTGAACTATTTTTATTTTATGTTGTTGTCTGCAGCTGTGGAAACACTCCTAAAAGTGTGTGTGATTTATATACAAGGGTGCAAATTTATTTACTCAGCTTTCTATTAATTCAGTAACTTAAACTATGCCTATCCCAATGTCTACCAGAACATTTTGGTATTTCGGAATTAATTCTTGCTAATTCTTCACATATTTCCATATGACATGAACAGGTCTACCACAGTTCTGGTCATCTTTGTTTATTTTCTTCCTGTTAACACTCCTTTTCCCCCCTTTCCAGAAGACAGCTTTGTAAGTCCACTCAAATATCTCCAGGAACACTACATAATGCCTACACATGAAGGATCATGAGTATGTAGCTGATGGGATAAAGACTGCAAGCAGAACGTCATTTCAGAGCTTGAGATTTGTATTTGATTTTAAGTTTCAGGGCCAATATCTGCTCCTGTGATTATTCTTTGTGTAGGCTGCCTCTGGTAGCTTCCTGCTTTGACTTGTTTTCCAAGTAACACCTGGGAAGTGGTTTATTACAGCATCTTATGTGCTAAAACCAATCTGCCTCAGGAGTTATCTCTTCCTATAGGAAATAAATGTTCCTTTGGATTCAGTGCTGTAGCTTGCAGGCGTATCTTACACTGTGTTACCTGAAAACCCTGAAAGTTTTTGGCACATACCTTGGAACCCAGTAGATGTGGAAGATAAACAATCAGGATGCTGGTTTGTGTGCTCAAGCAAGGCACACAGAGAATAAAACCCCAACTCATATTTCTTGTAGTACAAAGACAGAAATGGATCCCTCATCAGCAAGGGAAATGTGGTCCTATAAGAAGTGGTCATGTCCAGTCTCAGTCTGTTATCACATATGCTAAAACCAGCAGCAAGATGTTGATGTTGCTCCTCTTTAGAGCAGCAGCAGAGTGCTCTTGACAGTGTTCCCCCAGAGTCACCCTACCCTGCAAATGCCAGATGGTGCTCACATCAAGTGCACAGCCGGCACTAGCCTGCTCTTCCCCAACCTATGTGAATCCCTTGAAATGAGGAGCAGAGATTTTCCTTTGTGTCCTACACAGAGGAAAGGAAGAGAATTTCTCTTCTTGATGGCTCCCAAGTAATTCCTGCAGCAGAAACGGTTGTGCAAAGAGAGTGAAAACTGTTACTTAAAGTCTGTTTACCCTGACAAGTTAAATTAGGAGGGAGCAGTGACTTTTTGGAATATTCATTGAGCACCATTGTTGTACACCAAGTATGTACGGCCTTAGAGAGTCTGGTGGACAAATGAGACAGTGAAATCACACACATAAAGATCCAAGGCCTGAAGGAGTTAAAATACATAAAATACAATTGAAATTCTGCGCTTCTGATGCACTGGAAAGAGCATAGCTATACAAGAGGTATGAGTTGTGGTGAACTCCTATTTCTAGGGAGAAATTCAGAAGTAATATTTTTCAAAAGGTGACAGATTTTGAAAGATACGAAGAGAAATCTCAGTAAAGCTCAAAATACTGAGCTGATTAATTTCTGTTAAAAAATAACTACAGATTTCACTTTAGCAGAAGGAATTTCTATTTTTTAAGATAATTTTTGCCATGTAGAAAGTTTTAGAAAAAGGTATTTCAGACTTTTGTTTAACATAGTCTAGTATTTATGAGATTTACCATTGGACTGGACCCTAGCAGACTTTAACATGTTTTATCTGACTTTATGCAAATATTTACGAGTGCAACAAGCTAACAGTAAATTAAAATAATTTATTTCTGATGGATTAACAGTCTTGAATGTACTGTAATTAAAACAAACAAACAAACAAACCAAAAACAAACCAGAAAGTCTTCTGTGTCAGTACTACAGCCTGGGAGAAATAAATTAATTCCCTTGAGCATCTAAATACCTAGAATCAAGAATTTTTATTTTGAATCCATCTATATGAGGCAGAAATACCAAAATAATGTAGAGCAAAGCATCATATAACTATCAAACTACACTCATTTACCTCAAGCAAAAACTCAGCCTAGCAGTAGTGTATATGAATGACTGTATGAACTACAGAATGATGTGACTCATATAGACAGTTTCAGTCCTGTCCAAAATGCTTTCCATTCACTCACAAAATAAATTGCATTTCTGTATGTAACCAAAGCTCATATCATGTTTATAAACATGCCATCTTTGGCCTCCAGTCTTTTCAAATGAACGTATAGGAGACCAAAAATTTCCTCAAATAAAAATGCAGGAAAGCAAATAAGAAATAGACCAAATGCAGTTAATGTAAATGTTTGTCATTACTTACCCACGTATGCCTAAAGCACCTTTTTTTGCTTAGACTGCACATATGCAAAGTGAAAATGTACATATTTCCCACTCTTTATTTCTGGGTTTTTTGCACGTTAGAAATGTTTTAACTCTGATACCAATTTAAAAATTTGTTTGTAAATTATTTCTAGTTGCTCCCTCAATTAAAATTAATTTTTATCTGTAAAATGCATTCCTCCAACTATCTGCTGTTTTTTCCTTTCCCTCCAGCATAAGAAGTTCCTATTTCCTTTAACATTTTGTCAGTTTTTCCCATCCTTATACTACTGTTATTCCTTCCCCTGCTGTATCAGTAGTGCCAGTATGACTGCTTATGGGACTGGTACATAAATCAAGAAATAGCCAGCTCTGTCACCTAAGGAAATGTAGCATCTAATTGCATCCAATCTATTTGGCTTTCATGCATGTACATGCATGAATCTACTGAAGTAAGAGAGATAGGAATCCTATGAAATTATTTTTCATCCCTGCCTTCATGTTTTCCTCTGTAAGTAGTGCAATGGTCGTAATTCTTCTGTCTTCTGTTGCATTAGATTTGTTTTTTCAAGATTGTACTGCGAAACATTAGTGATGTTTAAATCAAAATCCCTATTGAGAAAGAAAGTTTCTACATGAAACTTGTGTTTTCCCAGTTTTGAGAAGGATTTCACAGTATTTTTATTCCAAGATTTTTAAATAATGAAAGTCAAGTTCAAAATGTCATATATTCAAATATAAGAGAAAGAAATCTCTCAATTATTTTTAAAAGAAAATTGGGTTCTGTGTTTGGTATGTAGCAGTGTTATTTGTTTGTATAAAAAGCTGTCTTTCCTGCTGGTTGATGTTCCTATGTCCAGGTATGGCATATTATTTGACCATGTTTTAAACACACAGTTAGTATAAGTCACTTCAGAGCATGTTATTAGAGCTATTTCTTGCCTCTGGCTGATGTCCCAGAAGAAGATGATAAATCATTCGCTCATGCTAGAGAGAAGGGGAAAAAAATAAAAATCAATGTTTAAAACTTCCATGGTCAGCTTTACTCAGGACAAGTAAACTCTACAGTGACAAAATACTGATGATGTCATCAATAAAGTAAATTAATGCTGTGAACAACTAAGAATTGTGAACTGCCTTGCAGCATGTTGTAGAATATGAAGAAAAGTTTTTGAGAATTAAAGTTGCAAACTCTAGTGGTTTTTGAACTCTTAGAGCAAGGTGAGATTCATCTTTAAAAGCCAGTGTCAGAGTACACAATTAACTTTTTTATGAGCAGAACACATGAGTAGGCAGCAACAGGATCAAGTCCTAGAACTTTGACTCTTCTACAACCTACTGGTAAAGAGAAAAGGTTACTGCACCTCAGGCAGTACAAAAGCAATAACTGGACATGTATGTGTTAGTTTGAATTCATGGAGCATTTCACACACATTAATTTCTAGAACTGTCTTTCAGCAAACAAATAACCAATGAAAGACATTTAATTACCACAGCTGTGCCAGTTTCACATTCACATATTGTTTATAGGGTCTTTAGAAGAAAACAGGATGATGTGCTACCCATTAGAGTGACCCATTTTGTATGTAGCTCCCATGTCAATGGGCAGTGATGCCCTAGACTGATTTCAATATCCCGTCTGCCTTAATACTGGTATCAGGCATCTGGTCACCTGCTACTGAAAGCAAATGGGTCTCATAGCTTGACATGCCAACAAAACTCCTGCAGTCCAAGTTAGTCCTGGGGCTAGCTGGGAAGTGTGCTACTTCTGAGGGAATCCCAGTTCTAGCAGCATACGAGCAAGGTGGCCACAGCCAGTGAATATTACTTACTGAAGTGCACTTCGTCAGCTGCAAAATTGCAGTGTCAGCAACTAATCAGATTAATTTCATATCCTTAATTATGTTTGCAGATTCAATGTACAGGAAAAAAACATTGTTTTTAATAAAAACTCGGAACAGTAATATCTTTACTTGGGGGAATAAAGACAAGGTATAAACTTCAAGGTGAGATTGTTATTTAAAGAAAGATGAACAACAATTATCTGACATACATCTGCAGACAACTGTATCCTGCTAGGGAGAGGACTCAGTGGTATCTCTCCTATCTCTAGATTTTACAATGACATTAACACTCAGCCCACTAACCAAAATAAAATATCCCTGGTAAGTTAATAATATCCAATAGAGCAATTAATCACACGTATGTTTATTTCACAGAGCAACTGAAAATCTTTGGATTACTTATTCTACAGAAAAACACATAAAAATTGAGCTGCAGAAGCAGCTGATGTCCTAAGCATGAAGCATGAAGAAAGTTGCCCCCCAAAACAGTTTTTAACCTGTGAGGAACATGTGTCTTTGACTCAGGTGAAAGGCTGAAAGGACACCAGGAAATGACAAAGCCGAGATCAAAATCTACCCTGGATAAAGTGAAAACACAGATAGAGGTTAGAGGAGGGAGAATGTGATTCTTGTAATCTGCTGTTTGGTTTTTAATGAGCGATATTTTTTTGTTCGGAGTACGGAGTGCATCAGCGGAAGAGGATCACTGTTACATCCTATCCTGGCATTAATCTGACGGATATTGGGAATTTGAGTAGCAAGAGAAGCGTGGGTTGCTCTGGCAAAATTCTGACTGCACATGAAATGAGGGGAGTAAATGTCTGAAATCAGGAAGCTAAGGGTCTTGATAAAGCTGTGCTAAACTGCTAGTGGTCAGGTTGTGAGCTTTTCAGGTAGAACAGACATAAGAATGATGTTCTTGATGTTAAAAAAATTTTACTTCTGAACTAATTTAATTTATTGGAAAGAAAGTGAACTATTCAATTCTTTCAACATGTAATAAGCACAGAGGGAAAAGGAAAACTTTTTTTGAACCTGGTTGTTAGACTCTATCCCAACACCTGATTTGAGTTGATATAGACATATATCAATAAATTAATAAATACAGTCTCTAGAATATAAATGCTATTCTTGCCTAAATGTCAGATTATATCAATAAATTAACAAATACAGTCTCTAGAATTTAATTATTGTTCCCCCTTAGATGACAAGTGTATCCCCACAATGGTCTTCACATTTTGGATGCTGAAACATCACCTTCCAATAACTTCCAGAGACATCTTTGAAAAATTTTATTCTTTCCTGGCATGTTTGCAGCCCTTGAGTTTCTCATAGAATACCCTGATAATCTTTTGGAAGGAGCAAGAGTTCAGAAATGGAACTACGGTAGGAAGACAAAATATTATTTTTCAAAGATAAGCTGAATAGGAATCAAAAGGACTGAAAAAGATTACTGTAGTTAGGACATTTACCACAGTACAGGGAAATGTATAATATCTATATCTGGGGGTATGTGTGTCTAAATTCTGGATACGGCAAAGACATCAAATTTGTCAAGGCTAGAGCATGAGAGCTGCTGATCAGAACAGTGGGAAAACTCTGGCTTAGTTTCGGTACTGAAGAAGTTTATAGCAAATTCTTTTAGGAGTTTTAAGTTTGTGTTTTTCTCTTTCTTTTTCTCAGTACATTAGACACTAAAATAGGCCTTTCTGCTCTGCTGTAACTAGGGTCCATTCTTATGAAGGTGGTTGAGTAATTTGCCAAGATAATTTTCTCTGTTTTTAATTAAATTACATTATTTTGTCAGTTATACCGTTGCTTAAAGGTTATTGGAACTTCAGAGTGGATGGTATCTTGTCCCACTGAATTATTCTGATTTGGTTTGTTCTTTTGTGTCTCCTTGTGAAACTGCTTCAATTTTGTTTTGGGCAGCTATTTGCCCAGTATGCCCCATAAGAAAGTCTCTTCCAAATGAGCAGTTATAGTCTAAACTGCCCTGTTCAGGCTACAGAACTTATTTCTTTCCTTGCTTGTGTATTTCTGTGGAATCAGAAAGCTTCACATGGTAAAGTTTTTTGGTTTGCAAGATTGTTAACACATATCTCACCCTTGGTTTACATCTAGACTCTGTAGGTAAGCCTTCATTGTTAAATACCTGGCTTTCTTGGGGTATTCTGCAGTACTCGTAACCCCTCATAGGAGGATATGAACTCTTCTCTGCTCCCCCAAATAAATCTCAATTCCCAGGTGTTCCAAAGACGCACTCTTTGGACCTGAGACCAAGAAAAGAGACATAACCCTCCAAAGTAGATGCAGTAGAGCTGTTTGAGCTGCTGCTGATTTCAGCACTAGGGAAATATTGAAAGCGTCATCTTCATAGGTTGCATCATATGCTGACACTAAAAATAACTCAAAGAGTGTTTGGCTTTACCTGGCTGAAAGAGTTTTAATATTGTAGCAAGAGGCAGAAAAATGAAGACAGGGTTTCTTCTTTTTTAGAGACTCCATCTTCTTCTTTGTCTTTTTCTCAGGATTCTGAGGAGTTCTGGGAGTGAGACTCCTACTCTTGGGTACTTGGTGACCTGACTCTGGGGTGGGTTTCCAGTGATGTGTTACAGTGATTTTTTCCCCAGAAAGGGACAGGGAAAAAGTGGGAACCAGTCATGTACATACTGAATATCAGAGAAGAGTAGTAATTCAGGAAGAGCTACTTCTTTACAGAGAGGGTAATCAGGCATTGGAATGGGCTGCTCAGGGAAGTGGTGGATTCTCCGTCCCTGGAGGTTTTTAAAATGAGGTGGATGTGGCACTTAGTGCCATAGTCTAGTAACCACGGTAGTAGTGGATGAAGGGTTGGACCTGATGATCTCAGAGGTCCTTTCCAATCCAGCTGATTCTGTGATTCTATGATTCTGGGGAGGGGGGAGGAGGGGACGGGGACAGAGACGGGGGGCAGGGGGGGGAAGTCCACCGTGTTGTCTAGGTAGAGTTTTTTTCCCACTCCATTGGTTTTTCCCAGCAGCCTTCAGTCTTCATCACTTGCACTTAAACTTTTTAATTCACCCCTCTGTGAATAAACAAACCAAGCATTAAATCTGGGCGTAGAGCCCACATGAACAAAAGAAGAAATTATTTGAGTAGAAAAAGATGCAGGGTGATTTTAGGTGTGTTTAAGATCTAGCTAATTGGGGAATGCTTTTTTCTTTAACTTTATAATCCATATCATGTTGTGTTTGAAAGAAAGATGTTGCACAAAACAGGAGGAAGGGGTGGTGTAGCTTCCTTTATGGTATGCTGGGACCCAAGCTATGCTGAGAAACACTTCTGTTCAACACACCAGCACAGAGGGAAGTAATTTGATGGCTTTGCAAATATATGCACTTTAATTGCATTTTATTAGCCAGTTGAGTCCCATTTTGTAGTTACTGAGATATACCTGTACAGTGACTATGTAAATTCACTATGTCAACAGTAAGAAAGATGGCACATAGATAAATAATTATATATCTGTAAAAGAGGTTGTGACTGAATTGAAAAAAAAAAAATAAATCCAGGTTGGAGTTCTATATTTGAGGGATTACCTTTTTCCCCTGACTAAATAAAATACTTAATGTCTTTCTATTTTTTATGTGTGCTTTGTTTTTTTTGTAAATTCATTAATCAAATCATAGGTGATGCAGGTATTAGGCTTTCTTTTTGATGGGTTCTTTCACTGGGAGATTTTTAGTTGCCTGAAGACTTTACAAAAGTTACTACATGATGTAATGAACAAATGGAATGAGAAAATCTTGGCTTTATGTAATTTACAGAATGAATTTTGAGTACTGAAGACAACATCTAGCAAATTTGAGTCTCCTATATGAAGATAACTCTAGTCTAGCCACATTTGTCCCTTTGGTTCATGATCTGATTATAGTTTCATGAAAAAGAATTAGAATAAATTGAAGTAATAATATTTATTCTTCATTGCAGGGCAAACAAACAACAAAAAAACCCAAACAATAAAATCTAGTTACAACTATTTTAGCAAGTTACCTTATTGTTATGAACAAAGTATGTAGTCATGGCTCCAAAACAAAAACAATGAAATATTTTCTGTTGAGGATGTGATTTTTTTCAGCAACTATTTGAAAGGGGATCACAAAATGAAAGCTACTGAACTTTCCACTTGTATGGATTATATGGCATGCTAAAATGGATGTTTTCATTGGTGTTAATGGCACATTAGAAGATCTGAGTTATATCAAAAGTAGTTAATTGAAATAATTAGCTAACATGAAGTCTTACCAGGTGGTAAGCCCTCAAGCATACAGTAGTAGATTGTGTTGCTTGAAACTGTTGGGAGAAACAGAAAGAGACTGGAAGCCCATTTTGTGGCAAATGATGTATGAGATCATATAATAAGTCCTCTGGGAAATAGTAATCATATTGATGAGAGATTTTATCTTTTTTGCAAAGAATGTGTAAAAATTAACAAAGTGGGGAATAGATGTTGCCCTGTTCTGTTCTGTTCCTGCTTTGTTGGATGTCATCCATAGCCAGACTTCCAGAAAATTCAGAGTAACTTTTTACGGAGTAATGGTAGTGCTGTGTAACCTGGACAGGTGCTGAGTATTTGTCTTGCCCAGTCTGTTTTGTCTTTTCTTAAGTGGTGTGATTTGGTTAATGTAATTGAGTAACAGGGAAGAAGGGAGAAGAATCTACTTTGGTGTTAATGTCCTCTAAAACAGATATAAAGCAGAAAAATGTCCTGAATTCCTGTAATTCTAATTTCATAGATCCATAGTTGAGCTACTTAAGACTACCAGAACATGCCCTGGCAAAACCTTTGTATTTTTCTACTATAAACTAAGCATAAATTCAGTGGTAGATGACAGATTACTTCATATACCATGCAAGCAAGCCTAGACAATAGCTTTAGCCATGACTGATTGCCTTGCTGTAACCCACTTTATGTTAAATGTATTCTTGCTGTTCAATTCCACAACTGTAATTTTGTTCTTCTGCACCGCTCAGCCCTCTGTGGACTAACCAGGTTCCTTCAGTAATGATTTCTTTTCTATTGTATTGTTTTCTGCATAATCAAGTTGGTAGGTAGGGGTTTAGGTGACACAGCCATCTGTCAAGTTCATTTGCTCTGAAAATGCAAGAAATAATGGCCCCTACAACTTGGGGCTATCTGTTATAAAGGAAGAATATCAGCTTTTACCCTGCACCATCTTCTCATCTCTTCAAATTATCATTTTTTCTACTTTTTATATAAAATACATAAGGTTCTCTTGACATGACTGATTGGTGAAAAAGAAAGCTATCACATGTCCACCTTGTATTGCAATTTATGCAAGCAATCCAATTAAGGAGAAGCAGCTAACATCCAAACTAATGTGCCTGTCGTGAAACTAAAGAGACTGCTGCAGACTGCTCTCCTCAAGTGTTATCATTGCTGGTTCTCTGACATACTAACTGCTTTCTCCTTGAAGTTTGCATAATGTGTAAATGTAAGGGAGTTTGCATGCCACAAAGGAAAGGGAAAACAGTTATTCATTTTCCGTCCTCTAAAATAAAATTCTCATAATAATTTTTATAAGGAGCCTTTATCAAATTGTATCTGTTTGCTGAAATGACATGCACATGGTAGGAAAAGACATAAAAAGCTGCCTGTGCATTCTTAACCTTCTTCAGACATCGTGGAAGCCAGCTGGAATAATCCGGGAATGATCCGTTTTCTGTGTACATGTGTGAGGAGGGTAGAGTTGCTTATACAGCAGAATAAGCCAGTAGGCCTGGGGGCATGGGCCATAATGATCCCAGTAGGGCTGGGAACATTTTAGTTGCTCTGGGTCAGAGGGATCTTTACATTAAACCCATTCGCTACTGCCCCTACTAAAATGCAGAATGACAATTGCTTACACTCAACATAGATCTCAAATGGCCTGGTTAGAAAGAAAACCCCTTCCAGATACCATTGTATGGTACAAGTGAAACATGAAATTTTCGACTTCAATGAAAACATAATTATTAAGTGGAATGTCACACTTTTATCACACTTTTAGCAAACCAATTCCCCCAACATCTGCCTCTTAGGGCCATTGACGTGTGATAAGACTCTCTGCTGGATGAGAGATTCCCTGACAAGGGAAAAACTGCTGCTGTTCACAGCAAGTCAAATAATGAACCTAAACAGCAGGTGTAAAAATTGATAAAACCTTTAATGAAATTAGTTAGCATTAGTAGCCACCTACTGAATATTTCCAAAATATCAAATCAGTCTTAAATTCTAAACAAAACACAAAAAATTTGCAAAGGAACTATTCTGCATTATAATTCTGCCCCATGGTGCAGAATTGGATGTCCACTGTATCGTGTTGTGTAACGCATTTAATACAAAATTGAAAATGGTTCTTCACTCTTGTCCATGGAACTCTAAAAACTGTGTTCTGATTGTCATTGTCACAGAAGTTAGGCATGAAAAGTCATGCTGATTCCACAAATAATTAATTGTTCTACAGAAGCTTGCCTCTGCTGCAAATTTCATGTGCTTTTTCATCATGGAATAATATTTTCCTGGTCCAGATAACTATACTGTTTCTCTTTGGCGTCATATTTTAAGCATTTCAGAGCTTCATGAGTCTTGAACTCTACACACTGTGCAGTGTATTTATAATCAATTGCAGAGACGTGATTTTGAAAGTAGAGTTTAATGATTGACTTAATATGTTGAAGTCTGGGCTAGATACATGGTGCTATTTTGAATTTTCAGGAAAATGCCTTTTGCACCTGGGACCATCCATGGTGCATCAGATATATTTGTGGTTTTCTGGAAATGATTACCACTGGCTAGGCAAAAAGGCAGGTACCTGACTTAGTGCTTTGTTACTGAGTTCTGGATTTTGAGATATAATCTCACAGAATGTGAGGGAATCACAAGTGAGTTCACAGGTGGAAGTAAATGTCCACTATTTCGGTGTTAAATGAATGGTAATAAAAAAGTATCAGCACCACAAGACAAGTATGTGTAAGTGTCTCGAATCTCCCATGAGCTCTTTTTGTATGCCACATACATATAAAACTTTCAAAGGTGGCTGCTTACACTATTTATAGAGTGGACCATATCACACTATTCCCATTGATCAGAATTTTTAGTTAAAGATGTCTTCCCAAATTTTACAATTTATGCTTCAAATATTTTGACAAAGACAGCTAAAATTAAAATGAAAATTATATGAAAAATGTTATCGTCATCTTTATTCAGTGCATTGTGAAACACACACATACACACAGAAACACACACACAGAGTCCATCTAACAGGGTTATACTCAGTCCAATTCAAACTAGCAACAAACAGGTGCACCTCCTGTCAGAATTTCTTTTTTCTCGGTTATTAGAAGAATCTTAAAACCAGAGGAAATAGACCTGGACTTCAGAAGACAGGAACTAGATTTGGGCTAAAACTGGTACAGAAAAATAAAATTAAATGTTAAAATACTGCAAAGAAACTTGCAATGCCTGCAGAACAAATAGCATTTACATAGAAAGTGTGTTGTGCTGCTCACACTAAATTGACTGGTAGATAAGCTTGCAGTGGGGATTTTTAAGAAGCATGAACAGCTAGTTGAAAAAGCAATAATTGAAAGACAATTCTGGGTTAGTTATCTGGGAATTATTTATTTAGGAATACTTGGTAGAGTTCTACGCTGCAGAAAACGTGATGCCCAAGAATCAGCAAGCAGCTGAGGATCAGTATTTACACCATAATCGCCTTGCCTTCAGTTGCTGGGGTAGCTATGCTGGCAGGGCGAGGTGAAAGGAGTGGAAATAGGACCAGCAGTTTCAAGTGGTGCTGTGAAACAATGGGGATGCAGACCTGCACACGTGGATGCAGATTGTCCAGAAACACTGAACACTTTTCATTCTCTGTGAAGACAATCCTTTCCTTGATCTCGGTGACGACAAAGCTCGGCCTGCCTGTTCAGGCTATTTGTTTTTTTTACAGGCAAAATTGCACACCTAATCTCAGACTTTTCAGAGTGTTAAGTGAGCTTCGCTGAAAATCACAGATGTGGGCTCTGGCTTTTTACACTAAGTAATTCTGAAACCTTTTCTCCTTGTTAAATGCAGAATTCAATTTAGTCATACATATGATAAAAGTATAGGATATGCTTTATACTGAAGAACTACACTGAAGGAAAAACAGCATTCAGAATTTCATGACTTAAAATTGTTTATTCTGCTATTAATACTTCTTTTGGATTTTTGTACACCATCATTTTCTCAGTATTAATCAGGATAAATAATTGAGATAAGTAGTCTATTGCATGACAGCAAAATTTTTTAGTGTGATAGGTACCCCAAAATCGAGGAACAGAAAATTCACAAAATGTAAAACATTTTAAAGGTATGGGATTTCTGAGAAAGTGCTGAGATTCTTCCTGAAAAAAACAGATTTTCCCATGCTTTTTAGCTGAGCATGTGCAATTACTTATTCCTTTTCATACTACTAGTTGCATAGTCTATTTATCTGCAAACCCCAGATCAAATCTACACAATTATTATAATTGTATATTGTATATATCCCTAGTACATAGAACATATCCCCAAATTCAAGTTTTGATTATTAGGACTATAATTTTAGAGAAGTTTTAACCTAGACAGAATTCAGAAGGCTGTTATAACTATGTTCTGTAGCCACCAGATGCTATCAGATTTAAGGTACTGTAAGTTCCTAACATCTCTTTTCTTTTTAGATAAAATACATGCCTTTTTCTCACCAATATCTAAGAGCTTTTAGTAAATGCAACTTGAAATATTAAATACAAATATGATATCTAAAGTGTGTGCTACCAGTGCATAAAAACGTTTTCCTGGGACTTCAAAAGCAATTATGAACCTTGTAAGAATTCATCTCATTTATACTAGTATGATCGGCATAACTATAGATGTTTTCTTATATTATCTGTTAGCAAATATAAATCTAATCTTTGCTAATAACATATTTTCAGTGGTATGATTACCACATAGCACTTTTATGTCCTATTAGAATTTTTTAAGTGAATGCAATCACCCAAGGTAGACTGTGTTGAACAAGTCTGACAGAATAAAATTAAATTCAGTTAAACCTCAATCCAATGCAGTAAATAAAGAAAAACCTTGTTGTTGCTCTTTCTTTATAACACATCTGTTCTTGGAGGGGTGTTTAGAGCCTGTGGGACAAAAAATACAACTGGGTGAGAACTGGATCTTGTGTTAAAAAAAAAAAGATTTTTATTTTGTTTCATTTTGGTGTTTGTGGTTTTTTTTGTTGTTTTTTTTTTTGTTCTGTTTTGTTTTTTTTTTCCCTATAATGAAATGAAATGAAAACACATTGTCAAGTATTTTCACTTAAAATGATTGAAATATTTTGCTTCAGACTTATTTTTATAATATGATATGACATAAATGTAATGAAATTAAAATAACTTTAAAATGGCAAAATTCACTTTCAGAATAACATATTTCAAAGTCTGTTTTAATTTATCTTTTTTTATTTTTTTTACTTTTTTAAATGCAGTATGTTGTGAAGAAAAATATTTCTATGAAACACAATCTTTTGATGAATTTGTAAATAGGACTTGCAGAGTTTACTTTTCACAGTTTTAAATTTTCATTAAAATCTCAAAAGGGAAAAGTTTGACATTTTTTATGCATTAGTACAAGAAAGTTTTTCTAACTACATATTGTGGGAAAGAATAATTTTGACCAGTTTTATTTGAAACTTAGGACCTTCTGACCCTCCACACAGACTTCTGCCCCTTGTGTAAAAGTAATTTCTAGTAAACGTAAGCTGTGTTTTTCTATGCGTGACCCTCCCCCCCTCCAAAGAATAATTTTCTCTGTAGGTTTTAGAACTAGATTCTGAACAGTGGGTGTGAGGGAATATTTTAACATTTCAAGGGTGATATTCATAGAACGGTTTGGGTTGGAAGGGATGTTAAAGCTCATCTGGTTCCAGCACCACTGCCATGGGCAGAGGTGCCTTCCATGAAACGAGGGTGCTCAAAGCCCCAGCCATGCTGACCCTGAACACTTACAGGTATGGGGCATTCACAACTTCTCTGGACAGTCTGTTCCAGTGTTCCACTGCCTTTTTCTAGATAAGAGATTCAGTGTATTGGCAGACACAATGCAGTTCAGCATGCCCTTCTGCTTGAGAGAGAAGATGTCCTTGGTCACTAAGGAGGTCACATATTTGCTTCTGTGCAAGACAGCAGCTCCTGGTTCTGTGGACTTCAATATTCAGCGAGGACCAGGAAATGGGATCTGCTGCCATTCTCAAGAAGTTATTGCTTTCTGCCCAATTGTATTCTATGAGAGGTTTCTGTTTCTGGTTGTGGATATAGCACCTCAGCTTCAGTGTTGTGGCACCTCAATTTGGAAAAGCAGAATCTGAAATTTATCATGTTAGCTACTGAAAATCTATTCCCAAGGACATGACCAGTGATGTTATAAAATTTCTCAAATTCATAAAATGGACAACTGTATCTCACCTGGCTCCCAGTGTAGAAGTATTCCAGTATTTCCAATAACAAAACTAAATTGCAGTGGACTATTATCAGTCAACAGAAACACAAACTGAACAGCTGGGAGTGGCCTACTGGCTTCCCTCGTAATAACTTTACTGCCAAGCCAAATGTTACTCTCCAAATCTGTAGGACAGTTGTCTTCTGTGTTGTAAACTGGGTGTAGAGATAAAGCATGCTCAGTTAAATTAGTATTTAGAATACAATTAACACAGAGATAAAGACTGGAAATTTAAGCAATTTAAGGCCTCTAGAAACCAAATGAACACATTTTTGTCATGTCAAGAAGTGGGTAATTTTGAAGACAGCAAAAGACACTTCCCTGGCAACTGTTCATTTCAAGCTCTGTCACTCTAGCTTAAATCTTCAAAAGAAACAGGTATTAAAATAATAAATAGCTGAAATAATTTTGGGGAATGGTTGTAAAGTTTTCATTGAGCCTTTCAAGAAAATTCAGCTAATGAAGAATAAGCATGGTGAAAAATAATACTTATATTCAACAGAATCAAAAAATTGAAACCCTACTGTGTTATGGAGTTTTTCTGACTTCATTGCCAATTCTGCATATATATACATGACAGCTTGGATCCTGTAAGTAAAAATAAACAGGGCTTAAACATTTATGGTAACTTTAATATAAATTTTCCCTTCCCTTTTATCCCAACTTTTTAAACCACTGCTTTTTTTTTTTTAAATTGTATCAGCTTCATGTTTCTCTTCACTATTTTATTTTCTGAAGCAGTCTTTAACTTCCTTTCTACAAAAAGGTTAACTGCAAGAAGGGTTTTATAAATTACAAATTTAAAAAAAAGAAGAAATAAGCAATAGCAAGAAAGGAAGACAAATTCCACAAACCTCTGCGTAAAAATAACTAACACTTATTAAAGATCCTGGTTCAAAATCCTACCTGTGATAATCTGATATCATAACCTAAGATGGCTTCTTATTTTCATGTGTGTTTTATTTGTGAGAGACCTGTTTTCTATTGATTGAGAGTTAAAATGTAATGTTATTTTGGTGTCACTATTTAAAATTTTCCAGCTGAATGCCGGAAAAAAACATTATATTTCAGAGACTGTTTGGAAAATGCCATTCCGCCAACCCCATATCAAGAAAAAATTACGCAGTTCATTCCCAGTGTTCCCATTTAGAAAAAAATTCCCTTTCTTTAAAGAACAATATGGCAAGCAAGGTTGATCAGCTGCCATTCCTTTTTAAAATACAGCTTTTGATTCCTTTCAATTGAGACACAACTTCTTTGCTCTGAAATTTTCCATGTCTTGTGCCTGATTTTTTCCTGATTTCTTTCTATTTAAATTAGGTTTGCCAGGGTTCTTTTGGTCACTGTTGAAAATTACCAAGATCCCTCCTTTCAGTTGTTCGAGCAGTTCTGTGTTTTGGAAAATGGCTGGACTGAAAATTCAGCTTGAATTAGTTGAATTTAGATAAGATCTCCTAAATAGCATCTAGTTTTAAATTTTGAACAAATCGCATTTTGTATATGCTGAATGCATACCTATTCAGGTTGATGGCATCTCATTTAGTCAAATAATATTCTTCCTTCACACACCTTGGAGTGCTGAACACACTGTGTTATTCCCACAGAATAACTCTATGTAAGGTATGCAGGTATTCTCCCCAAGAATGTCAAGGTAGTGGAAGGATTAAAAAAAAAAAAAAAAAGAAAAGATTTATTTCTGATGCAAGGACCACTTCTTTATGGTGTTGTATGCTGGGGCAAAAGGCGACACCCTGCCTCCTTCAAGGCTTTTTGTGTCTTCTCTCTCCTGCCCCACCCTCTCTGGCTCAAGCAGGTCTTGCACATCTCTGCAAACGTATTATCTCTCTGCATACCAGAGAGCAAGGCTGAGAACTTCTCTTACTATGTTGGGGGGTGGGCAGTGCATGGGGGGCACAGGGGTGGGGGGGAAACATTGCCTTTGAAAAAGAATTACCATTTAGGCACCCTTGAGACCGGGGGTTCGATTCCTGGTCAGGGAGCTCCCCGGGCAGATGGAGCTCGTTAGCCCTTAAGGCAATCCATCTAAGAGAAGGT
>JAWWES010000081.1:87946604-87970894 GCA_035583135.1 Lophotriccus pileatus | reverse complement strand
TGTGCAGGCTCGAAGGCCTTATCTGCATATGCGGGTAAGGACCTTCCCCGGCTCTTCGTTCGCGAAGACTGGCCATTATATTATATTATACCATTTAGGCAGAAAGCCTTCTTAGCAAAAACTGAGTTCTAACTTTCTGTTACAAAATCTTCTGGAAATGTATCCTATAGTTTTGCTGCTGGTGTCTATGGGCTGAAATGCTGTTGGGAAACAGAACTGAGTTGAGGAAATCTGCTCACTTGTTCTTTCAGTGCTAAGGAGTTACCATAGTAAACCTGAGGGAGGGGAAAAGACTGAGAAGAAGTTGGAACACCTGGGAAAAGAAGAAAAATTTGACTAGTGTTGGAATGGAGATTGTTTAGAGAAAATAGAGAAAATGTTGAGGGAAGAATGATGCTGAGAGTGAAAATCTGCCAGGCCCAGGACATAAGTGGAATAGAGTAGGCAGATTGGAATTAGAAACAGAAAGGGAAATGAAATGCAAGGCACTTAGTAGAGAATACCAAGATCTCATAGCCAGGGGGAAAAGATAATGACTGCTTGGTTAAAGTGAGTAACATGAGAAGGCATGAAAATGGTGGTAGTAAAGTTTATAAGGAGTTGAATGCAGGTAGTTATAATCAGAAAATCTGAAGAGCAGAAGAAACAGCATATCCACAAGAGAACAAAGAGCCAAAGTAGATGAGATGTAAGTACAGGCAAAATGAGTTTAGTAATGATGAACCCTAAAAGTAAAGTATAGGTGAGAGGAACAGAGGAAGATACTACTCTTCCTTGAAACCTTGGAAAAACATACTTGTTCTTATCATATACCTGGAAACCATACAAGAGAGTTCGTGTTGTTCATAAAGTTTATTCACATATAAAATTTCCAAGTGTCACCATTAGTTAATCTATTAACCCAAGAGACTGCAGTCTGTGCTGTGAATGTAAACCTTTCTGCTAGCAGACCACTTTAAGGCTTTTGCTGCTTTAAATCTGGGAAATTGCAGAAATTATACATAAAGGCTACATATGTAGTCCTGATACTCCCTACTCTTGGGTTGTTAGCCTAAAATGAACACAGTAGAAATGGTGTGTGGGCTTGTCTGCATGTAGCAACTGTAGATACTTCATAATAAATTTCAAGGCTTTTGTGTACTATTAATTATGGAATTTTGCCAAAATGTGTTATCATAGATCTCTCTTTACATCCTCCTTTATCCATTGTTCATGCAGCCTACAGTGTATCCTGTTTTTTCAAGACAAGGTTCAAATTAATTTTTCTTTTCTAAAAGCTCAGGCCTACAAAATACGTAAGCAATCTCCTAGAGTGAGAGAGCAACTAACATGTATGGCTCATATTTCCCTTTTATATCAATTATTTAGTAAGGAAGCAATTTAAATGGAAACTTTTCATGATTCACATAGTCGTGTGTTCATGGAAAATATGAAAAAATATGAAAAATACTTTGTCACAGAGCTTTTTGTGAGTGTTATCTTAATAATGGTGCCAAGGGAACCTAATCTAAGCCTAGAAAAGATCTAATGGATCAAAACAAATGTTTGTGGGAGAGAAATGTTTGCTGTGAACACATTGACAGACTTTTACTTTTTTATAGAACAGAAGGAAAACACAATTCTGAGTGCATGGCCCCTGAGAATATCTATTTTTGTTCACTGAGAAAAATCAATAATTTTTTTTTTTAAGGACTGAGACAGAGAATATCATAATTTTTTTTATACGTTAATGTTGTTATACCATGAAAACATGCCAAAAAGTCTTGGGGAGAGAGGCAGAATCTATTAGGAAAAGCATTCATTTCTCTTTATTATTGGCATAATTTCTGTAGCAAAAGATGCAAAATTGTCAAATTATTTTATTTTCCTCACAAATTTACTGGAAGTTGGGTCATACCCAAGTAACCTGGTAATCTCCCACCTGTAGAGCATTAATATAGTATATAGAACAGCAGATTTATGACTTGTTCCGAAGATAAGCATGAAGCTATATCTTTTCCTTTTACCAAGAGGGCCTCTGCATGAGATGAACTAATACATTATTGTAGCCTAACATACTTGTTAGCTTTTTTCCCTTCCTGAATTAAAAAATTGAATTATATACACTCAGTCTAGTTACTGAACCTGTAAAGTTTATTAAAGTTTATCGACCATGTGTATACACTTCAGGATTTAGGTTCAATTGCTTCTTTCAAGCTGGAACATTGAATTAAGATGCAGTGCCTTGCTGTGGCTCTCATGGACTCCAACTGAGCTACAGGTAGCAAAAGTCTCCTTCAATTAGACATAATCATCACTCACAGTCAATAATTGTGCTAAAGGCTGCTTTCAAATCTGTGAGGGATTCGCATTTAATGTACTGATTCAGCTTGTCTGAGCCAAATTCACTGTGTACTGAAACCAAAGCAATTTAGTTCTTGCCTACGGCCCTTTTGGCAGTTCATCTAGTACTGAGCACTGTAAGGACTGTGAGATACAATTTAATCTGAGACATCTGTGCACAGACAGGACCTTTTCTGTAACAGAGAAAGACTAAGTAATGGCTAAGCTGTAGTTTTATGTGAAGAACCAAGTCTTATCTGTCCTCTGAAAAATAAAGCATTTAAGATATAGTAGAAAGCCAAACGAAAAACGTAGGGGGAAAAAAAAAAAGAGAGAAAAAAGGAATAAAAAAATCCTTGGATTTATGAAATGCACACTGAGTCTACTAACAGCTTTCCTTGCTCCTAACCTCATAAAGCACTTGAGCTGTGATCCTTGGATTAACCATTTAAAGATATTGTACTTATCATCAGCTGCAGCTGACTGGAAAGACCTTTATTAAATATGAAAGAAAGAGGGCTCACTGCTTGTGATTTTTGTACAAATATAAAAATTTCCTTTGTACGTGTTTTTTCTTTCTGACTCATGATATTATTGGGGAAAGTGCTGTAATATTTATCTCTTGTATCATCCTGACTCTTCGAGGCTTGATATTTCCAGGAAAGGCTTAAAAGTCCTGTAGTTACCACATATAATACTGCATAGGAAGTTTTAATGATAGTGAACCAAGAGCTAATAGTGTCTGCCAAGTTTCACTGACTTGCACTCAACTATTCTGTGATCTTAACTTGTTATTTTTCTTCAATAATGGAAAAGCTTGTTATGATGAAAGAGCCATTCCAGGTATTTCTTCAAAACCAGTATCAAAACACTTTTGTTTATATGAAAGCAAGTGAGGGAGCAAGCTGGAAAGGTGAAGACAGATCTATGTAGTTCACTAATCATGTACATACTGTCTTTTGTTGAGGGCCCTGCTTGTATGAAACAAGAGTCAACACAACAGTCTTCCTCAGCCAACACCTGTTTGGCAAAAATACGACTAAGGAATTAAAGTGCCTTCAGAGAAAATAGTAAGAGCATACAGTATAAAAGCTTGGCTTGTCAAGTATAATTATGGTAGAGGCTCTGAATAATTAGAGTGGCTGTGAAACACATCCACAACTTCTTTAAGTGAGGTTGTATATATAAAACCTTCAAATCTGTGATAAAATATTATCAGAAATTTGCATTTTTGGTCAAGATATGATACTTTTAACAGAATTGGAGGTAATCAGAATTTCCTTTGTTGATTTCCTGCAGCAATCAGAACAGTCCATTGGCTTCTTTGCATGTTATTTAGGGGTATCTAGTGAGTTATGAGTCAAACAGTGTGAGGACTACAGTACCTCGGCACCTAACTTAGGTTTCTGAATATAGTTAACTGCAAGGATAGCATCTGTGACATCTGGGATTGCATCTCTATGCCTAATAACATGAAAAATTAAATTCAGCAAAATGTTCATAGTAGATGATTGCCACATGCAAATGACAGCAGCGGCCCAGGATATGGATCCAGAATATCTCTTTTAAAGGTTTTAGTTACCAACCTTTAGAATTAGGCTTGTTTTATCCCTTGCCTCCATCTATCTCTGAATTCTGCACTGCTGGCAGCTTGGATGACCAGTTGAAGAGAAGAATATTCTGTCATCCTGCAGTTGGCTTCTGCCTTGAGAAGTAAATCCTGGAAGATCACAGTATGTGTGGCTGTGGATGGACATTTTATATGTAGGTGTCCTTATCACAGGAATAAGGACTTCTTTTGCACTTATCAGGAAGAAGAGAACTCACACTCCACAGCTACATAAAATGGTGTTTATGTCCCTTTGTTAGGCCTGAAATTTAGTGCCTTGTTGCAGGCAGTTACTCTTTGTTCTTTATGCTAGCTGATGGTCAGACAGTGGATACCTTATTCATGGCTAGACCTGCTACATATTAAATACATATACTATGCTTGCTACTTGTTTTGATTACATTACAAATTTCCTACAAGGAGAACATGAAAGAATAAAAAAGCTTACTTGTTTCCCTTGATACAATAAAAGCTGGAAAAGATTATATTGCTCTCTGTGTTTTCATTGTCCTTGTTTATTCATCAGGACAAAAATAAGTCAGGGACAGAAGAGAGCTTTTTAAGCTAAACAGTGAACAGTGTTAGCTCATGAATAAATTGCCCTAAGAAAGAGCAGGTTGAAATTATAAGAAAGACCATCAAGACTAAGAGATTCTAAGTCAGCCTTTCTAATGGTATAAGAAACTGACCCCAAACCCCACCTTGGAATCATCTCAACCTGACATTTGAAAGCTGATATAAATGCACAACATGAATGTCTCATACTAGAGAAAGATTGTTTCCCAAAGATCCATTCCAATCTTGTGTTCCCGGAAGTAAGTTTCACAAGTGCTGCCTTGCAAACATGAAGTTCCAGAAGATTACTTACATCCAGTAAATTAATGCAACATTTTAAATGTATAGTAGGAGTTTCTGCCTTCCTAATTTTTGTTGCAGGGCTATTTAGTGTCTCCTTGTAAAGGACATGATTCTTGGTTGAATGGCATTGTATGCAAAAGATATTTCATAGTCCATTATCAACTTATTTTTTCTTAATGTGCTTTTTATTAATTTAATACTAATCTGAAACCTTTAGGTGATTCACAGGGCAGTTAATGACCAGATGGACAGACTGAGTCCTTGAAGTAGAAGTAGTAGCCCTTAATCTTTCAGGTAGTCAAAGGCTTTAAACTGTACATATTAATGAACCATTTGTTAAAAAAAGGTCCCTCATGCACAGCAACCTTCACAAGTATTTTTTATTTGCAATATTATTTAGAAATGTTATAATACAGTCAAAGACCAAGTATATCAACAAACTGCTAGAGTGGCATCTGCCGTATCAGTCCATCTTCTGAACATATGCAACTTTCTGTTGCAGGTAGCCTATACAGACTTTCATTTTTGTCATCTTCTTATGTTTTCTCGGTTTTGGCATCTTCTTATATTTTGAGTCTGTTATTACGACTACTGTAACTTCTAATAGCTAGATTCTATATGGCTTGGCTTGAAATTGGATGCCACCAAAGAGTAAAATGCAGTCCACATTCACCTCCATGTTTTTGAATGATAAAGTTTCAGTACAAAAAAGGAAATCTCAGATTCACTTCATCAGTTTTTCAAGGTCAGTCAGTCTGTCTTCAGATGTGAAAACTATGAATTATTCTATAATATTGTAAAAAGAAAGTATAAAACTGGGAAAATTATAGGGAAAAATATTCATTGAACAGTTTATTTAGATAATATACATTTTTGTAGAGTAATATGTTGGGTGATAGTATTATACCCATAATAAACCTAGTAAAATACTCAGAGGAAAATAATTGAATAATTTATTCAATGATAAATGACAAAATTCACTGAATAATGTATTTAGTGAGTAGAACTTAGTTCTAAGATTTTTTTTAAATATGTAGAGAAATATTTCAATATGTTAAGGTTGTGTTTTTGTTTTTTGTTTTTTTTTTTTCCTAATCTACTTTACCCTGAAAATCAACACACTTCTGAGTTTAATCAAACTCAAGTGATAATGATAAGAAATCTCTCAAAGCCAGTCTTTCAAAGTTTGGTTTTTCTTTTTCATATATTGCCCAGAATTTTTAACAAAGTATAGTCACTAAAAAAAATCTGTAATCCCCCAGAATCCATCCTAAACTTTATGAAATGTTACATAATAATTTTCCTATTAAAAACATAGTCCTGATATGTAACTTTTAACAGCAAATGAATAAAACAATGTCTTTTCTGATGCTTATTTAACACAAATCTCCACATTCTATTCATGCTGACAGTGCACAAACAATCCTTGTATTCCAAATGCAAAAGCAAATTTGAGTACAAAATTCAGGGTGTTCAAAGAATCCCATTGAGTGCTAAAAGTTAACCTCCCCCGCCACCCCCAACTATTCTTGTCTCCAGCAAGAGAAAATGCAATGTCAGGCAAACACTTAGAGCTTAAGAAAGGAGAGACAGACAGGACATGCCATGGGTCAATAATGGATGGTGTAATCAGACAAATGGGTCACAAACATTCGCTTGAAGATGTTAAAGTAATTCTGTATAAGAAGTGACTAGTTCACTGATAATTAGCCGCATTTCTATGATGCATATAATTTCTGTGATGCCACAACATCTGTGCTAACACTATCAAAAAGATGATAAAGAGGAAAGTAGCTAACCTTCAGGTTAACTCTAATTGGAATACCCTTAAATTAGGGGAAATGACATCTAACTTTAATGTGCAATAACACCCTTATAATTTCGGTCAGCTCCTGCTAATTTGTTTGTGTACTGTAAGTATCAGCCATTTTTTAATTTTTCTATGTGTTGCATGCTATACCCTTTAGCATTTGGATGAAATTCAATATCCAAACTTTATATTCTTAATGAGAAAATTTTAGATTCATTGCTTGCTGTTTTATCTATGTCTGACTTTTTTTCATTGGCATCTCCAGCAAGTAACCCCATGTTTCACCGTGCATATTTTATTTATTTTAATAGTTGCAACTATTCAAGTTTTGCTGAACTTCAGTAAAAAAGCTAGGCCAAATGAAACAAAGAAACATGAAATACGTTGACTGGTTTCTAGAGGAAAAGATTGATTCTGAAATAAGTTTCATAATCCAGTGCTGCAGCTACCATCAGTGGTGTATTGTGTTGTCTGCTCCCACTTCCCAAACAAAATCACTTGTGAATCTTATTGGGATCAATTCATACAATGAAGAAATACACTCAGCAGTGGGATTCATCTCAGCTAACTTTAATTGTCCGTAGATTAGAAGTCTATTTGGTCTAGTTTGGTCTAAACTTTTGTTATCACCAATTAAAAAACATAGGAAAGGTGCCCAGACAGCTAGGCTAGACTGAGTGTTCAGCTCTCTGTTCCTTGTTCTAAAATTATAGCAACTTGGTCTAAAGTTCTCATTGTTGAACATCCATTTATTGCATAAGACTCTACTATACTCCACAGCTGGCACTGCTCAGTAACTTTCCTGTTACAATAGACATCTGTGGAAGGTAAGCCAAATTAGTTTTCCTTTAAGCCATAAAGCTGGGTTCTCTACCACACAAATTAAACAAATTTTAACCAAGGATGAGGAAAAGGACAAGGTACTTAATGCCATCTTTGTCTCAGTCTTAACAGAAAGACCAGATATCCTCAGGGAAACCAACTGACTCAGCTGATAGAAAGGGAGCAGAGTAGATGCCCTGCAGTTCAGTTCTGGGCCCCTCATATCACAAAGACATTGAGGTGCTGGAGTGTGACCAGAGAAGGGCAACAAAGCTAGAGCAGGGTGCAGAGAGTAAGTCATCGGAGGAGCACCTGAGTGATCTGGGGTTGTTTAGCCCAGGAAACAGAAGGCTCAGAGGAGACCTTATCACACTCTACAGTCACCTGAAAGGAGGTTGTAGTAAGGTGGAATACAGTCTTTTCGCCCAGGCAACTAGTGACAGGACAAGAGGAAATGGCCTCTATGATGGGGGAGTTTAGGCTGGATATCAGGAAGAATTTTTTCACTGAAAGGTCGGTTAAGCATTGGAACAGGCTGGCCAGGAAAGTGGTGGAGTTACCATCCCAGGAAGTGATCAGGGAACAACTGAACAGGGCTCTTAGTGAGTATGGTGGTGTTTAGTCAAAGATTAAAAATCTCAGAGGCCTTTTCCAATCTTAAAATTTCTGTGATTCTACGAAATAGGGAATAATGTGTTCTATGCTGCCTCCTGTAACAAAGTATTTGTTTTACAATCACAATCTACCACCTTTTACTAGAGTGACGTAGCTTCCCAAGATGTTGAAATTTCTCATATTACTCTACAGCAAAGTAATTTACATTTTCACCTCATGACATGTTGCTGAAGAGAAGATAAATATTTTCCATGTAAACATATAAAAATCTCTCCCATTCCCATTTTGAAAGTCACAGAAAAATTAGCAAGTAGCTAGTTTATGTCATCAGGAAGACACAGCTGGAATGGGAGTCTACATTATTCAGGTGAAGTCTGATGGGCCAGTGATGCTGTCTGTTTTGAAAAATAGTCATGCCATGACACAACACCACTGAGATATCAGAGTTGTCATTTCAATTCACACTTCTTGAATATGTAAAGTGCAACTGTTAAGTAATGTAATATTATTCTGTTGTTTTGTCCTCTTGGGACAAAAGAAAGAAATCATTAACTTAGAGCTTTTTATGTATGGTTTTACCTGTAAGCAACATTATTGCTTTGTGAATATTTATGTGAATGCACTCATATCTATCTATCTATATCTATATCTGATTACATAAGATTGGTTTTGAATATATATACATATGTATGTATATATAAATGTACATGTGTATATATATATATAAATAATTCTGACTTAAAAATATAAAGGAAACTGCTCTTTAGAAAGTTAAAAACAGTGCTTTCAAATGTTGAGTCATTGAATGCTACTTCTGTAAGTACGGACAAAAAATTGCATTTTGCTAGAGAAAAAAAGCCCTACACAAATACTTAAATTGAAACCTGTATTGCTAAGTCCAGATTTGGGGGAAAGTGGGGTTTATATTTTTAATTCTAACTCTATCTAAGACTATGTAACATTTTTTTGCTGTAGTTTTTTGCTGTAGTTTTGGAAATTCTATGAGAGTATCTGCCAATCACTTGTCAAATCCATGTTGTCATTCTTGGAAATAAAGATTTGAATAGCAGTCCTGCTGAAATGATAACTGCTTATGCATGTGTTTGAACATGTGGTGTAAACTGTGATCCTCTGTGTTCAAAGCTCCACAATGTTTGTCTAATCTGATGCTATTCTTCCCAAAAGGAGTGCATTGTAACATTCCACAGATACAGAAGAGATAAGATTCAAAAGACACAAAGGATTATAGTTACACCTATAGCATAGCTTACTGACTCCTTGGATTACAAACAAGTAATATGGGAATAAACCCGTCTTACACCATATTGCAAGGAAAGGTCATCAGAACTTGGCATGCATTATAATGTTGGGAAACATTGCTGACTTTATTTCACATCTAAAAATGTGTTGCAAAAAGAAACACTTAATATTAAGCAATGAAATAAACCCCACTGCTAATATATATATTTAATTTATATAAGCTGGTAAATGCATATTGGGGCCTGGTTTTCAATTTCAGAAATAAATGAGAGATTAATTCATAATTAAGTATCCACATGTTTTCTGTTAAAAAGGCTAAGACATGTTAGATGTGTGCATTTGGTGAGTTTGTCAGTGTATATCATCATATAAATGTTCAAAGTTTTCTATGCAATAGAAACAATTTTCCAGAGCATCTACCTGCAACATTACTTTTGAAATAAAGTATACTGGAAACTAAGTATTATGAGTAAATGTTATCACTTGCTGAATTGTCAATGCTTTCCCTTCATAAATCAAGATGTTACTAAATCTGTCATAAGGCATTGAACACAAAAGGCTGTAGTGTATCACTAGTGAAATTACAATGTACTTATTAACGATGACTACTGTTTTCCAAGCATGAGATTTTGCAACAGGATTTGGTTATTTAACCATTAACTAAGTACATTTGAAAATAAACTGTTGAAATAATTGGGGACCTTTGCTATGTAGCATGACTGGTTTATGTTCTGCATGAGAACCACCTGCTTTTGTTCTGATTAAACTATTTTATTTATAGAAATGATTGTTACATAAATTCTGAGATGATTTACTGTAGTGGATGCAAAAGCAACACATTGAAATTTTACCAAATATTTTTGACTGGCATCAATAAGTACATTAAGATAATAAATGTCGAGCTGCATGTACCAAAATAGTAACTGTTATGAGCTATAGGTCTTGCTAATTTTTTTCTGAAAATTAGACATTCTAGTAATACTATCAAGTTTTGTAAGTAAAACACAGCCACAATATGCATTTGTTTTATGTGAACCATAAATCTAGCCAGTAATTTAAAGGCTATCTCCAAAGAGTAGGACTTACATTCAAAGAATCATTCATACTGTATATATATACCTTTATACCACTTCTTGGGAGTAGTTTTTGTTTGTGTAGCATCCTGATGTGCCTTGCATCTTCCATGCATGTACTTGCAAAGGTTCTACTGAAAAACAGTGAATCCAATTGTAAAACAGAGTATATTACATATTCTAGGCTTCTTTTGAACCTTCTTAATCAACAGATAATATGAACATAAATGATGTCTTAGTACAAATCATGCCTACTTTGCTATCAATCTATACCTAAATTAGTTTCATCACCATCTTTAATAAAATCATGACCGATTAACTTTATTCATCAAAGAATTTTTTCCTTCCTTAATTGTACCTCTGTTTGATCATGCAATCCCTCTAAACTTTGAATAGTTCCTTAAAAAAATGTAGCTTCACTAAAGAATTAGCATATAATTAGCTTCTTTAAAGTGCAAAAAGTGTGTTCTCTTTAATCTTATAACTGGAGGTTCAGTGAAAAGACTAGAATTGTACATATTCTCACTGTATGAAAAAATAGTCTAAGACAGACATACTTTCTGATTCTGAGCTTTCCTCCCTGTCCCTTAGTGTCTCTTGCAAAGCCAGAAGCTAGATCAGCTTGAGGTGACACTGGGAATACTGATGGTATATTGTGCTTGCCTAGGGTATCACTTTTTGTATTCCCTAACACATCTGGAGATGTCTTGCTTGTCAGATGAGTTCTTCAAACATTCTTTGCTAATTCCTCAGCATGTGCGTCTAAGTTGATGATAGTAATATTAAAGATCCAGAAATAAACTCAATTTCTTCTGAACCAAGATGTAAACAGAATTGAAAAACATGTCTGATAGGAAAAAGAAAACCTCATTTTCACATGTAATTAATAAACCAACCACATTGTCTAGTTGGTTCCATTATTTTTCTGGTTTGGTTTTTTTTTTTTTTTTTTTTTTTTTTTTTTTGGTAGGATTGGCTTTGGAGAGTCATATGATAAGCTAATAGAAGAGTAAAGAACTATAAGAAAAATACCCACTGCATTATTTACATGTTGTGTAAAATTAAGAGACGGAAATGTTCAAATTCTTATATCTATCAGTACTAAAAAAGCAAAATATATTAACAGTGTCACAGCAGTGGTATCTCAAGAAACTGAAAGATGTTGCTTTTGCCTATAGTTAATATTTCTGGTACTTATGACACATATTGCAGCTGCTTGAATTTGAGTCTCCAAGGTACTCTGGTGTAGATATTAGTAACTTTATATGCATTCATCACCCTATAAATGAGTACTTTCTTGGTGTTTTGGAACAGAATCAAAACTTCATGTGCAAACCATTCTTATTACTCTTCCTTTTCTTATATTGTCTTACACTGATCCAGATCACAACTCTAAGAATATAATTTTTCTTCAGATATTTCATCTTTTAGATATGTGGATATTCTGAAAAAAGTTTAGAACCTTAACTGGCAATTCAAGACATTTCATGTTTAGTTTTTGATTAAATCTCTGTGATAGATTTTAGTCAGTGTGTTGAATGATGTTCAGTTGAATTTTATCATTGTATCTTGCTTTATACAGTATATTTCATAGCTATAAATGCCATCACATTTATTTTGGCTTCCAAGTATTATTTTAAGATTACCGATATCAGATGGCTATATATGTATTAAGAATTTCAGGAATCAACACAAACAAATATTATCATATATGAAATATTATAATAATAACAATAAAAATAATAAAGAATAAGTCAAATGTAATTTCCTTCAGCCATTCTTTTCATGCTTAAATGGCCAGTAAATGTAGGGTTAGTCATACAAGTCATAACTCTAATAGTCCAATAAATAAGTTAGTATCATATACTTCCTACTTTGTGATGATCCTAAGAAATCACTAGTAGAAAAATGTCATAACCTCTTCTCATTTTGTGGTATGTGCCTTAATTTCTTACTTATTTTAATGATGCCATACTTTTAGAAGATGCTCCCTAACATTTAGTTACTCTCTTTGTACCTGGTCTATTTTTTATTGAGCTTATAAAGCCAAAAAAAAATATTATGAAGTCCAGCTATCACCCATTTAGGAAGGAGTATGACTTCATGCTGGGATTCATTCAACATAATAACAGGCCTTTTATTAAAGGAACATCCTGGAACACTAAGTAAACAGCAATGTACAAAAATGCCAGAAGGTAAAGAATTCTCTGAAGGTTCCTCTGCAAGCAATTGAGTTGTGGAACTGGCTATCTTTATCCTTGAGACAACATTTATTGCTTTCTGAAACCCTCCAGGAATTGTCACTGGATGTTCACTAGATATTCCTAACTTGTAAACATGGTCACTGTCCTCTGAAAGATTTTGCTTCCATGCAAAATCAAAAATTCATTGAATATACCCAAGCTTGATCAAATGTCTGTGTGAAAACATAGTTTTTGCTTGTCTATGCAGAAAGTAATATACCAAGATATCCTAATTAGCATAGTGGAGGAAAAAGGATCTAGATAGTAAGAGGCAAAAAGGTTGTTGATTTACGTACAGCTATATGTGTTAGTCCCTAAAATAAAACTTTTCACAGTAAAAGATTACATTTTTTTAAATTAATCTTAACCTGCATAAAACATTACATTCATTCAATTTCAGCATCCGTTTGTACCTATTCTCTTGCTAAGGATTTACAAGATGATTTTTTTTTGCTTTTCTGTGCTTGTCAGGAAGTTTTTTTATAATGATGTAATCTGCATGTAAACTTTAATTACTAAAGGAATGTAGGACTATTGAATGAAGAAGAATCTTAATCACAGAATCATAGAAGGCTTGGGTTGGAAGGACCTTAAAGATTCACTAGACCAGCTTGCTCAAAGCCCCAGCCAACCTGGCCTTGAACACTTTCAGCGGTGGGGCATCTGCAACTTCTCTGGGCGACTTGTTCTAGTCCATCACCATCCTCACAGAAAAGAATTTCTTCTTAATATCTAATCTAAAGCTACTCATTTTCATTTTGAAGCTATTGCGCTGAGTCCTGTCACTACATACTCTTGTAAAAAGTCTCTCTCCATCTTTCTTGTGGGCTCCTTCAGACACTGGAAGGCTACAATTAGGTCATCCTAAAGACTTATCTTTTCCAGACTGAACAATCCCAATTCTCTTAGCCTTGCCTCTTAGGGGATGTGCTCCATCCCTCTAATCATCTTGGTGGCCCTCATCTGGACTCACTCCAACAGGCTGATGTCCTTCCAGTGCTGGGGACCCCAGAACTGGACACAGTATTCCAAGTGGTGTGTCACCAGAGCAGAGTAGAGAGGCAGAATCACCTCTCTCAATCTTCTGTCCATGCTTTTGATGCAGCCCAGGACACAATTGGCTTTCTGGGCTGCGAGTGCACATTGCTGGGTCATGTCCAGTCCCCCATCCAACAGCACCTCCCTGTGCTTCTCGACAGGGCTCTCAATCTCTTCATCCCCCAGCACATATTGATGCTGGTGGTTACCCTAACAGAGGCACAACACCTTGCACTTGGTCTTCTTAAACCTCATGAGATTCTCATGCGTCCACCTCTCGAACTTGTTCAGGTCCCACTGGATGCCATTCTGTCCTTCAGATGTGTCAACCCTACCACTCAGCTTGGTGTCATCTGCAAATTTGCTGAGGTTGCACTGGATCCCTTCATCTATGTCATTAATGAAGGTATTAAATAACAACTGGCCCATACAGACCCCTGAGGGACATCACTTCTCATTGATGTCCATAGTTAACCACTACCCTGTGGATGCGACCGCTCAAGCAATTACTTATTCACCTAACAGCCCATTCACAGAATACAATTCTCTCCTATTTAGAGAGAAGGATGCTGTGGGGGCTATGTCAAAGGCTTTACAGAAGTCCAGATAAATTACATCTGTAGCCCTTCCCTTGTCCACTGATGTAGTCACTCCATCACAGAAGGCCACTAGATTTGTAAGGTAGGACTTGTCCTATCTGTACAAGGTGAAGCCATTCTACCTGTCTTGAATCACATCTCTGTCCACCATGTGCCTTAGCATAACTTCTAGGAGCATCTGTTCCATGATCTTCCCCGGCACAGAGGTGAGGCTGACAGGTTGGTAGTTCCCAGGGTCTTGCTTTCTACCCTTTTTAAAGATGGGTACAATCTTTCCCTTTTTCCAGTCACCTGGGACTTCTTCTGACTGTGATGACTTTTCAAGATGCAACTTATTACATACAAAGGATATCAGATCCTATTTCAGAATGGAAGTTATCACTAAATAATTTCATGAAAGGTAAGGATTTAGTTAAATGTTTGCTCATCACTGCAACTGCAGTTTTCATACCTTACCTAAGATTACATGCAAACAATAAAACTGCAGCATTGTCTTTCTTTTGTTTATGAGTGTTCTTGTTTAAAAGAACCAAAGTCTCTGGTGAAGCCATTGTCTATGGTCAATGCTCTAGGTCTTACCTTGCTTCACTAAAATCCACAAAGAGGTTGCTAAAATGAAACATACACTTGCCTTTGTTGAAGGATTGTGGCACTGAAAGATGATGAAACAAGAATAAAGGAAAGGAAGAATTAAAGAACTTTCTAACTCATAAATTTTGGTCTCCAGTGATGGAAATATTAAACTCAGGTATTAAACTCCAAACATTTTGAATTCCACTTTAGAAAGCTATTAATTTTTTAATTCATTATCCCCTATTGGCAGATTGTTTCAGAAACTGATTTCTTTTATAACTATATCCCCAATTTCAGACAAAAATCTTTGCGTTTTCATTTACAGTCCAGTTTATCTCAACACAGTCTTAATTTCAGTCACTTGCTTCCCTTTTTGTTCTTTATATGCTCCTAAATAACACTCATGCCAGCTAACACTTTCATTAGCTTAAAAAATTTAGGTGAGCAAGTTTTACTTTCCTCCAAAAGATTTCCGATCACCCTACTGACTTCTGCAGCAATTGCTGTTTAAGCTTCTATATGATGGGCAGGACTATTAACCTTGTTAGACTTCAAAAAAATTGTGTGTTAACTCTTCCCAAATACAGTCTTATCAGCTTTATTACAGTACTTTTAGATTCAGTTAGTCAATATGTTTCTTGCACTGGTAGTTTAGGATTTTCTGTTTTTCTGACTCACCTACTGGTGATTTGATCACAATTGCCCAGTGAAAAGAATAATCTTTTCACTGATTTTGTGAAATTTATATGTTCTCATGGATATTTTTGCAATTATTTTTTTCTTTCTCTCTACCCCTTGTTCCCACATTTATGTCACTTCACTTAGGTAGCATTCTCTAAGCCCAGGAGAGGCCATTTGATTAGTTTCCATTTCTCATTCTGTTTCTTTTTGCAATTATTCTTATCAGTCACAACAAGCTTGTCACCAGGAAAAACATGCACATACCCATGAATGTTCTGAGTTAACATCTCCATGCCTTCCTCACAGTAACAGTCCTTGATTAGCCTCTTGTTCATCATCACCTCCAACCTTATTTAGAGAGTAGAAGCATGTCCTAGTTTCAAGCAGGACCAGGTTAATTTTTGCAGCAGTTGGGGACCGGGGTGTGGCTCCACCACTATCTGAGATATGGTCATTAGGCCTCGACCTTGACAAACAGCACCAGCGTTGAGCTCCTCTTGAGCTTACTGGAAACAATCTGCTCCCAGGATTTAGTGCTGTCTAACGAGACCTGGTTTTTAACAAACGGCATTCAAAACTTATTTTTTTCCTAAATAACAACCCTAGTGCAATAATATTTTTGTCATCAAACTTTAGGAGAAAGTGACCAACCCGAATTGCAGCCATCATGGAAAAACTATGACTAAAGCCCACTCGCTTGCAACCCTATAAACAGCAGCCCAAAGTGAGATCCTTTGAGCTCTGCTGGACCGCAGAGAGCTGTGACCAGCAATCTCTCTCTGAGAGGGACGCCTCTCATAGCTAGAAAACTTTCAAATTTGCCATACTTGCAGGATTACTGAACAATGATGACAGATCCTGGGTTGATACCCCCACTACTCGAGTCTCAACCCTTTGCCCATTGAGAACATGCAAGAGCATTCCAAGGGAGTATTTCACTGAATTTGAGTGGAATTATTCACAGGTACCTTGTTCAGACTCTTTATGCCTGTGTGCATGCAAGTGTGAATATGCTCTACCAAAGGTACTATTCTAGATACTTAAGTATTTTAGATGTGCAAGGAAGTTACTGTTGTGGTATAGTAAATTCTATATGAATCCTTTGCTAAATTGTTTACCTTCAGTTGTTGGTTTTTAAGTTAAGCTAAGTGCTGCTGGACCTTTAGGCTATATTCCTTTTTATCCTTACCCTTTCCTATCCTTTTGTCTCCACATGCACCCCATTTCTTCCATATAGATAGCTCTGGGTTTATTTCAGTTCGGATTGAGTGACTCTAGACTTTCTTTGTTTGCTTTTTCTTGGTGTGCTTTAACAATCTGGTAAGTAGTAGAGTGAACCTTGCCAATTGTTATGCTGTTACTTTTATATTAAACCTGATTTTTGCTGATACTTTTACTGGTGATTTTTTAAACAAGTTTAAAACACTCATTTTTGACAGAAGGTGTGGTCAGGACCAGATATTATTCGATACCACCTCGCATCATTGCCAGGGCTGGGGGAAAGGGACTCTGTCTGGTTTCTGATGGGTCCTTCTTTCCATCAGTTCCTTCTGGTGGGAGAAAACATAGTGGATGGAATGGTCTAATGTTGTTTTATTTCTTGTGTAAATAGTTTCTTTGTCCTATACCTTTTGGCACCACTAAAACATTTTCTTTATCTTGATGTAGTATTCTTGCTGCACTGCACTGGAAGTTTTACAGTGACACAACCAAAGCATGATCAGCAGCTTCTTTCCCACTGACTGCAGAATGCTTTTCAGGTTCAAGTGCAGAGCCTTTGTGATTTTTGGTGTGGGGGTGTTTTTGTCAGTTCTGTCAGTTCTTTTAAATGAGAAGTTTCATATTTATGTGGACCTCCCTATTCTTCAAGTTGGTCCACGGCTTCAGTTCTCTCCCTTACATACTGCTACCCATCTGTAGATCGATTTCTGTTCCCTTGTCCCTGTGACTACTCTGTGTATAAATTCTTTTCTAGTACCAGCCCTGGCTAATTCTGGCTTTCCTCTTCTGTGCTTAAGAAGAGAGCAGCTCTTTTTCAGTGCTGTTTTATCTTTCACCTTCAGGCTCTTTTTCTCCTCTTTAGTGCAGCACACTTGCTCTTATATTCTGTATTTTCTTTTCTACCATGCTTCTTCATAAAATCATAGAAGCACTGGTTAGAAGGGAGCTATGGAGATCATCTAGTCCCAGTCAAGGGATGACTACTGCCAACACTAGAGCAGGTCACCAAGTTTTCAGCCAAGTTTTGAGAACTTTCAAGGATGAGATTCTACTATACCTTTGGGTGCCATTATGATGATCGTTCTGTTTTAGTGTTACTCTACTGCCTTAGTGGAAACTCTTTTTTCTAATATACATCTGAACATCCCAAACCGAGACATGTTGTCATTTCTCCCTGAGATATCATTTATCACTGATGAGAAGCACCTGGCTCCATTATCCTCCTAACTCTCCTTCAACCAGTTGTAGGCTGCTCACAGATTCCCACCCTTAGACTCCTTTATTCCAGATTAAGCTTTACTCAGTATCTACTTGTAGGCTATGTCACAGGCTTACTAATATTCTAGGCTCCTAACTGTCTTGATACCCTGCCACTGGGTTTTCCACACCTCTTTTGCACTAGGCTAGGTAAAACTAAACACACTTGTGGCATATATAATTAGCGAAGAGAGTGTACAGTTAACTCCAGTTTTAGTTTGATATCCATTGGAACACTTTGTCCTTTCAGCTGAACTGAACACCAGTTTGTTGTTTCTGGAATGGTACTGATGCCTGCTTGATACAGGTGCAGAACTTTGCTTACCTCCTTATTGAACCTCAGGAGGTTTCTGTTGATGTAAACTTCAAGCATCTCAGAATCACCTTGAACTAAAACTCTACAACTGTACAGTTAATTCCTGTTATTGTCTCCATTTTAGTATCATCTGCAAGTTTGTCTTTGATTTTGTCATGTTTTCAGTCAAGCAACTGAAAAAGATCAGCTCAGTATTGCTTATTGCTTACTGCTTATGACTTATGTATTCAGATGCTTTGAGTCCTGAAGTCTGGTCATTTTTTGACTAGTCTCTTTTCAGACTTCTTTTACCTTGGCATTGTGGTCATATGCTCCCCAAAAGCATGATCTTTTAAAGCAAAGATCAGAACCCATATGAAGTTTCTTATGAGTTCATATAACAACGTTTTGTTGAGTAACACACAGCAAAATGAAATCTCATGTCAGAACTTTGAGGTAGCCCTCTTTCCCAGGAAGAAAAACAAACGGGGAGAAAGAAAAAACTATGCCAGTGATCATGCAGCTCTTACTTTCCCTGCCAAGAAGATCACAACCGTACAAAAGCAAATGTTTTGCTCTAACAAAAAAGTGATGGGAAGCTGCTGAATATTTGCATGTTCCACTGGGTATTAATGTGGCCTGGAAGATGGAAAATAAAAACCTCCCCTCAAAGTATTGCTTCTGATGAAATCCTACAGTTAGAAAAGCCCAACATATTTGTAAGTCAAAACCAAATTACATACCAGACAAGTGAAATAATTTCTAAACATTTGTCTTTTCAATATTGTTTTCTCCCTTCCTCTCTGGCTCAACCACACACTCCAGTGCACAGACACTCACAGATGTCTGAGCCAACCTGCCAGCTGTAGCTTGGGAAAGAGTTCTGCATCAGGATGCTTTCATCTGCCCCACCCTGCCCACAAGGACAGCTGTAGACAAATTAAAATATCTGGCAAGCAAGTTTGGATTTCAGCAAACTGACTTCTGAAGCTAGACACATCATGAGGAGAGTTTATGCCTTCTGCTTCCAAATGCAAGTCCTCACATTTTCATCAGCCAAGCGATCAAAAAGCTCAGAAGACAAAGCACTTTTCTTTACCAGTAAGCAGTAAATTTGGGGTTAACAGTAATGTTTTTAGTTCCATTTCTGAGTGGTTTTTAGCTCTGGGTAGCTATCTTGCTGTCAAAGTTGTCAAAGTACAACCCCTGCTGGACTGCTCCCTCCACAGATAGCTTTACTTAAAACTTAAAGGTACAACCTAGCCCTTATAGATTTTAAATAAAAATATTTATGCATGTATTTATTTTAAACACATTGAAGTTTCCATTGAAATGACAATTATAACTTCACAAAGGTTAATTTAAAGACTCTGGGTGTTAGGTAGTTAACTGACTTTAAAATAGAACTGATGTGTTTGTCTGGTACCTCTGTGTTTTGAAATTACTGTGATGACATGAAGTCTCTCTGAATCACAATAAGATACTACTGGGCACTGTTGTCCACCATAATTGCTCTGCTATTGGAATTCACAGAAAAATAAAAGCAAGATGTTTCTATGCACTCAGAACATATTCATGGTGTTTTAAGAGCAGCCATCTGACATTTAAATCTCATTTCGATCTGGCTTGATTTTTGCATTTACTATATATTGGTCCAACTGCTTTCTGTATAAATGTGATGGGAACCACACTGTTTGGTGAGAGCATTTTCTGAAAGTCTAAGTTGTGCTAAGAGCATGGGATTCCCCTATCTTCAGCTTCTCATGGTCTGTATTCAGTGAATTTACATTTTATCATTGCCTGTGTTTCACTTTAATTTTGAAAGATGCCTTTCTCCTCTTGCACCCCTACCTTCCACACTCTTATGTGCTGTATACCCATTTGTTTGCACGTATTGCAATAAATTTCTTTCAGCTTGCCAAATTAATATTGTTATTAGATGGGTTTGGTTTTTTTTTTAATTGCTCGTACATTTCTTATCACATCTTTTGTGTCTGATTTTTTTTGGTACATTGTTTGTCAATCCTGAGAATGTATTAGAAAAGTCTGTTCGAGTATTTATGAGTCAGGGCAGGTGAAAGCACATTTTTTATTACGAAATATCTTTTATATTCTGTCATAAACCCTCAGCTAATGTTTTCATTCTCTTGTCCATATTTTGGATAGTGCCTTTATGCACAAAAGAAAGATGAGCTATATTAAAATTTTAAATGTTTACGTCTTAAATCCACCAAACACCATTTTTATTGGAATTTTTGATATTACATACAAATGCAAAGCTCTGAATTTTCTGTTTTATTTCATATGGAAAATCAGGACACAAAGACTTATATTATTGTAATGTAAAGCCTATACATTTACAGTCTTGGACGACAAGAAGCATGAAAGTTAAAATTGAAAATTAATCTTAATTCCTGCCCTGCAGTAAATGCTTAATTGTGTTTATTACTGCATAATTCTGTTGTAACAATTAGCCCACAGATTTTTTCACTCTTCAACAAAGGCCTCAATTCTGCAAATACTTATTAACTACTGGATGTTTCCTGGGACCACACACAGAATGTAAACTTAACAACATACATAAATCTTTACATGGTTAGATATGAACTAACTTCAAACAGAAAAATTTGGAAACCTAAAGAAACAGCAAAAAAAATTGTCATCAGTTATATATATCATTACAAAACCCAAGTCTGTCTGTGTTAATACTAATGCATAGTTCCAGAAATAATTAGATAAATCTTTCCATGGTGATGAATTTCTGTAATCTAACTTTTACTTCATTGCATTAGTTCTAGTGGCACATCCCTCAGAATGAGGCAACACCAGAATTGAAGGGAAATGTATGTTGTGTGTAGTAACCACACTGATTGTTTAATTTTAGGGTAGTGATGTTTTTTCCAGTGGCACTTTGCAGGACAAGTCAAAATAGTTAGGTGACTGTAAGCAGATATATGGAACAATACATTCATATTAAGATATATTTTTAAACAGGGAAAACATCTGTAATTCCCATAACTCTAGTCTTTGAACTTATATATAATTTTATTCCATTCAGGTTTTTTATTTTTGCCATATACTGCAATTGTGCTTACTTTGAAGATACTAGCAGTCCTTCAAATTCCTGGTAGAATAGCAGGCACCTACAATACCTCAGCCTTGCTATTAGTTCCCAATAAAGAAATTAGAGCATTTAGCATTTGCCCTGGGAATCATGCTGGAGTTAACATATCCTGATTTATTCATTTCAGCCATTAGCGGCAAAACCAAAATAATGTGGAAATGCTTTTGGTATCCTGTGGTTCCTCAATTTGTCTAGTTTCTGTCTTATGATTTATTTTTCCTAGATTCCATTGTCACCAGTCTCAGCGGCACCCTCCCAAATTCTACAGTGACACTGGAGATAGGGAGGGCAGGCACAGCTTCCTCTTGGAGGCAGGAGGTCAGGCAGAGTGCTAGAAGGGCAGCTTGGGGTCACAATAATACAGTAAGAGTACAGAGAGTACAGTTAGGTTAGCATATTGTTCCAGGGCTGAGAGCCTTTTTCAAACTCTGATCCATCTTCATCCTCGTAATTAGGTGATCCACTCTTTCAAAGAAAGTGTTGCTATGAAACACGTTGGCAAATGAAGGCAAATTTGAGGCCTGCTCATTTAAGTGTTGGGCTCATTGTTCCTGGTGGTGTAATTGGTGATCAAGAAGGTAATAAAACGGCATGGCCATTAAACAGCCCGAGCTGAAATTGAAAGGAGAGCATTTATATGGTGCAAGCTGCTGTGCAGAGGCTGTAACTTTCACCCTTACATGAACCAGAGTTTACGGAAAGGCCTGATGACATGGCTCTTGTTTCACCTCCGGGAGGCGGGGAGAAAAAAAAGGGAGGAAAAAAAATTAAAACTAAGTAGAATTAATGAGCCTTCACACATTGTCCTGTTTCTTTTGTTGTGAAAAAGCTGGGCGAAAATTAAGTTGGATAAGAGAGGGTGGCAAGGAAACACCATTAATATCAGGTTGTAAATTCTACAAAACATTAACTTCATTACATGGCAATTACTGTCTGTAATTGGCAGAACGAAAGATTCCACTTTCTCATCAGTTACTAGTTGTATAGGACTCAGCATTTTTTTTTCTTGGCAAAGGTCACACCACTGATATAAAGAATACCTTAGCATGAACTAAAAGTATAACAGGTTCTTTTGCAAATAAGCAAGGGTGTAACTACTACTTGCTACTAAACATCTCTCTCTGTTATTTTGTGACAAAACATGGCTCACAACTTAGAAAGATAACATCAATGATGTAAACAAGAAAACTTTTATTATTTCATGACTACTTGCTCTTACTTTTGGAACAGAAGAAAAACATGATTTAGAAAGGGATAACGTTACAGAGAAACAATAGTTGCTTTAGAAAACAGTTATCTCAAAAATTTCTTCAAAGTAATTGTCAAGGGTATGGGGGGCAAGAACTGATATGCTGTATGAAGAATTCTATTTTTTTTTTAAGTTTCTGTTAATATTACACCTTTCCATTGACCTTGCTTTTCATTAATTGCTTAACTAGTGCATTTATGAACATATGCCACATATGCTGTGAATTGAACTCTATCCTGCTTCAGATTTATGTATATAACTTTGGCTTAAGTTCACATCCTTAAGAAATATGTTCAATGTCTAGTCAATTTTGTTAGTCCACTGTAGAGAAAGACATTTAATCTAAATCAGTAAATTTCGTTAGTCCACTGTAGAGAAAGACATTTAATCTAAATCAGTATTGAAGTTTTCCAGGGGAAGTTTTTTTTTCAAGAATTACAAAATGAAGGAATATTATCAGGGAAGAGATCCATATTTCACATAAACATAAAAAAATAAAGTTGCTTTTGTTTTTTTGTTCCAAAAATTGAGCCAAACAAGAGTCAAAAATCAGAATTTCTGTCACTGAGTTTCAACATTCAACTTAAAAGACCAAGAAACACAGACTGAGGAACTGTGTCTAATTTTATTAAAGAAATATTTAACTATATAATGTTTATTTTTATTAACAGAAAGCACTGAAACACTATAGAGTCAAAATATTTTCATTTCAGTGAGTTGGATAAAAAATGTTCTGTCCCTTCTGCATTTCATGGTGTGGTAAGGCATGCTCTGGGCTGTAGCTTAGAGCTTCCAGGTTCCCACTGCTTTCTGCTCATCTGACTGTTTCTCTTTACGCACTGCATGCCATTTCCATCATGGCATAAGGGTCCCTCCAAGAAGCTTTGCCTCTTAGGGAAAAGAGCTTAAGGAGCCTGAGTGGTCCAGAAATCTTCGGTGAGATGCAGATATTCTATCACAGGCAGATACAATGCTAATATGAAAACAAAACCACTTTGATTTGCTCAATACATTGAAATGATAAAAAATTCATATTATACTAATTCATAATAAATTCTTCCATATCAGCGGAATTATATTTCCTGATTAAATATTCAATATTTGTAAACAAAAGTTTTACGTTGAAAATCACTTTCCAAGTAAATTCTTATTTTGACTGTTCTTACTTAGTTTTGCTCATTATTCCTAATTTGATGAAGGATTTTTCTGATATTCATCATATTGTTGTTGGAACTTTAGTGACTTTGTAGTTGATATTTTCTCTGTGTTTATCTCTTGAATAGTTTACTTTTTAAGGTGAATACTGCAGTGTCCCATGACAAAATAGCCTGAATGGTTCAAATGTGTATCAGTAATGACAGAAAAAGGCCACAACAGGAATGCTTTCACCATGTTTGAACTGGTTCAAGGAAGGGAAGGCATGAGATCTCCCTGAGGCTAGTAGTCTGTAGTTTGGAATAGGTATAAAAAGCACGGATCTTTTTTTTTTTCCTAAGAAATATAATACCCAGTGGTGAAGTGGAAAGGTGGATGAGAAATGTCTGAGGAAACTGTCAAGCAAAAAACTGAGGAAAGTAAAATTATTCACTGCTTCAAATCAATACTGCCAATGAGCCTTTGGTTGTCATGTATACATAGGCC
>JAWWES010000081.1:87910984-87946053 GCA_035583135.1 Lophotriccus pileatus | reverse complement strand
CAGGCTCGAAGGCCTTATCTGCATATGCGGGTAAGGACCTTCCCCGGCTCTTCGTTCGCGAAGGCGGGCCATTATACATAGGCCAGAATCTTGCCTGTGTTGAACCGCTTTTTGAATTGTGATTGATCAACAAAAAAAGGGAATGAATTTATTCGGATATATTGAGACATCCTAAGACTTTGTTGACTGGTAAATGTAAGAATAATTTAAACTGTAATTGGATCACAATGTTCATTGCTACTACTGCTAGACAATGCTTACAGAGTTGTACAAGTAACTTTTCTTCATGGAAAACTTGCAAGAGCAATATATCAGCCTGGTCTTGTCAATGGCAGTTTCCACAAAATGTGCAAAGAAGTCTCTCTGACAGCAGGTTATCAGCTAATCTGATTTTACATCAGTATCTGCCAAGTCCAGCTAAAGTCCTCAAATCTTATGCCACCATTTGAAAGAACCATGATTCAGTGCAATGTGATGCTCTGGCCGAGCTGAACTAGCCTGGGATCTGGAGGCAGTAAAGACAAGTCACTGTTGCTCTCCTCGTGGCCTAATTAGCACTGCTTAAAAAGGACACAAATGGATGTTCTTCCATAGTGCTGCGCTGTTCAGCAAGAATGTAACAGTTCTGCCCAGTGGAGTGATGACATTGACAGGCTCTCTTCAGTCTGCCCCATCAGACAGCTCTACACCATAGGATCTGCACAATAGAAGCAGGAGACAGATGCACTCTCCTTAGAAGAGAATTACTTGAACAAACAGACATGTGCAAACAAGACTGAGATTGCTTTCATCAGTATCAAAATAGGAACAAATTGATGTACTATAACTGAGAAATAAGTCCTTTCCTAGTTAGTTCTTCACAGCACATATAGCTCCAGTAGAACTGTCAAAGGTGCTTGGCATACCTCAAGAATTAAAAGTGACCCTTTCATTTTTTGAGCATGATGACTGATTATCATCAGCAGTCTTAAACTACTTCAGTAGCCTGCACCCTGTCTATTTACAGGGAAGAAAGAATCTCTCTTTTCAATCCTGTTCAGTCTTTGGCCTCTTTTCTTGGAACACCAGCCAGTTTCTGACAATCCCTAAGTGCCAAAGAATAAACTCAAGTTATAACCTGAGTGTTGTCCTGTGAATTTCATCTCTATGCATTTTGAGTGATGGTATTTTTAGTTTGAATTCTGTGGCTGTACAGAAGCATAGTTTGAACTCGTATAGCTTTTCAGCTATTAAGTGCAAAGGCTTTCCATCTCTTAAGCATGTGAGGTACTGTTTTTTGCAAGGAACCCATATTTTGAATCAGAATGTTTTCAGTAACTATGCAATCCATTTTTGTCATCATGAGAAAGCTTTGTTGATAATTTGTCGAAATATATTTGTGAAGTATGGTGTCAATACTGAAAACCCAGACTCAGAAAATGCAGTACTACCTCAAATAGAGAAAAAAATTACGGAAATATAGGCATGTGGTGCCATTCGTTTAAGTCTAGCCAGTCAGTTTAGGAACACTACAGAGATGTGGGACATGTAGTTTCAGGAGATAGTTCAACTCCAAAGTAGTATCTCAGCTACATTTCTTTTTAATGTGGGTACCACTAGTATTTTTCTGACGAGGCTAGAATTGAGTGGCACTTAAAAGAAATCAGTGACTGAAAAGGTTTGGGTCTCTCTTTAGAGTTCTGAAGTGTAATAAGATTCATGCCAGTCCTGCAAGACACATTTTTCTTTCGCTAGCTGGATGTGGGATTTATTCCAGGCAGAGGCCCAGGGAGTGATATGGCAATCCATCTTAGTATAATTATGTGAGCACTGCCACATAAGATCTGATGCCCTCAGGACAGAGAATGCTTCCAACTGCTTTGTAAAATTATCTTAAATACTTCATCAGGGCAATTCACATACCAGTTTCATAAGTGCTTCTTTCTAAAGCTTCATGGGGATGTAGGTGGGGGAGTAAGTCCCCACTAAGCTCATTTTTGGCACACTGAAATAGTTGTGTTCGTATGATACATCTCATAGGATATATTACATGATGAGATAGGAGTGTAAAGTATAGAGTTTTTGAAAGTGTCACAACTTTGCAGCAGATTAACTATTTCCTACTGTTCTCATGGAAACATCTTTCCTTATTGAGTCCCACTCTATCCAGCATAGGCCTCCAATTTCCATCCTTTTCTGCTTTTCATCTCTTAATCCTATTTTCATTTTTCTTCTGAAGTCATATTAGCTGTATGTCACATTCAGACTTAAGTAGCTGAATTGATTCTGCGTTTGCACTCATGTTTTGAGCTCAGTCTGAGTTTGAGTACTGCTATACCTGGAGTGTGCCTTTTCTCAAGGATTTTTTCTTTTAAGACACCCAAATACAACACATACTCATCCTAAACACCCAAGGACTGTAGAGAAGTGACTTGTATGAGACCATTTCAGACTTCTTTACAAATTTCATTTCAATCGAGTGGGCACCAATGGGAAACTCATGGCAGTGAAACCTGCATGTACTTTATCTGCATGATTTATACTAATAAATATTACACATGCTAGACTTTCAGGTTTTTAATAATGCATTTTCATAGATTTTTTTTGGCTAAAATTCATTACAGCTTTGAATGAAAATTTATTATTAAATATGTTTCCAAGAGAATTTTAAAAAATCATTCTGAAACAGAATATTTTTCTATTACATGATGTAGTGATTCCTGGAAAGCAAGCTAATGGCAAGTCTGCCAATTCAAGGAGTGATATACCAGATTGATGGTGGTCACACCCCCTTCGTCTGCACTGACATAAGTTTCTTCCCTCTGTGTACTTATTATGATCAGAGCACATATTCCTATTGAATATTTTCTCATTCACAAACCATCCTGACCATTATCTAGACCTTTGCAATTACACCAACAGTGGCTCCAAAGCAAAGACTTGTTCATTTCTTCACTAGGTGGGAACCTAAAATCTGCTCAGTATTTCATAGCTATTTTCCTGCTGGACTTGCACAGGATTTATGAGACCATGGGATAACTCTCAGCTGGAATGTGGAACTGGAGAGAGGGAGAACCAGAATCATCAGAGCCACTGTAATTAATGCATCTGTCAAGAGGACAAGGAACAAAGCCATTCATGAGAGCTTTGAAAAAGACCAGGCTGCACCTCATCTACCAAGGCAAATCTTTATTTAACAGAACATTCATGAGATGTAGCCAAATGCTACCACAACTACCTGAACAATTACTCTCCGATAACCTGCCTGTCCCTGCATGTCTCAGTGTTGCAAATTCTCTTCTCCTATTCATTGCAGGGTCCTCACTGGAGTTTGGTAGATGTTGTACTGAGCTTCTTTCATTATAGTCCTTATCATTCAGTGGTTTGCATGCAGTCATCTCCTTTAACCACCTCCTTTCTCAACTACCAAGCTGGTTTGCTAAGTTTCCAAACTTTGGTTACACATAAGCTGTGCCTTTCTCACTGCAAAACCTAAAATATACCAGAGAAATATTATTATTTATTAACTTGTCTCCAGTCATAAGCAACACCTCTGCTGGTGCCCTGTTTTACAGTTGTGCAACCATTTTGCGACCTTTTCCAGCAGAAGAGATCCAGCAGCTGAGACAGCTTTCCCTGACATTAAGGCTGAGGTTTAGGACTACGAGAGGGCCAGATATGCTGAGCTATTGTCTTATGCAAAATACGTAACTGTTGAAAGCTGTTAGGTTACTTCATTGACTTGAAAGCAACAAAGCTTCATTGTATATTTCTCAGCCTTTGCCTGTACGTTTTCCCTTCTGCCTTGACACTAACACTTCTTCTAGTCCCTCCAGCCTCTTCCTTAGTTCACAAGCCACAGACGTCCGTAACCCTGCACTCCCTTCCCTCTTCTTCTCAAGGGCCTTTGTTCAAAAGTGAAACGTGATGAAAAAACAATACTAGCAAAGAGTTCCTCTCTTTGCATTTTAAAACATTGTTTCTTCTTTTTTTTTTTCTTTTTAATAAGAATTTAAGGAAGAGAGAGGATATGTTTGAGTCTTCTGAAATGGTAATATTTCTGAATTTTATGTTCTTTAATAAATCTATACTTCGGTTCCTTGACTGGCTACAAAAGTAAGAAAAAGGTGAGAATTTAAGATATGAAGACACTCAAATACTGTCAAGAAGGTCCCCATTATTCTGAAATAGGATTTTACGGTAAATAAGAAAACAAAATACAGTCCTCCCACCCTCGTTTTATTTCTCCCTCTTTCCTTATAAGTCAGTTTTATAAATATTACTGTTATCTTTATTAAAGCCAGAATTTTCATACTAATCCATGTGTTTAATTCCTTTTTAGAATATAATACTTTATGGTAACTGTTTATGATTTCCCTTCCAAAAATCTCTGGAAACACCATGTCTACTAATGAAAGCAGATACTGATAAAAAGTCTGATTTTGATGAGTAGATAACAATGAAAATGAGGTATTTGTCTTGATAATAAAAAAGTTGTGCAAGAAATCATTTACTTTAATCATACATTTATGAGAACAATCACTTTATTATTTCTTCTATTTGGAATCAAGAAACCCCTTATCATTTGTTTTGTACCATCATTGGATAAACCTTCTAATTATGCCATAGAATGAGAAAAATAAATCTCTGACTCTCTTGTGGTTAAGCAAACAGGCACAAAGTAGTGTAGTCTATTTAACAAACTCGTTTTGAGCTAGAGGGTCAACTATGTGTCTTCTTTGTAATACATATCCAACCTAGCATAATTTCTTTTCTAGTCTAAGTGGCCTAGATAGTAATGAATGTGATTAAAGTTCTTGTTATTTTAATGAGGAAAACATACATCGTTTACTGTATAAGTCATAGGCCAGAAAGTTGCATGTTCATATTCCCACAGTGTGAGTTCATATTACACAATTCCTGTCAGGAATGAAGACAAGATAATTATGGTTTTAAGGAAGCATAAATACACCCTTTCTGCAGCACAAACAAGTAATTAAAAAACTTGTAATTGGTTGTTTTATGAACAGATTTTACAATTATGACATTTACCAGCCATTTCATGTGCCTCTTCCAAAATCCAGATGTATGTTTTTAAGAGTTCACTCAGTCACTTGAAACCACCTCAGTGAAATTTTCTGCTTTTGGCACTTCACATCTTTACATATCTTTCAATTTTTCAAACTTGGTTTAAGCAAAAAATGGGGCTTTTTCCCTTCCTATAAAGCTGCACATCCTAAAGCTGACATCTCCAGAAAGTGAGGTTTGTAGAACGTATTTAAAATTAGTTTACCTCAAAAGGAAAAATATTAAAATACTTAATATAGGCACTTTTATAAAACACAGAGCTGAATTATGGTACTGCTATATTAAAAATTAAAGTGAGGAAACCCTATGAAATTTTAAAAGACTCCATTTTCAGTGGGTGGAAAGGAAAACTTGGTGTAGGGTCTATCTCCCAAGCACACAGGGAAAAAAGAAATCTATCAAGTGAGTATGTTCAGGCTTTTTGATAACATGACTCTGCAAGTAAAAAGAGGAAAAATGTCATCAAATAGCAAACATCAAATAACATTTTCTACTGAAAGATCAAGTCAAGAAGATAGCAGTAGTATCAAGTATTTTCTTCCTGTCAATAATATATTTTGATTAAAATAACAGCAAATATTTGGAGATACTTTGGTACATTTGATATACCATAGTTTAATCTAATCTGATCCAAATATCACATAAAATAATTATGTTTCAGAATTCCTTTTAAAATATCTAAAAGTATGATAGAAAGTAGTAAATCTAGGAGAAGAACAAAACCACACATACTGTATAAACCATGTATACCTAGAGAAGTATACCAGTTAAACCTATATAATAGAATGGTTGTCTTAGCTTTACCTGTGCCACTAATTTTTTTGTGTATACATATTTCCTGCAGAATATAGATTATCATCCTGTATTACTAAGCAGTTTTAATAATTTTCATAAAAACGAAGTGAGGTGGGCAAAGAAAAAACAAACAAAAACTCCTCCTGCCCCCCCCAAATCTAACCAGAATTTTTATTTCTGCCACAAAGTGGAGTTTACTCCCCAAAATTATCATGTCTGACAAATACTCCAAGAGCCTTGTCCATAGACAAAAACTTGCTTAGCTCAGTGGTCCCTGCTTAGATTTCTTTGTAGTGTGTTAGTAGTGAGGAGATGGCCTCTGCTTTGACTACCACATTAGAAGAGGAGCTGGTGTTTACCATCATATACTTTGAAGACGTTTCTTCTGTTTCCATACAAGATTTCCTTTATTGTATGAAAGCAGCATATCTGCTTGATGACTGCTTAGAAAGTAGTCCCATGGTCCTTAAAGGTGTCCAATGAACTGCAAAGTCTGCTGGATTTGCTGTTTTCTTAGGATAAAATCTATCTGATTTTCTGTGATTTCATATTTTTCCAATAAAATAAAGATATTAAGATTAAACATAGGAAATTTTAAAATGTTGCAGTCCAGCAGACTATGTAGTCCATTCTTGCTTAAGAGCACAGTCGAGATTACGAAGAGATTATGAGTTGCCTAGGAAATGAAAGCCCAATGAAGTACTTCACGAGACCCAGGAGGTATCCAGATACAATATTTGTATAAATTCAATGTACTTTAAAATTTGCTGGGAGATATTTGTGTTTTCTAAGCAAACCGTCCTAACAGGTTCGGGGATCCAGTGTTGTACATAGCTTTTCAAACAGTAAAAGCTGTGAGAAGAAAAGAAGGTGTTCTTTCATTTGCCAAAGTACTTCAAGGTCAGAATGTCAAACAAATTAAAAGAGCCATCTACAACTAAGGCATGTGTAAAGAGGAAACAGCATATTGGTAACACTAAGTATTGCTAATGGAAGAGGGGAATGCAATCTGTGGATACGTTGCTCTATTCTCACTGAGATGATTTTATATGTTATTAACAGAAAAGTGATGAACCTGTAAGTTCTTCAACAACATTTTTATCCCCTGAGCTTGCACACCAGAATCTTCTTATTGGCTGTAAGACAAAATTGCAAGACATATCTAAAAGAGACTAGAAATGAGAATCTCACAGCCAGGACATGGTAGTGTTTCTTCACACAGTCTTTCCCTCTGAGCTTGGGGCCAGGCCAGGCATTTTTCTGGGTTGCAAGGTGACCAAGACAATATAGCACTTGCTGACCACTTTTGGCTTGAACACCTTGCAACTGGTAGTTGAGTCCTTGAGCCGGTATGTGATACATTCCCAGCACAACAGCTGCATTGAAATTGCTCAGATGATGCAAGCTGGCCAGTGCTGGTGTGCACTAAGTGGGGTAACCCAGAAAACACACTGTGAAGGCTAGCTAAAATACTACATGTGTGTTGCTGCATTCCCTGCAGACAGTCACTTGTCTGGCAAAGAAACAAGGTTACAGATATAGAGAAGCCTCTCTAAGTGCTTAAGTTCCAGTTTATGTTATGAACAGCAGCACCACGTAATTCAGAACTGTCCCTGACTGTGTCAAAATGTCACTAGTTTCCTAGCATATGAGGCCACAGTGCTGGCATTAGAAATAACATGTTTTTCTTTTGGCCTGAGGGGGAATTGAAATGCCTCTCTAAATAGACCTCACTTCTTGCCATAAACGCTATAGGACATGAGGATTAAAGGTTTTGACTGAAGGCAGCATTCTTTGTAGAATTAAAAAAGAGGAATAAAAAAAAAAAGGAAAAAGAAGAGCATTGATTTATAAGAGCACAGTTGTGTTCTGTGTTATCCATCGCAGAATGTTTAGCAGTTATGCAGGTTCAGCAGCACAGCAAATACCAATGAAGAAAAGGAATCCAAATTTTTGTATATGTATTTAAAAATGTATGTATATATGTATATATGAAATGTATATATATATAATATGTATACACACACACATGCATATATGTGTGTATATACTTCCATGTCGTTGACTAAAATACAGTCTGTGTGTATATATATACATATACACACACATTTAGCCATCATTCTGCACCTTTTCTCTTGCTCATTAGTAACTTTATAACATAGTTTAGATATACAAACCAAAGATTAATTAGAAAGTATTTATTTTTTTAAGTATCTTTATGAATTCCTTGATTTTGTCCAAAGACAGGGTGAAATTGAGAACAAAAACATTTTTTAAAAAATCAAGAGATTTTTTTGTCATTACATACAGGGTGCTACAGAATGCTGTTGTTCAGAGAATTAGTGAGCCAAGATTGAAACCCTTATCCAGTCTGCATAAGCCAACAAACCAATCTATTTTTTGATATATGTTGTAGTTTTGCACTTGTAAGTAAAAAATACTGAGGTACATGATACATTTATGAAACGTTTATTCAGACATCATAGAAATAAACCTTCAATATAATAATCTGTTAGCTTCCTTGGAGAACCACCCTCCGCAGTTCCACATTAACAGCCTAGAGATTTGTTTAGAGGTGTCCTTACACTGGTGGAATACAAAAGGTTGACCAGTTACCTTTTCTGTTCTCAGCCTATGAAAAGACTAATAGTTTCAAGCAGAAGCAATATTTCATATCCCTGCTTCCCTGTTGTTCTTATTTAAGAAGAGATCCATGAACATTTTAAGTGATCCATCCTAGTACAGCGAACAGCATGTCCTAAATACGTAATGTTCCTTTAGAAACACCAGTAAGGATGACCGGTGCCCTGTGGGCCAGGAGCCAGGACTGCTGTGGGCTTTCCCAGGTCCATCAGGTCAGAGCTCCAGCTCAGACAGGAGCAAGGCAGCAGTAGGAGCATTGAAGCAGCCCCTACCCCAGCTTTCAGCCACTTTCCTGGGAAAAAATGTTCCATTACTGCCTGGAGTTGCAGAGTTTGAGGCACACAACAAAACCTTGCAGTTTTCTGGTATCCTTTCTTTCCAGCCAGGCTGAAGACAAGTACACATTAACATAATTATAAAATTAATGATACTTTTTTTGAACTTAGTTTGACTGAGGGTTAAACCATAGTTTAGATTGATTCCAGTAATTTCTGATTTGATGTCTTTATTTTTTGTTAATGAAAGCAATATTAGGTCTGTTCCTTTTAATTTACATTTACTCATTTGTTGGACAATATGACAACAGGAGTTCTGTAAACATGGACTTTATGTCGGTATCTCATTTAAAGGCGGTTTCACCTTTAAAATAGAAAAAGCAATTCTTCATCTGTAGATAAATACTGTCCATTGCCCCTCAAAACCCATGACAACAATTCAAATGAATATACTAAAAAAAAAAAAAAAAAGCCATGGCACTTGGACATGAGCATGAAGATAAACAGTCAAGCATTTGTGAAGCTGATAGTGGAAGCAAGGAGCATGAAGAAAGTAATTCATGGGCTCTAAATCTCTGATTTATCTCTTCCTGAGGCAAGACATTCAGAAAGAAAAAAAAAAAAAAAGTAAAAACAACTGCTGAAAGTTAGACATCCAAATCTATCACTTACCTGCATGAATGTTGTGATTTCCAAAGTTCTGGGTATTCTCAGGTCCCACTGACTTCACTGTCAATATGGACAAGTCAGAACCTTTGAAAAAAGGCAGATCACATATTTAAGAGCCAAAGAGTGATTGAAACGCATAATTGCAGACATTCGAGATTAAAAATACTTTCTTTAAGAATTGTTCTTTAGATTCTGTATTTCTATAATAAAGATGATAGCACAAAGAGACAGTTGTGATGGCTTGTTAAACTGTGGAGAAGTAAAGCATTATGCATAAGAATGCCACTCTTATTATCAGGGAAAAAGAAATTTAGAAAAAGAGAAGAGTTTGGAATTCGGAAACTGTAATAACAGTCAATCTGCTATGCCTAATACTACTTAACCACAAACTTGATAAAAATAGAAATATACAGTTGCTTTTAGAAAGCTAACAAATATTTCCTGATGTGCACACACTATGAGTCTTGTTAATCACATCCTGATCCATTGCATGCTGTTACATATAGTAACTGGATTATGCAAGGAAAAAAAAGACAAAGTAAAAAATCCCATCCCACTCACTCTTTCTACTTTTTTTCTTATTTTCTTTTTTTACTCCACCTCCCCCTCCCCCAGATGTTACATTGAAACAAACAATAAGCAGCAGTGGGGCTTCTAATTGACACAAACTTTTATAACATCATTCTGGTTTATGTGTTTATGTTTACTGTTGGTAAAATTAAAGCAGCTTCTTTATAACTGTTTGCTTTTCTTGTGCAATCAATAAAAGGGGCCAGAAATGTAACAACTTCTTTCTCATGCACTTTCCTGATGCTTTTTCTGAAATCACATGTGGTATGATCAGACTAAATCAAAGTAAGTGGAAAACCGGCTTTAATTACTGTCTCCCAAATATAATCAATACCCTTATCTGTGCCACAGAAGGTCTCTTCTGTTTGTGGTCTTTCAGTTCCTCACTCTAGTTAGAGAATAGCTAAACAGCACAGCTCCTGTTACATTGCCATTATTTGCTACCCATGGCTTGCACATGAGAAGCTTCTAACAAGCACTACAGTGCACTTACAGGTAATTAACTTATGTGAGGTAGCAGTAACTAATTAATAGAAATAGCCAAGAATTCTTCAAAAGCAATAACAGATTCCCTAAATTTATGTGGGAAGTAAAGTGTAACATAAATAGCAGTTCATTGTTTAGCACCGTCCTTATGCCTAAATCCAACTCATGTTTGCATTTAAAAATAAATGTAATTTCTTGGAAGCAAATCAATCCATAGTACAACACATTTCCCATAAGTAGATATTATTTTGTAATGCACATCTCAGTGCAAGTCCTCGCTGCCACTCTCAGCTTGAAGGCCATGGAGAAGTACCGTTCACAACGTGTGTCAACCCTCTCACTTCACAGCTGTTCTGAGTCCTGCTGCTGCCACACAGCTGGCTGGAATGAGGATTGGATTGTGGAGGTTGCTTTAGATTCTCTGCACTGAAAAGAAGCAGGAACAGGTGAGGCTTTACTTTGGATATTTTAAAATTTAACCTTCCTTGATCTGGACAATTTAGCAAGGAGAAGAATGAAGACTCTGGAGTTCCCACACCCTTGTGGCACTTGAAATATTCCCCTCAAGTGGCAGATCTTTGCCTGTGCTATAGTGAGGGCAGCTTAAAGCTGTGAATTCCTAGGACCAAATTAGCAGTTTCCCAGCACTTTTTATAAGTCAAGTGCAATTTTAAAAATTTTATCTAGCAAACACAAGCGTATAATGATTGGGAAGAGAAAAGCAGAGTCACTCTCGACAGACGGGGTTCCGATGCATCCCAATTCACAGCTATGCTTCTACTGATTTTTCATAGAAAAAGTAAAACTCTGTCCTGGAAAGCAACAATCCCGAACTAGAGCTAGGAGCTGCAGTGTAGATGTCACTCAATATGGACTCTGATAAAAAAAGTGGACTGCTGGAAAAAAAAAGAGGGTTAATGTTGTTATAGGCCATATGAAGGGGTTAAGAGCAAGTAGCAGAAGAAATCACTTGCATCTGACACTGCTTAAACTCCCTATTAAACTCCTGCATACAATACTGAAGTGGCCAGTTTTAAAAGAGTGTTGAAATTGGAGCAGACTTAGAAAATACTTGTAAAAATAATTTTATTGCTAATGAAAGGGAAGGTTGAGAGGTGACTTGATTACAATGTATCACTCATGAAGAGAGACAAGGAACAGGTACAAATGAGCTCTTTAATCTGGTGGTGAAAAGTGTAACAAAAATCGACGACTTGACATGGAAACAAGACAAACTCTTTGTCTTTGCAGGTCTCTGGGTCACTATGGAATGTCCGTTTATGAAGCAACATGAACTATTGGTCTTGGCAGGGATTAAAGGCTGTGCTCAAATGATGTGGTGATCAGACACGTTCCTCAGTTTCTAAGCAGCTTCCTTCAGATTAACCATGAATGGGATAATTCTCCAGCTAACATGGAGAAATTGAGATGATCAAAATTGCTGGTTTCTCTAATCTCTTCTCTCAAAAATATTTGTAGGGAATTTTCCATCTGTTTGAAACTCATGGCTCCTGAATGTTATTTCTCCTTTTGGCCATGGATTTGTCTCATAATTTCTTTCTTGCAGGCGGAGAAACATGGACAACAAGGCAGTTGTGGAGATTTTCTTTAGAATGTCTGTGAAGCTGTAGGAATAAGGTTGTCTGAGAAACACAAGGGACTAAAATGAGTGATTGGTGGAGAAAGAACTCTTTCTGGAATCTGGTGCTAGTGAAGGCATCAGGTTGCAGGATGCTTGGAGTACAGATTTCTTGACTATGAATACAGAATTCTGGAATTGAGAAATTAAGTTGGAAGGGGACCTCTGGAAATCACCTAGTTCAACATCCTGCTCCAAGGCAGAGACAACATAGATCACGTTGCTCAGATGTTCACAGGAAAGGTCTAAGTGTGTATGTAAACCTCCATTTTAGAATAAGAGCTGGAGACTTTTTCCCTTCTGACTCTCATTACTCTGTGGGCCACATAGTTCTTCAACTGTTGACTGGAAAGATGAGATTTGTCTTCAAGTGGCTGGAGCTCAGAAGTTTACTGGTTAGTTGTTATTGGAGCTAAAATCTGTACCAGTGACCTCCTGATCTATGACAAGTCCTTGTTCTTTGCATCCAGGCTGGAATTTACCAGTTAATTGTCTCCTGCTATGTCTTAGATTTAAATGCCCAAAAGAGACTAGAAGATACTGATGGATCTCAGAACACAGGCTTCCTTCACCCAGGTGAGAGTGGCTTCCACTCATCCATAGGCACAAATTAACTAGCTGTAGGTGAATGGGCTTTTAAGAGTGTACGAACATGAGATTGACAGCACCATGGGTACAGGTAGTACAGTATTCTTTCTACATGTGGTGGAGTGGGGGAAAGGAACTGGAAAAGGAACATGTCTGGAAAGATCCCTTGGTATGGTCTATCTAACCTTATAATCAGATGGACAAAGACTTTCTGAATTAGAGGTTTCTTCCAGACTCTCAGTTGCCACAGAAAGTGGATCATCTATGAATTTGATGATCTTTGAACTTACTTTCACTTCAAGATGATTTGAGATGAGGTGTTTCACAGTTTAACTGTGATGACTGTGCAAAATCAATTCTTACATTTGTCACTAGCTGTGGGGTAATTTTTTTCACATGTTCTGTGCATTCTGCATTGAAAAATAGTCCTTCTTATCCATTTTCAGTCTTATAAAGATGTACATATATCTTTCCAAGCTGAAGAATCATAGTATACTCAGTCTGTCAGGCTTTAGAAGCTTCTTCATACCCTGGTCATTTCTGCTTCCCTGCTCTTTTACTAGCAGTCCCATCCTGTGCTATTTCAACAGTTTAGATGTGGCCCATCATGGCAAAATTTTGCCTTGCAATGATGGAAAATTTTTTGCAGATAAATCTTTGGCATAATGATGTCTAGTATTAGCTATGGAACTGATCTACTTCCCCAAACTCGTATGCTGTCTTCCTGTGAGGGAATTATGAGCATGCTTAAATGAATCAGAGAGAGAGAGAGAGAGAGAGGTAGGAACTCCCTTTCTTATGCTAAATATATGTTCTGGCTTCTCAGCTGCTAGCCTGGGTTGCTCTTACTTGTCAGTAAGTGCTTCCTTTCATGTCTTCATTTAATATTTTGGTTTCATTAACTTCAAGAGTAGGCAAGATGTCCCTGAGACATGCTGCTTTCTAGTCTGTCAACAGGGAGAGAGGATTGCCCTGACTGCTGGCAAGGAGGGAGCAAGACAAACATGAAGAAAAGGGTATTTACTCTTGCCTTGATACGTAGGGGAACAGTAGAGCTATAGGAGATTTATGAGACCAGAAAACAGATCAATCAGAAGGAATTAGAGACAAATAATTGTGCTGGTGAACTAGCTCAAGCAAGGATGAAATGGTCCCCCAAATGCTAGAGGGGACCAAGTGTCATAGGTCCTCTGAGAAAATGTTCCAGACTGAGTAGGGAAAAACCCTGCTGACTGTCAGGAAGACTGTCTAGACTCTAGCAGGGGAAGCATCTTGAATCCCATCTACCCCTCTGAGCCCTTTCACTGAGTGAAAGTGCTACCAAAAGAGACATAACCTGTTTCTAGCTAATCCTTCCTCATTCCTTGATTTCAGTGTGCTGACTCAGCCCGTAGGATCTTCCTATTCCATTCTTTTGAATATTGAGGCTGATAATAAATAGTTGCTGACAAGCATCATGCTGCCTATTCCCCTTTCAAAGAGCATATTGTTATGGGATCCTGGGAATGCCAAAAAGCATTGCTAGGTTCAAAAAAGGCAAATTCAGTGGGGAAAAAAAAAAGTGCCAATCAGCTAACCAAAGATACTCCCTCCTCCCCCCCCAAAAAAAGAACACCCAAACCCAAAACCCACCAGAAGAATGAGAGAGAAAAATATTACTTCTTAGGTTTTATTTCTAATACTTTTTTGACCCCTAAGAGTGAGTTACAGTCTGGAATCAAGCTCAGAATGGCTTTAGAAGAAACACTTGGTATAACCCATCGTAGATTTTATTATATGAAATATGTTTATTATAATGAGCAGACAATAGTAAATAAGATCTTAAAATATAAAGATCGCCCCAGGAGAAAAAAAGGAGAGCGCATTTTTAAATACTTGCAATAGGTAAAATAACTTTAATTTTGTAATAATGATGCTGTATAAACTTAATATATCTTATTAGTAAAACTGAAAAAAATAAAAGGTTAATTTTGACAGATATCTTTTCTACTGCCTTTTTAAAAAGAAATAATTCAGGAAGAGTTTGTTTAAATTCCTGGAATTTTCCAGGGTAATGCTTCTGCTCAGAATGATCTGTAGAAATTAAAATAGAATACCTGCTCTGAGAAGTAAATTACTTTAAAATTATGTCAAAAGAAGGGGGAAATTGAATAAAATTATTTATAATCAGAAAGAAGGAGAATGAAGTCCTACTAGGAAAAAACAGTATGTAAGCATGGAACATTGTGTACATTGTGTCACATTGTATAAAAATATTAAGTGGATTTTTTTTCTTTTTCTTTGGAAACCTATTTCAGTACTTTCTTCTATGTCTAAAATTCTTTGACTGGTGTGTCTACTTTTTTTTTTTTTTTCCCCCAATGCAGCTGTTCAACATTCTCTAGGAGACACCAGTCAAATACCTAGCTAGTCTTTTGCGTGGTAGTTAGTCTATTAACTTGACAGCAGATTCTAAAACACCAAAGAAACATACTTAAAACTTAGATATTTCAGGTCATTTTAAGAGTGGATTTTAAGATTTTGTTTCCACATGAACTTTGTTCATAACTACTGCATGCAGTATTTGCTAGCTTTCGCTGGCCTTACTGAAAATTATTAATTTCACGTCAGCTGTTTCAGCCTCTATTTTCACAGATATTTTGCCACTTAACTGCTGCCTCATAATCCTCCCCTTTCCAGACAGAAATCAAATAATTGCAGTCTAAGTTTCCCTCTGTGGGCTGCAGACATGAAACTCCCAATACGTGTTCTGTGCTAACAGGAAAATTGCCCTCTTAGTGCTGTGAATAATTTTAACTTTAATTTTAATATTGCTTCTTTATTTATCATAATATTTGCACATATTTTTAAAGTAAGCTTGAACATTTGATTCCATCTTTTCTGAATAACAACAGAGCCCTTAGAAAAGTAACACTATATTGTAAGGGAAAGGATCAGTAAGAGCTCACAAGGGCTCCATTATCAGGAGACACTTGCAAAAGCCATTTGTGTGAGGTGGAAATCTGAATGCATTCTGCCACCTGAGGATTGTGGGCTACTGTGCATACACTTGGAGTATTTTCATCACTTTTATGAAAATAGCTGGTTTTAAGATTTTGAATGGGAATAACAACAACAAAAAAAAGAGCATTCTTGCTTAGAAGAAGATTTTATTGAGCATGAAAACCACTGAAAATAAAATTAACTTGGTATGGTTAACCACTAGCTTGCCAGTGCATCTGGTAAAACTAAGTCATGAAGGTATGTATCCCACACCTGAATCATGATACACAGGGAGTTCAGATTAGGTTTCCCAGCTCCAGAGCTACCTCTAGCTACTGGTTTGTCCCTGACAAACTAAGTCAGACCAAAGCATGGGGTTGAGCACTGGCGTGCCATCATCTGCGGTGTTTACCTTTGAGCTTGCTCTGGCATGAGTTTGACCAGGTCAGATGATTGCCAGATAGTCCCCAAGGCACAATTCTGGGAGCAGCTTATGCTGAGGAGAGTTTGAAGTAGGAAGCTGAGACGCAAGCACACTGTTTGAGGGACAGAAATGGTGTATACAGCTCAGTGGACAAAAGCTGGCCATGACACCTGGTTCCAAGACCTGAGGAGGCAGCCACAGGCTCCAGAGCTGGGCTCTCTCCTGACAGCCAGTGCCAACATTTGCTCCTTCAAAGAGTCACCCACTATTTTTTTTTTTTAAAACCGTCTTTCTGAGGCAGCAGTTATAATTTGTAAACCACCTTGTTGTTTTGCTCATTGGTACTTACCCGGAATGTGGGAGATTTGGGTTCAATAACCTCATCAACTCAGCCTTAGGGTATCCAAAACCACTAACACTTTAATACAAAAATACAGAAGCTGTTCTTGAATAGAGGAGTGGAATCTAGGTCTGCCCACTCCCAGGTGAGTGCTGTAGGCACTAGGTCACAGCGTCATGTTCCCTCTTGCACTCTTACATCTTCCTTGGATATATTGCATTCTTTCCTCTGCAGACATAAGGTTTCAACAACAGCAGCCTCCTCCTTTCTAAGCTGTGTGGCTTGTGGTTAATGCAGTCTCCTGAGATAGGGGAGCTGTGACTCTTTATCTTTTCAGATGGAGTCAGACTGAGTCTCAAATACTCCAGCCTCTAGGGAATTTGTGAAAAAGGAGGTGACGATATAGCCATTACCCTTCTTTAAGAAGAGGGCATGTGCTATCACACTTTGCTTGGGACCCAGCAAAGTCACTGCACACTTGCCTGATGGCACAGAGCAACTGCTGCTCTCTGGGTGTCTGTCAGACCATGGCCACAGGCACATGCCTCCCTCTCAGAAGGGGCAATTTCTGGATGCTGCTCCCAGGGAACTTTCCAGTCAGGCAGAGAGACAGCCAGTTAACATCAATGATGGCTGAAAGGTGGATATGAATTTCTGAGCTTGAGGTTTGGATCTGTGCTGCATCTGCCCAGGCTTTGCCAGGAGACTTATGACCTTCTGGAAAATTACAGCCGCTTCTCTTTAGGATGTGGAGAAACATCTTCACGTCCTGGCAAGTCATTCCTATTGCAGTTGCTCACATTTTTATGAATTTTAATTTTTTTTTGCCTTTTTCTGCTTTTGATTTTTTACCTGTCCTTAGGTTGTGTTCTCATTAAGTCTTTCTCTGTTTAACCAAAGAACCTTGTAATATCGGATATCTTCTCCTTGTACAGATGCTTGCAGATAAGAAGATTCTGAAGTCTGTTCTATTTAAACAGATTCTGATCTGTAAGTATCTTACTGTAAGACATATTTCAAGGCCTGTGAGTCCACAGTGATTTCAACACAGTCAGCTGAGATTAAGTGTTTTAGATTGTGATTTCTTCTCCGATTTCTAGATTTGTTAATCTAGATATATGGGAGGTGGAAATATCATAGTAGGAAATACCAGGCAAGCCTGGGGTTTTTTTTGTATTTATTCTGTGAAACAAAACCTTAGGGATTTTGGTTAGAAATTAACACAGTTCTGCTATCTGATGGTTTTCAGGGTTTAACGTGAAATTAGTAAGTAACAATTCAATAGTTAGAAAGAGATTGTAGAGAAAATGTTTTTCTCGCAGAAAATATAATTTAATTGGTCACAGTTAGCAAAGTGCACTGGCGTTGAATGGGAACTAAAAGTGGATTGACCTCTTGCCCAACCAATTTTCCCTCTGGAGAATGACTTAAAGACAATGTCGATGAGGTGCAGAAAGATTACGCTTATGTTATCTGTGACAACGAGGTCTTTCAGTGCAGCTTGTCACAATACATTTGCAGTAGAAACCTATGTATTCTCAATAAAACCTAAAATTTTGAGACTTCCTTGTGTGTGCTAAAGTATGTAATTTAATACCTAACATGAATTTTTAAATTCATATTCTGTATATATTTAAGTAAGTTTTCCCACTTCAGTTAATATACTTGAAAACTATAAATACTTTACATTAGTTTCTGTATTTTGTTTAGGAATCATGCATACACAGAAAAATATATTTCTGTCTTGAATTTCTGTATGCCTTCTGTGATGACAGCACCCATCAGCTTGGTAATGATGATTTTGAGCATGTTTATTGGAACACCAAGCCACATTCCAGCAAGAGACGGGACTATGACTCTGCTTTCTGCTTTGGAAAAGCTTACCCTGAACATGGTGTCCCATCAAAAAGCTTTTTATTGTAAACCTTCCCATTACCTCCAAAAAGATAACAGTAACAAGAGTGGTGTCAGAACTAAATTGTTTTATAATTATAGATATTTATGATGTCATCAACCTTCTCGGTTAGGCATCTTAGGTAATTTAAGCCATCCATTTTCTTTTATTCATTATGTGTTTAACATACCTTGGGAATGAGTTTACTGGGGGCTTGTTTTTTTTTTGTGTGAAAATTAGTAAAGAAGAATTTGAGACAGTTTTTTGAGAAATGATTTCCTCACACTGAAGTTGATTACGGTATCAGATTTTTTTCTCTATTTGTTTGCTCTGGCTAAATATTTTGTATTGTGCAGTCAAGACAATTTCAGGAGTAGCAGTATAATTTGTTCAAAATGTCAGACATAGGATAAAATTCTGTACTAAAGCAGTTTGGTTTTCACTCCTTACTGTATGCTTTTGAGAATCCTACCATGGAAATAACTGGAATGCATGATATAGTTGCCATACTTCATCTTCCCCTGGAAATTCAGCTTTATTAAATATATCACAGGATGAGGTTTTAAAGAGACCTCAATACAAACTTGAATCTTCATCTGTACTCTTAGATAAGTCGCAAAAACTCATTTGTGAACACAATCCATGTAAGCAGCATATGCAAACCTGATAGGTAGATGCCTCCCTTCTTAGTTGGTTACATAAAACTGTTTGTCTTGACAGGTCTAAATTCACATGTACACTCAGTAAAGAGAAGTGTTTAAAAGCTTATTTTAAGAACATATGCCTAAAGGTGATAGCATATTTATTTTATGACTACTGGGGTGCTAAAACATGATTATTTTTCTGCAGTTGAAATTACTGAATATATTACAATAGTAGAAACATTTATTTCAACTGTAAAAATTGACTTAACTATTGGTCAAGGCCTGTCAATCAAATTGACTTATTATGCACTTGAAACTCATTAGCAGTAGAATACTGTACTTGTACATTTCAAATGACTGATGACTAGAACTGTGTGAAATTGCTGCTGAATTTGTCAATTATTGTGTGAAATGTTCACTGTAAAGATAGATTTTTCACTCAAAAATCATCACTTTAAAATAATCTCTAACAGTCCAAGGTTACCTCTTGTGATTATGGTATGTCCCTCTTTTGCCCTTTCTTTTTCTTTCTGCTCCTTCTCTGAAGTCCCAATGGGACTTCTTTGTGTGGCAAGACGAAGGAATAAATTGATTTTCTGGGGACATTGTGGGACAGCAGAAATCAACTGCTTTTATATTTGGGGTTCTTGGAGGGCTGACTGGACCGGTGGATCAATCCTACTGCACATTTTACTAATAAATGACTGCATATAGTAGAAGTCAAAACTGTGAATGCCACTAATGCAGAAAGAGCAGCTGCAGAAGAGCTTCTACCTTTGTTCTGCAACAGCCTTATGGTCCTTTCTGGTCAGGATGAGTGGAGCAGGATTTGAACTTTTTACTGAGCTAATGATTAATACAAATTCCAGTGTTTGCCATATTGCCCACTTCACAATTAATTAAATCCCCTTAGAGACAAATTAGAGAAACATTGTACATCTTGGCCACAGACGGTTTTGCGTGGCCAAAACAGTAACAGTGCCTGTAATTCGTCTATGATATAATGAAAGTAAGTGATTTAAATAAATTAACAATGGACTGGATTCAGCTTTCAGTAATTGCTAATCACTCCAGGACTGATACAGCAGAAAACAGCCTAGCTGTGGCTGCTAGCCCAAACAAGCTCAATGGGACTTACTTTTGTCAAACAGGGATGAGCACTGGAAGCTGAGGAAGTTACATTTCCTCTAGTGGGTATAACACTGTGGAAATGGAGGAAACAATAGTTATCTTCCAAGGAAATTAAATACATGTAACACATAAAGGATGTAGAGGCATATTCTTGGGAAATTTTAATCATAGATTCCCTTCCTTACATATAGCCAGTTACTTATTTCCTCACATCAAGGTTCACGACTTGGGAAACCACTGTAAAGTCATTGCTTGAAGACTTCTGTTTCCAGACAGTAACTAAAAGAAGAATGGGCTTACTCCTTACAAATAATCTTCAGTCTTGAAGAAGAGGTGGAAGCTGAGTCTACTGGAAGTGTTTCAACATGCAGAATCCTGCTGTCCTACATACCCATCTGGTAGTCAAACAGCTCTAGTTTTCGAATACAATGTTAGCATCCTACAGTATAAAATACTACTCTATAAAATACTATAGCTTTCTCTCAGGTATTTTAGGGTGAGAACAAATAATTTCCTGGCAGTGATTTTGTCCTCCTATACTGACTGTGAATCTTTTTGCCCCAATACTAGTCCTAAGGAAGCCAAAAGATGGAAAAAACAAGGACACATGTATTCCAGATAAGCACACTGAAGGAGTAAACACTCTGTGCATACACAGGTATAACTCAGATGGTGCACTGTTTTCCAGAGTATGAGTGGTACCATAGCCAGAAGTTATCATGGATTTGCCTCATTTCTTTTCCTGAGCATCCCCAAGCCATTGTCAGAGACAAGATGATGCCAGAGTGACCACTCTATCAGACACAATATGACAGTTCTGCTGACACCAGGCTCATAGTCATTGTCTTGTTAATAGTTACAAAGGTGAATTATTTTACTATTGTAAAAATTATAGTGATGTCAGCTTTAGTATGAGAGAGTTATTACTTATTCTGTGGGATCATTCCAACATAGTTTCTGCTTATACTAGTTGTCTAAGAATATTTCATCATCTGAAAAAAACCCAGATCAACAAAGCACAACCCACAGAAATGGAGTAAGCAGTTTTTTCTAGAATTGTTTCCAAGTAAGTCTCAAATCAGCATCACATTTAATGTAGTATAGCCAAAGAATAATATTGAAATAGAGGAAGTGAAATTGTCATTATCTGCTAAATTATACCGATATTTCCCACGTTTTAGTTGAGTCTAATTTAATTATGTTTTAGTATCAAAATTCATCAGTGAATTCTCTGAGTTTCATATTTCATTGTGCAGTTTGGTTTTAACATGTTTGTGGAAAGGGACAGAGAGTTTCAGAAAGCTTTGTAGTATGCCTTGGCTGAGTTTTAGTTGGATACTGATGTCACGACAATTTTTAAGCAAAATTTTGGCAGGTACACCTTTGTTTACCTCAGCTATAGCAACGCTACTCTGCAGTGGAAAGAGAAATTGTAGTGTTTCACAAGACTCTCTATTAAACTCTGAGGTACAGCTATATTTTATATGTATTACAATTGTATAAACCGGTGATACACCCAAAGACTTAACTGGTTGAAAATGTAAGCACTCAGGCTGATTTATTTTGGGATTATGGGCTTGACTTAAGCACATATGTACAAACCCGTGCACTCCTGTATTGATGAATCACAATGATATCCACTTCACTGACAGTAAACAGAACAGCTCAGGGCTTTAAGGCAAGGAACAGAAGGAACTGAGTAAATGGAAGCCAGCTCCAGCCCCAGGCAGAGCAAAGGTCTGGAGGTTTTGGGTGCTGCTGCCCTGGTACCCTCTTTTGCTGTGCCCTTCGTGATGGCACGCCAGGTGAATTGCCTCTGCACAAACTGTGCATGTTCCTGGGCAGGGCAACTCAGCATGCAGGAGGATTCCTCCTTCAGAAGGCAAGGGAAACACAGCAACCATGCCAGGACACCTGCCTGGTGTTGAGCTGGTGTCAGGGACCATCCTAATATATCTGTGTTGCATTTGGAGGGGAGTCAGTCGTCCGGACCTTCCATCCTCGATGTGTCTGATAGCTCAGCGCTGTTCCAGATATGCCCAAACAGTCTGCTCATGGGCTGCCTGCAGGCAGGCCCTAGGCAACCTGACAGGCAATAGTGTGCATGGGAGAGTACATGCTAGTCAGCTGCTCGCCTGCACTCCTGAGACTGCTTTTTAGCAGCAGTGTAGAAATAGCTAATGTAGGCAATTATAACAGGAGTGAATCTTCACCTTTCTGGAATGAAAAAAAAGACTTGAACCAAGTCTCAGATCTGAAGACAGACCTCTCATTTCAGACTCTAGTAGGATGCTTTTCTATCTGCAAAGTGTAATCACAACTAGCCAGAGAGGAAAGGTCTCACTGTGATGTTTAATGCTCTATAGGGTCTGGTAGCCTCTAAAACAGGAAGAAAGAATAAAAAATATTTTTTTTTTCTTTGAAATGAAAACCTCTAGCTCAAGCCTGAAAACAAAGAACAAATATTTTATACTGAACTATTCTCATGAGGTGACAGGAAGGTATTAAAACAAACAAACAAATAAACAACAACAAAAACCCAAACCCAACCCAACACCCCAACATATATACATATATATATATATACACAAACACACACTCACATACATATTTACAAATGTTTAAATTTAGTTGATTTTTAGTGTAGCTCTGCTTAACTTCTTTTAAATGCTTTAAAGAAGTAAATCAAAAGTATTTCATCTCACTGAGAGAGTTATTAACAAAAGAAAGAATAAGGACAAGAAGTGTAACTCTAGGAAAAACACAGACATTATTTGTTACCTGTGCAAAAACTACAAGAGCATGCAAACAAGTACAAAAGGCAGCTTTTTGAATATGAAACATAATAAGCAATAATCAGTATCTTATAGCAGGATAGCCAAAGGCAGTGACATTTGAACAGCATGTCTTCTCTAAGCTTAGATAGCTTGGTAGCGCATATCTGCAAGTGCTTAGCCATGTTAACATAAACCCTCATTAGACAGGATTAGGAAAGAAACAGTGACAAACAGGGTGGACACTAACCCTCTGAGGAACCAATTCAGGCACTACACACTAATTATCCTTTTAAATTACTTTAAGATTCAGGGAATGAATATCAGTGTATGTGCATATGACTACATGGGGAATTGTGTTTTACATACTACAACCTGTTTGTATTTTGCAACAGTTTTAAAGTTATTTTTCTTCCGTAATCAGCTGTCAAGACCTAAAAGTGTTTATGCTTAAGGATCGCCAGGTAATGATCAAGTCAATGATGATATTTAGATGTTTTACCTTGTTTGGAAGAAAATGTCTAGGAACTATCTTCTGTAAGTGACTATTAGCAATCTGTTTTGGAAACGCGGTTTAAGAATAGTAATAGCCCCAAGTTCAAATAATGTGAAACTCAGTAGCTTTCACTGTAGGCTCCATTACCAGAAATCCTGAGTAAGGATGACTTAAAGAAAAGACAGAATACTGACCCAGTGAATTGTGTTTTTACTTTTGTTTGTTGATTCCTTACTTGCTCTTCAGGTTCTGTATTATTGTTGAATTTGCCTCTAATCTTTTTCTGAATGTTCCTGAATTAACCCTCCTATAGTTCTCAAACTATATCACTGTCATGCAGATAATCTGCCAGAACAAGCCACAGTCATATTCTGGGTCTGTAGTGTTGATTAGCTGATATTTCTCTTCAAACAAAATAAAGACTTCAGTTATACTGATGTTAAATGTCTATTACACTAATTGTATTAAAGGAATGTGATTAAAATATATAATCATCTATATAAATACATTAAGAAAGGAAAGGTGATAAAAATAGTAAGTTCTTCCTTTACTTACTTCCCAAAACCTAATTTTTACATTTATTGGCTTTTTATCTTTCCCTTTTTTCCATCAGAATTTAAAAAAAAAATAATCTAAGTGCATTAGGTTATTTTGAGTTAATTTCCTATCATCACTAGTGTTAACAAAATAGATTTTAACTGTAAACATTGGCAGAAAAAGTAACTGATGATTTTCAAGAGTCAGATTTTCAAAGAAAACTTATTTTGATTAATAAACACAAGTGACAATATTTTTGTATGTTATTTTGCCTAATTTTATAAATGTAATTTCAGTGTGGATCCGCATTTTCTGACAGATAAAAAATTAATCAGAATTGCATACAAAAATCTTGTGCATTCATTTCTGACTCCATTAACACAGAGTGAAATCCTAATCTTCTCACTTCTGACATCAATGTTATTTCAGATGTATCTTTTACAAAAGTCATGACATAAGGTGAAAGAAAAAGAATGAAGGGTCCTTCTTTCGAAATCTGTTATTTCAGTCAACGAAGGAATTGTAGAAATTTTTCCTTCCTATTCTTTCTATATTATGTAATAAATTTGACTGCATGGATCACCTGAGCAGAAATAATACATCAACAACATGTATAGAGAACCCAGAGGTATAGAGAGAAACTGAGAACCTCTTTTAATTCAGCCCAGTAGCTAGGAGGTAAAAGGCATTTATTAGTACTGATTGTGGTAGGCATGGTCCTTAGTCTAGCATCTGTAGAAATATTATGCATGACCATATCTATGGAAGAGAGGAGAATCAGGATTAAAATGTGGATGGAGAGGTGGTTGGAAATTAAAGGATAGAAGAAAAATGCAAGAATGCCCTTTGGTAGAATCCATTATCCTAAACCCCAGTCTTGGGAACATGAGAACACCCTTGGCATAAATATTTGTGTTGGGGTCAAGTGGGATTAGTTGAATATATATTTGGATACCTGGGGCTATGTAACAAAAAGAAAATATTAATTAAAAAAACAAGCTTGAGATTTTACGTGCCCTCAAACTACTTTTTCTCTTTTTTTTTTTTTTTTTTTTTAATACATTCATCAGCTTTTTACAGTCAGTGGACTTGATTTTGATCTCACTTGTATTGGTTTTAATCAGAATAAGTCAGCATAAGCCAGCACATTGTTCTCACATCAAATCAACCTAAACAAGGGGAGAATCTTACAGCTTGTTGCTTCAGTGAAGCTGGCTAAAACAAGGCTGCACTTGGTGTAAGTTAGGATTTAACAGCACTAAACTGTGATGTGAAAAAGAGGCTGCTCATGGGGCTGATTGTCATAAAGTGACTTGTTTTGGATTCAGGGCAGAAGCCACTGAATCTCTGGGAGAGCTTGTAGCATGGAGGTCACTTCCAGGGATTAGGTGAGGCATCAGGATGCGTTAGCCATAGCAGGTGGGTGTGTGCTAAACCTCAAGAATTTGCTTTCTGGAGGACTTTTTCCCAATTTGAAGCTAAGTATATACAAAGGTTTTGGTGAATCTGCTGATTCTGTCTGCTGAAGACAATGGCAACCTGTGATTTCATCACAGTCTGTCTAAATTAGGAAAAGATGTTGTTTATCTGACCTGACTTTTCCTAATCTACATACAATAACAGTTTCACACTTTCTTTCAGTTGAGTTGGTCACGGTCAATTAACCACCTGGCCTCAGCTCTGTTGCCACATGAATCGTTATTTTCAATTTCTCAGCCTTCAATTCCAAGATATGCCCCTGTGTGTCTGTGCTGGCTACTTAGGAAAGGCTTTAAAGTGCTATGACAGCTAAAACAACAGATCCTCAGGACTTGTAGGCTCCAGAGTGAACAGAAACAAATTAAGCTGCTGTGGGAGTCAAACTATGATAGGTCAAGGAACCAACATGTTGCTTGCTGAAGAGGGAGAAGAAAAGATGAGAACAAGAATGCCTTGATAGGGATGTGCATGCGTGCTTTCGAGGGGCAGATTTTGTTATGTGAACTCACATTCTTCAGGAACTTGGCTTAGACCTTTAACTATGTTTAGGCTGTGACCTGAATCATATTTGTAACGAGATCTTGCAACTCCGGAGAGTGACTGCATTAAATTGTTGTCATTTGACTCTTGCTGAAGTAATCTCTCACCCTGCCATTATATGAAATGTGCTCAAATGCACGCAAGATGTCCTAATCCCTTTATGAATTGAGTTTGTTTGTTTATAAGAGCTGGAAAAAGTATTCTTCTGTGGAAACATAAAAAATATTTTACTCTTTTTACAGCACGATGTCAAAACATAGGGAGTGTTTCATTACTATAACACTAAACATAATTTTGGCCGACCCTCTGCAAAAATGTGCTTCCATTTTGTAACCCATTGAGGCAACGGCATCGAGTCTTTCCACGTGTTCAAGGATTTGCCTTGTGTTTCATATTGATTATCGGAAATAGAAAATTATATTCTTTTGACATTTTGTAGATTGTGCCGACTTATTTTAATGGTAAAGTATAATGATGCATCATTAGCTGATGAAGGAACTGCCTCAGGAGGGACAATGAAAGAAAAGAAGAGATTTGAGTGCATTTTTATACTACTTCCATTATTCAGGTTTGAACTAAATTCAACTTGAGTATCATTAGTTGAAAAAAGCTCATATTTTCATAGAGAAAGTAAGCATGCTGCAGTAAATAGATTAGTTGATCATTATTTATAAACCAAATTGCTCAATAAACACTTTATTTTCCTAACAGAACTGATATTCAACTTGGCAATTTGTATAAACAATATGTATGTTCTTAATGTATATGTTTATTTACAAAAGTAAACATAAGCAACCTTTTGCCTATCATATAATGCCCCTAAAGGCATTATGGGTTAACAGTGATTTAATCCCCTTATGCATGCATAATATGACAAGCTTTGCATAAATGATAATAAATAATTGGTATATATAAATAATTCATCATTTATTTTTGCAGTAGGAATAGAATTCTTAGACATATTTTAAACAAAGGGAATAGCAAACATGATCTCAATCAGAAAAGGGGTTAAATCGCATTACACAAAACAATGTTTCAAATTGTCAAGGCTCATGTATGCAACATATATTTTTATTTCTTTCATGCTTGCATGTTATATTGCCAACTTGTTCTCAAGTATGGAACAATACGTATTTAACACTATCATAAAATAATGGAAAAAATAAATTCTATACTGGACATTTAATCCAAAACAAGAGGGAATAATGTGTCAGAAAAAAATAAATGCATGTACTGTGTTCTCTAGAAAACTGGTTATCTTTGGTAGATTTTATTTTTTTTTTTTTTTGAATCAGTTCTGGTGTTTTGGGGAGATTCCTCTAATCCTCCCAGTGCAGCTAATAGCTGATAAAATTCTAAATCATATTTTTTGTAGTAATTTCTTGTTTAACAGTGGTTCTGTGGTTGCACTATAAATTGCTAATTAGATTTTTTTTTTATCGGGTGAAATAGTATCCTAAAAAAGGAAACAAAAAAATACAGCATTACTCTAAATAGTTTTAATAGTTAAGATTCATTAAGATTTCAAGATTCAATGAATACAACAGTGAATTAACTTTAAGAATGTAATGCCATCCTTATTCAGCAAGGCAGTCAAATACGCACTTAAGTTAAGCACATGCATCAATCTCATTGACTTTACATTATTCTCTCCAGAGTATATTTCTTTTCATTAGGAAGACACTGGCTCTTAACTACCATCAAACTGCCGACTCAACTTGCTTCAATAAGTCCCTCTGAAGCTTCTCAAAGTCTTCTCTAATTTTGACCAATATAAAGAGCACTGGCATTTGCAAATGTTGGCATGTAATTTCTTAACCCTTTCTACTGAAGACTGTGTATATAGATATATATATATGTCAAGTAGGAGTGATCACAGTATATAAGGGCACTAAAAATACTGGACAAAGAAAACATCCCCTGTTATCGTGCTTGCCTTTCCACTAATATTAAATACTGGTGGTTAAGGAAGTCTAAGATACCTAGCTATTAATGTATTACTGTCTACCAAAAACCACTATTATACCTAGATTCTGACTTTTAGCTATTTTTCAACCAAAAGCAGAACCTAAACTCTCATCTCATGACTGCTTAAATACCATATATAAGCAAGGTTAGTTATTTTGAAAGTGCAAGTTAATATGTTTCTATTATTTCCTTGTAAAGCAGAGAATTGTGATGTGCACAAATTTACCTTTGTTACTATCATGTCATGGCCACTCAGTTGTTTCGTTATACATTATTTATTACTTTTCATTAGTTTCAACCAATTTCCTGATATTAATTCATAAATCCCAGAAATTTCCCTATTTCCCATTTAAAATTAGATAAGAACTCTTGATATGGCCTGATATAGTACCAAATTTAAATAAAATATTGCTTTTTTATTTTTTGTTTTGCTAGCACCTCACCTAGAATTTATATGTTTTGGTTTATCATTTTTTCTCGAACCTCTCTCCTGACATTGCAGCATCTGACTATGCCCTAATAGCCAAAAGACTTACAAAGCTTCTTGCTTAAATGCAACATATCAAGTCTCAGCACACCTTCTCAGTTACCATCTGACCCCAGAGCTATCCAAAATCCATAGGTTTGTTTTTTCTTATGAGTTCAGCTGCCTTCACATCAAACTGCCTGTCCCTGGGCCCTGCAAGAGCTGCCTCTTCTCTGGGAAATCCCCAGCAGTGTAGGCACTCAGGTAATATTTGAGAGCTTTCAGGCTCATATTTCCTCCTCTTACGTCACCCAGAATGGTAGACATTTTTCTGGAACATGTAATGATTTGGCCCACTGCAGGGAGGCACAAATGCTACAAATAGCAATCACTGCCTGCCCTCCAACAGCTCCGTGATCAGAGCATCCACACAGGATGTAGAACACCTGTGTTTCATTTCTTCCATCTCTTGAGGATCACCTACACTAAAACCGATGATTTATGTGCAGAAGCCCTGGTTTCGGTTCTTTGTGCTACATTCCACGTTGTGGTGTGGAATAACAGATTATTTAGGGGATCAGAAATAGCAAAATCAAAGTTCTGAGGCAAAATAATTTTAGACTTGGCTTCCAGGCTCTGATACAGTGCATGTTTCATTGATTATACAAAATGGTTATTGGATCATGGGTGTGACCTCCCAACGATGTCATGCTTTGCAACCTTCCTGAGTCTACCTAATCATTGAAAAATAGGTGGTCATATCCCTTCGGGCATAGGAAAGAACTGGGATCATATCCTGTATCTCTTGTTCTGTGGAACAAATATTAATGAGAAATCTTCTTTTTCTGAGATTTTATCAGCTTTCTAAGATAGAACACCACCTGACCAAACCAGGGCCAGTGCCACTGCAAGGAATGTTACAGGAATGCTCGGTCAGGGAATGTAGGAGGTAGAACCAAAGCAGTGCAGATTTATGTGGGTGCATTCTCACAGCATTTTGAAACTTAAAAAACATATGGCTACTCCTCCTTCTGTTTCCAAGGCCTTTCATTCTGGTGAGCTGCAGGTCCAACTCCGTAACTTGATAGAAAATACATTTTTTTCCTTTCCTCAAGGAGTTTTCAGTCAGGCAGTGAGATCAATGAGCTCAATACTTGCTCAAACATCATAGTGCAAAGGATGGGGCAGCAGGGAGGAAAAATGGGGCAAGTTGTTAGATCAAGCCAGCAAGGACTCCTTAGCTGTGCCCTGCGGTCAAGGCACAACCTGTTCTCAGTGTCTCCTGTTGACCAGGGAAAGGAGCTACTTGCCACTAGGCTGACTTTTGGGACTCGCATGGCAGGCATTTCCGCTGAGCTGAGGGATCTCTGTTCCATGTGAGCAGCACGGTAACTAGGCTAGGAACTTGACAATACCAAGAGAGTTAGAAAGTTCAGAGTGCTGTAGGATCTGCCTTGTAATATGAAAAACTGTTTTGATAAGGCAGTATGATGACTCCATAGAGTCAAGAAATAATTTGGTTTTCCTATATTTTATATAATGCTCTTTTTTTTTTTTTTTCCAATTTTTCTATAGAAGTCCAGTTCTTGAGCATCTTAAAGAGAGAGTGTTGCTTCAATTAAAATAAAGGAAAATTTGAAGAATAGCAGAACCTTTCTTTGGAAGGTTTCTGCTTCTGATAAACCTCAACTTTGCAAAAAAGAAAATGAAAACTTGCAATCTGTGTAATATTATTCAATGCAGTTATCTATGTCATAAGTTTTCTACCTAGATAACATTCTATTAATTGTCTCTGTATGTTAACTTTCAATATAGTTGAACATCTTTGTTTTCCCTGGATATCTTTGCTCTAAGAAGAAGAAAATAAGTAAGGAACATTTTAAATAAGGTCATTAAAATTATATGCAAAGAGACATCTAATTTAAGTTGTATGTTCTCTTAAATTGATCATTTCTTAACTACTTTTTTCTTTGAGACATGCTGAATAACAAACACCAAAGCCTTGCAGTAGGTAGAAAGAGCACACATGTAGGTTAGTGTTTAGCCTCTGCAGTGGCTTTTCCCCCCAAGTATTATTTCTGTCTCAGCTATTTAAAAGAACCAATGCAATCATGGATGCCACTTACAACCTACACAGTGGAAATTAGAGCCTTTTAGGGAAAAGATATTTGGCTGATAAAAACCTAGCTCCTTAAACTTTGGTGCGACATAATATTTCTTTTGGCAAGGGGTCACTGGTGCTCAGCATACATCATCACTAACTTATTAGATCTTGAGGCAATTAGCTGAAAACAAACAGAAGAGACAAGCCCTGTATTGAGCTATAGAAACCAGAAGAAAATAGCCCATGGCACTCCATTATTCCAGAGCTTCATCAAAGGCTAGGCACTGGCTGCAGTTTAAAGAAAGGAGAGTATTGTTTTCAAGCAACATCTATACAGTATTGGGACTTTACTGTGTTATTTCTCTACTGCTTCAAGTTACATCCAAACTTGTCTTGTTATAATAGGGTAGTGGAAAGGACTTCTCAGTTTCTACCTAAACCAGTATATGCAATGTGCTGCTTGATTAGCTAAGGATTAAAAATCCAATTAGATCCTGCCTTTTCATGGGAAATCACATGAGGAATTTTGAGAAATATTACTGAAAACCACTACTTAAAGTGATTGCCTATAAAAACATGCCACAAAGAAAAAAATTATATCTAAGAAACCCACGGAATCATCTAAGCAAACTGACCTTTACTATTTCCAATGTAAATATGTATTTCTGAATATGAGAAATTAGCTGGGAGATGTATTTTACTTTTTCAATTAGAAATAACACTTTTTTCCCTGCAGAAAAATATAGCCACTTGAGGAAAATATATATTACTGTAAGCATGGCAGAAATAAATGTTATTGTTAGGCTACAAGTAATTTTGTGCATTTTTTTTCAGTAACATGCTTCACAACATGCTAAATATGGTGTTAAATAATAGAATGTCGGTTCACTTGCGTATAGTAAATACTAAGAATTATGACACAAAAAAATTGTGATTCTTATTTTAAAAAACTGTCTTACTAAATGAAATCTTAGTTCTCTGTTTTCAGAAAAGGAAAGTGACTGTTACAGGTACCTAGCTGTGTTTGCAACTTTTTTCTGTTCTGGGATTAAATAGACATTCTTCTGTGTACGCCAGTTGAACCACACTAGAATCTTCCATAGTATTAGTTTACATATTAAACATGGCAAGTCTCTAAATTAATTTGCATTTCAAGAAACTAGCTGTTTTAAGTTAAAGTTTTAAAATACTTTATGGAAAATTCAGGGAAATCTTTTATCTAGAGCAGGGAAGGTATTTTAAGTATGCAGAATGCCAGTATTACCTTCCTTACATCTTGTTTATTTTCTCTCTTCTCCACCCAAAATAAAATCAAACCAGGCCTCTTCAAGTACATAATCTGAAATCCTTGAAGATATAAAGTCCTGCTTTGTATCAGTGGTGGATACTGAACCTAGAGCCAAAAAAATCTAATTCTAGATGATGACGATGTAGGGTTTAGGATGAATAGCAATGCCATCGTTTTACCCCCTTTCCCACTTTCCTATGGCTTAATGATCAAATGATTTGTAGACTTCCTTGCTCCTGGTGTAGGGTGCACCTCAAACACATTCTGCACTCCTGGCTTCTGGATCAGACCTGTGAGACAATTAAGAGCTACTGCTCTTAATTATACTGAAAAGCTATGAAGAGCTTAAAAGTAGGCAGACAAGTGAAGGCCATCACAGTGGTACTTACTTCAGGCAGCCTCATCTGATATTTTTGTTCCGAGACAAGATGGAGGTTGTAAATAATTTTCAAAGTTCTATTTAAAAAAAATGACAATCCCTTTCTCATAAGGGAATGGAGAGGTCTAATTGGAAAAAAAATTACATATTGCTGGACAAACAGTAGGAATTTCATCCTTCTTTGTAATTAATGTTTGCAGAAAATGCAGTGCTTAAAATAAAGCTAAAGAAGCAGCAGCTCTGAGAACTATAAACTTATATTTATTTTAAAAGTAATTTTTGTTATTTGCAATCTTCCCTGAACAACACAAACATTAATTTAGCTTTTTTCCATAATAATATCTCCTTTCTTATTGCCTGTTTACCATAGCAGGTCTATATCTTTCATCTCTTCAAAGTCACTGGAGTGATTTACAATAGTCTTATCAATTTCTTGTGAATGGTCTATGGAATGCTAGGATTTGGTCAAATTCTTTCCCACAAGAGGTTTCAATTTGTTCATCATTCCCTCCTGGTATCTGGTTTCAAGACATGATGTGCAGAATTACCTTTAATATCAGTTCTGCAGATACAATGCATTAGCAGAGAAAATTAGACACAATTCCTTTTAGATCTGATGTGCTGCCGTTGTCTTTAAGTTGTCAGGGTGTCGAATTAATGGCAACTGGAGAAGGTTGCCATGACTTAAGGGATCGCTGTAAAAGGAAAAACAATCCTTTATATATTTTCTGAGAGAAAGGAAGGCAGCTGTTACATATCATTCTGCTGCGAAATCCCCCCCTCACCTTTTTACTTTGTTATGTTAGCAGAGTTGTATAAATGTATGTATATACATACATATATATATATATATAAAATTCCTTCTGTAAAATTAAAACAAAAAAGCATGTATGTGGTTGCTTTAAAAGCAGATATATAATTTTAAGCTTATAAAATAAAGTTTTTTATGATGTTTAATTTTTTAAAAAGCCTTTTTTCCCCAGACAACATGAAAATATGGTATATCAGTTTCTATTAAGTTAAAACCATGCATACAATGATTATAAAACCTCATAAATAAAAACCTGAAAGTGGTGGCAATTGCCTACTACCAAAAAAAACCCATCAAATCACACATGCTCTACCTTTTTTGCTCTGCTAAGAACATGATTATATTTATCTATTTATTTATTTACACTTTGGAAAGTTATTTTTTTTTTCCTTGGAATTTAGAATCATTAATAGGCATGATTTTTTTAATTTCTGCAGGAGAACTGTACTCTCAAAAAAAGCACTTTAAAAATTACATCCATACACAAAAAGTTCACAAATGATTCTCGAGAGGCTGCACAAGTGGTCAAAGGCTTCCTGTGGGCTCAACAAGGAGTCTTTGCATAGTCCCTTATTAAGCTGGATAAGAAGTTCGTAGGTCAGAAGTCCTGGATGTATGCTTGTACAAACCGAGTGGTTGAAAACTCTTCAGTGGGTAGAAAGACAGCAAATGCTAATAAGGTCCTTAGGTGGAGAAGGCTAATATGTGCAAGTCATCTCTCAGATTGGACTTACATGCACTGATCCCAGTCTATGTAGCCACCAGTTCATTCGAGTAAGATTGTATGTCATCTTTTACAAATGTCTTGTACAATATAAATTTGGTGAAAGAGCCTACTCACTTTATAGTGTGTATCTATTATGAAGTATGGATGCAATTAAAATAAAGTAATATGTACTTAAAAATAAAAAAACTACAGTGACACTATGTAAACAATAGTATTTTTACACTCCTCTCATAACACTCCACATACTTTACCTCTGAGAAAGCCTCAGTAAATACACGTCTGGAAGATCTGAGGCCTTAGTCTCTCTACTACTGAATATCCGTCAGAAGTCAATTTTTACCTTGAACCCTGAAGTAAGGGTCATTAGGGACTTCCTGATTAAGCACCCAAGCTGAGCTCATCTGCTGAGACAGAGTATAAGGAAACAGTTGGTTTCTTAGCTAACAAGTAACTTATTAAATAGGATTTTATAAATCAAAACAAAACTCTCAGATTTCACCTGAAATGTAAAGTATATTTTAGAAGTTCAGATATAATGTGCTCCACATGTGATGTATAACTGATGAAATACTCTACCATAGTCTGATTTAACAGATGTTTTAAGGGAGTATCTAATGGTACCTTGGGTATTTTGTAGTGAAACTGCCATGTTTGCACGAATGACTGAGATAAGCTACCACCAAAACCAGTATTGACAATAAACTGTTTCCTCATACCAAAACACCAAAGTGAGCTCCCAAATCCTAGTTATGGGACAGATGTTGTGAGAACCAGCTGGTAACCACAGGGACTTTGTAAAAAAATCCATCACTCTTACCAGTATCACAAAGCACATGCTGTAGGAAACACCTTGTTTCTCATACTTCATGCCAGCTCTCAAAGAAAAAAAGAATATGGGAAGGCTTTGAGTGTCAAAATAGAAAAATTATAGCCCAAAAATCCTACATATGGTAGGTGACTGCCTAGCTCAATAAGAAACTCTATTCATAAAGTACTTTTTGTTCTAGGCCAAAAACTTCCCTGACCCTCCAGTTCTGCACTGTGTAATAGCGTTATATTTACCCTGAGAAACTTACTTCTAGAAATTAAGCAGACAACACCTTAATCACCTCAAGCATATAGAAATTATAGAGGATAATCTGGAAATTAAAAATAAACTAACAACACTAGGGTATTCAAAAAAAGCAGTTTCAAAACCTGTCTTTCTTTTATACACCATTGAACCTCTACCAGCTGTACCAGTCACCAGTGAAATATGAGACTTTTATTGTTTTACATAGGGAGCCCCCGGTGGCCTAGTGGTTAAGACGCAGGGCTGGTACCCTTGAGACCACGGGTTCGATTCCCGGTCAG
>JAWWES010000081.1:87887952-87910884 GCA_035583135.1 Lophotriccus pileatus | reverse complement strand
GCAGGCTCGAAGGCCTTATCTGCATATGCGGGTAAGGACCTTCCCCGGCTCTTCATTCGCGAAGGCGGGCCATTATTGTTTTACATGATTTAGAAAGGGCTTGACTCTTGCAATTTCTGCAGAAATCCCCTAAAGCATTGATTAAAGGGGAGTCCACACAGGATTATTCAACTTTCATATAGAAAAAATGGAAATTAATGCAAAACCTTGGAATTGGAAGCCTGAAAGTAACCAGAGGCATCACTCCAACAGTATGACCAGAGCATGGACAGCAATAACTCCGTGTTTTGATCTTAACTCCTGAAATTATATCCGTGTTCTGTGTTAGTTCTATTCTGAGAACTGTTTGATGGAAGACAACATAATGAAAAATTATATGTAAAACTGAGATTAGGGTGCTGACTGAGACACTTAAGCTTAAAGCCATCTAGACTGATTTTTACCTTTTCTCTGAGCAAGATCACTTGCTGATAAGATATTACGTAAAAAGTTATTGCAAATACTGGTCATTTTTTTGGGGGGAAAACCCCCCAAAAACAAAAAAGAAGAAGGGTTACTCACCTCAGTCAGATTTAAACTCATGAAATTCATTATCATTTAGCTTCAACTAGCTCTCAACTTAGCATGGGCTTCTACCTTTGTCAAGCCCTAGCCCTCCACAGATACAATAGTAGAAAAATGCAGCCTTAATTCTGGGTTCAAAACTTGCTGTGGATATCAGTCTCCAAAAATTTAGGGTTTCCTAATCAATTCTTCAGTATTTTATTGAATTGAAATCTTAGCCAAATGATCACATTTTCGAAGCTGAAAATAGTTAGGAAGGACATCTTTTGAAAGGACTGAATCACAAAATCTGGATAATCATATGGAACCTCCTGATAACGTTTTACTAGACTCTGAAATGCCAGTGTTAGAACTGAGGAAAGAAGGTACCAGAGGTTATTAAAACACCAGTAAAGTGAAGATGAAAGCACCTAGAAAAATAATGAAAACATGTGTAACATTTGAAAGAAAGGAGAATTTAATTGCAACAAATACAAGGAAAAAGAAAGGAAAAACAGAAGCAAAGAAAAACAGAAGACTGGTAAAGGACTTGAAAGGACACAGAGAGAAAAGAATACTTAGCTGTGAAGACTGTCTCTTTCAGATCAAATACAGAAAGAATCTTTTCATAATTATTTGAACAATATGGAACTCCTAGGAGACTATAAGAAAATGAACAAGGGCAGGAAAGAGTAAACAAAAATGGGGTAAATACAGTCATGTTAACCTGACATCAGTCCTGAGGAAAACAATGGGATGACTGGTATGAGACTCGATTAATAATGAAAGGAGGGAAATATAATTAATGCCAATCAATGTGGGTTTATGGAAAATAGATCTTGTCAAACTAATTTGATATTTTTGTGAGATTACAAGTTGGGTTGATAAGGTAATAATGGTGATACAATATACTTAGACTACTACAGAACGTTTGATTTCATGCTACAGAATGCGTTGTGTCATGGTTTAATCCCAGCCAGCAAATAAGCACCACACAGCTGCTCGCTCACTCCCCCCACAGTGTGATGAGGGAAGAACTGGAAGAGTAAACGTGAAAAAACTCATGGGTTGAGATAAAGACAGTTCAATGGGTAAAGCGAAAGCCATGCTCACAAGCAAAGCAAAACAAGGAATTTGTGTACCATTCTCCATGAGCAGGCAGGAGTTCAGCCATCTCTAGGAAAGCAGGACCTGTCACATGTCATGGTGACTTGAGAAGACAAAGGTCATCATGCACCCTTCCTTCTTCTTTCCCCAGCTTTATATGATGAGCATGATGTCATATGGTATAGGATATCCCTTTGGACCGTTGAGGTCAGCTGTCCCAGCTGTGTTCCCTCTCAGCTTGTTATGCACCCTAGTCTCCTCACTGGTGGTGTGGTATGAGAAACAGAAGAGACCTTGACTTTATGTAAACACTGCTCAGCAGTAATTAAAACATGTCCTTATTATCAAACTGTTTTCAACACAAATCCAAAGCATAGTCCCACACTAGCTGCTGGGAAGAAAATTATCTCTATCCTAGCCAAACCCGGGACAGTTGGTTAAGAGGGATGCAAAATCAACATGGCACACATTAAGTGGATTAAAAACTCTCTCTCCAACACATCTCAATGTGTAATAATAAATGTGACATGATCATCAAGTAGCTCTGTTTCTAATAGGATCCTATAGGTCATGGTATTGAGATGTTATTTCTGAAAAAAATCATTGGTAATGTTGGGATATTATAGAATTAAATTCTTTGAAGATTACCAGAGACAGAAAAAAAGGGAAGTTAGTAAATGAAAATACAGGCAAGCAAATTATTGAAGCTATATTTAATAGAAAGCTTTAGGTATGCTTTTAACGTGTGTTGCTCATACTTTCAGCACCCTTGTAGCATACCTTTGTCTCAGGCACTTAGCATAAACACCAGTCGCAGCAGATTGAGATCAGGCACGGGATAACTCTTACAATGAGCTGCTTTGGGCAATGTGGTAGCTCATCTGGAGGGTTTGGGGGAGGCAGCTTTCATAAAACATAGTAGTTACTAAGTGGTGCTTCTGACACTGTGTGTAGCACCAAATAGCTGAACATCTTGCAAATCTAGGACCACCTGAGTGTGTATGACAAATTTTCTTTTCTTTTTTGAGCTATCACAGTTGTCTGTGGAGTCTCCATTCACAAAATTTTGTCATCAAACTCTGGAATGAACCTTATGACCCCAATGGATTTCTCTCAGGAATAACTCAGTTTGAAATGCACAAATCTAAAATTGAGATCATGCCAATGGAAATACACAGGATGGGAACCCTCAGAATTTTTTTAGTATTACATTTGCATCAAAAAGCAGAATCTCTAGGCATCTGAAGGAAAGTGAGAACCTAATATCAAGAAGCAGATATCTGCCTGATTACACTAACTTCCTATTCTGTTTGAACTTTTTTTTTAATGTTTTGAAATTTCCTTAGTGTCCTAGCTTTTCAGAGACTTTATCATAAGAGGCTAGACTTGGGCCAGAGCAGTCCATGCTTGGTACCTTATCTCTCACTACTTCAGCACAGAATTCACTCAGCGTTTGGGGGTTTGGCCCTGGAGCGAGGTTCAAAGCCAAGAAGGCTGCATAAAAAAAAATATTTTAAATATAATTCAAGGTGTTGTTGTAGGCTTGAAGCACTGTTACAGATTTTAAAACAACAGGCACACAAATTAAGGAATTATTCCTATCCCAGATATTGGCAAAAAAAGGTGATCAGCTCAAAAAGTGATCATTTGTGCTAGGCACCACAAGCTCCATTTTCAAATATGATTTTAATCATTACTTCTTTATGTCTTCATCTCTGCCTTCCAAGGGCTTCTTGCTTCTCATCATTCCTCCTCATCCCTTAAAGGAAAACAAGCCCTGAGGTCTTTGGCAGGTGGGGATGAAAAATGCTGTGCTTTCTGCTGTGTCTGGTTGTGGCCATAACAACATGAGGTCCCTCAGAAGGTCCTTAGTGAAGGGACCCTTGCAGGGGGTCCTGATCATCACTCTGGGGAACTAAATGGGAAACAAACCTGAAGAAACTTGTGCTACTTTTTTATTCCAGATACTTCTTTCGTAAAGGAACCCTTCTTTCCTGCAATCTCCTTTGGCACACTGACCTATTCACATGACAGAAACTGTGCAAGCTCCATTTGGTCAAATTCCTATTTCTTTAACTGGCGTTTCTCCACCTGGAAGCAGAGGCATGACAGTCTTCTCTGGATCATCTGCTGGCAAAATTTTCTAAGTATGCTGTTGCATAACCTTATCAGAGCCTTAACTGGGTGGAGCAAAGAGATATTGGTGGGATTTCATCAGACTTTGAGGCTTTCTGACATGATAAAGAACAATTTTGACTGCCCACAATTCAGGTTTCTCTGCTGGACTCCTCAGACTCATATTCTTTGCGAGACCATAGTTGTGAACTTTTATGTATTTTACCATGCTGACTGGAATCTCTAGTTGATCCTGAGACTAGTAGTTACAGGAGACTCTCTTCAGACTGTTTCCCCAGGCATAGTACTATTGTGGTACAGAGTAGGGAAAGGGCAGGGAGCATTTAAGGTGAGCTTTTTGCATTAGTAGTATGTCACTTCAATTGCTGGAGTCAGACAGTGAGAAAGAAAAGGCTTTAGAGGAGAGCAGATGAATTAATCTGCCTGCAACCTTTACTGAACAGCAAAAAAAAATGTGTCTATTTTACCTTATCCCTGTATGACACAGTGTTTCTAATGAAGACACTGCATTTTTGGAACTGCTACCACTGAAGAGTGATGTGCCTGTCCTCTCTACTTGAAATGCCCCACAATCATTCACATTTGAGATTTCTGGAATTCTGGTCACAGTTTTTTTGTTCTCAGAAAATCCCAGGACTGTCATTTATATAGAGATCGTTTCATTAATGAGTACTTCTCCAGAAAAGTCAAATCATCTAGAATTTTTGTTTATTTTAAGATTTAACTACATTATCTTTGAGAAATTACCCATAGGGACATGCTGATGGGTTGATACAACAAGGCTTGGGGCTGTAAAAGGTGACCAGGATCAGACATTTTCTATTCTATGTAATACTCTACCTAATAGCTTGAAATATTGATCAGTTTGTGAAGATTTTTCGCTTGGAGGAGCTGCCAAGATCTATTTCTCTGTCTCTACATTTTAGAGGGTTTCTGAGGGTGTTCTTTGACTCTGAAATCTCTGCTTCAAAGAGACACTGCAAGTCTCTATTTGTAAATCTTCACTTGAACCTACCATGCGCTTTCTCTCATTGCATGGTGAAAACTTGGGTGAGAAAAGACAATCGGAATTCCTGATATCATGTTGTCATCAGAAAAATGTAAGTGAAATCTTTGAAAGTGTAAAATTGGCGAATTGGAATTTTAGTGAACAACTTAGTGGTTATATGGCCTCCACAGGTACACCTGCTTACCTACTCTATGAAATGAAGAAGTCTACATTTAGCTGGGAGAAAATAAGGCAAATGAGAATTTAGCATTTTGATTACAGAATTAGGGAGGAGGCACAGGGAATTAAAAATAGAAGTAATATGATAATCGAGAGGGTTGCGGTACCCTAAGTTACTGTCTTGACATTGCATCTGAAGAGCTGACAGTTTTAATGATGCATGTATCTTATCTACATGAGGTAGGAATGGGCAGACCTTACCAACTATCTAAATGATCCTTGCCCTGTGTAAAATATAAATATGAGTCCTTTTGGCAGTCGAAGAGTCAGAAGTTATGGTAAGCTCAGATGTAATAATAGTATGAATGTGGGTGTCTATGTTACCTGAGAAATAACTTATGGCCACTTATGGAAAGCACTGCAATATATCTGATAAAGAAGGCAAAGCTCAAGTTGTGTAATATGACTGTTATAAGACTATATTGTGAATATATCAGATGTTATCAGAACCACAGATTATTCTGAGTTGAAAGAGACCCACAAGGATCATCAAGTCTGACTCTTGAGTGAATGGCCCATACCGGGATTGAACCCACAAGTGTTGTTAACACCATGCTCTAACCAACATACACGAACAGACAATGAGAGCATTTACAATTGCAAGGCTGGATTTTAGATCAGTGTAAATTATGCCCATAATGTGTCCTTATTTCTGCATTTCCTGGGCCTTTTCAGTACTGATATGCTTAACGTTACTTTCTGTGGAGTTGGATGCTACAACAGTCAAGTAATTTTTTATTTGGCTGAAATTCACCTCCAAAACAGTACATTTTTTCTACTGGGTATCGGGTATCCTCATGCTAACTGCTTCTGGGTGTGAGACCTCTGCTGCTGACCTTGGACAAACACCAGTGCCAACATGCTTCTGTTACACTGTGCTTTCCCTCTTAGTGTTGTAAAAGCTGTACGACTGAGGTGGCAAAAAACAAAGGGAAAAAAATATTTTGTAACAACAGAGAAAAAGGATAACATCAAAAAAGATTGGAAGTTAACACAGATAAAACTACCAACAGATAGTCCTTGAATCAAAACTTTTAATAATTATTCAGCTGCTTGGCTATTCAGAAATATGTTTCAGCTTCACAGGGAAAGTGTCTTTGAATAATTTTTGGAAAGCAGCTTTTTGAGTTCTGTACCACTTTTTTTTTTTTTTTTAAAGTGGACAAAGTGCTGCTTGAGCTAGCAGGTAAAGAAATTGATGCAAGAGAGGATTATCATTGTTAGGATTAGTGATGGAGAAGCAGAGTGGCAACAAACAGCAGCAGCAGCACCTTTAGAAACAAGCTGGGTAAAGAAAGTCAACAGAACTGATTAAAGGACAGCTTACATGTGATTTTAATGCTTTGGCACTTATGTGATTTATTTCTTAAGCAATTAATAGAACTGAAGAAAAGGCACTGGAGTACTTTGGTACCAGTCCCATGAACCAACAGATGCCAAGTCATGCAGCTGTCTACCTTTGTGTGAGGTGAAGAATGCAAAGAAGAAATAATCACTCCTGAAGAAACACGCTTAACCAGCTGCACTGGTCAGGAATCAACTGGGGAAAGTCCCTGCTGAAGAAATACAATTTTTCTAGCCTTGTAAGTCTGGATGAAGTCCCTTCTCCCATATGTCAAATCCAAGAGTCTCAACATTTTTTTTTAGCATATACATATGTAGCACAATTATTTGTAATCAGAGTTAAGAATTTACTGAAGCTTTTCTTCTTTGAACCCAAAATATACATCTGTAATATCTATTCCTGTTAGTAATGTTTGTGTTGCATATCCTCAAGTGTTTGTATACACTGAATAATAACTACCTGTTACTGCAAGCATTATAAGTCTTTGAAAATGATCTGAAAATACAGTGTCTAAAAAGTTAAAAAAAAAGAATCTAACACTTGGAAAAAAATGTACCATAGAATAATTTTCAAAACCAGTTTATTTTATGCTATGAAACATTACACATTGAAACAGACACGATTTTAGAATAAATACATTCAATAAATACTAGATAGTAATTTGTGATGTAGTTAGCAATCAGAGAAAAATTATATTAGTCTTATTTTAGATATTCTAGTTGCTTGCTAAGATGTTTGCAAGTTGTCAGCTTAAGATACATGCTGCTAACTGGTATTGGAAGGTTGCTCTTTTACCAGTTGAAGAAGACAACAATTCTTCAGTGTCCTCTACAGGAATGAATTTTCTCAACACCCATAACTGAGTAAAGCTTCAACACAGACAAACCTGTGACTAATTTTGTTGTTCTTGCACTGTGACATCTTAAACATGTCTTCAAATGATTCAGTTTATTTGTTGATAGTAATACTAGTTGTCACAAAAACTTTGTCCTGAGTAGACAAGAACTTCTTCGGTCAAATGTTCTTAGGTTCTTAACCTGCCATATACTAAAAGCAGCAACATCATTTTGTACTCTCATAGTTCACTTCCCGTGCTAGCTGTGGTATAACCCCATATTTTTGTACCTTAATTAAATAGTTGTCATTAATTTTTCATGGTTATAATTTCTGAAATTATCTGGGGAGTTGTTTTTTTGGGATTTTTTTAAAGTGCCTTGGCTGCAAATCCTGTGAAATGTAGATTCTGATTGGAATTTTTTTCTTTTACTTCCTTTTTGTCTTCTATGGTAGTACATTTTTTTACAATAAAACAATTATTTTCTGGTCAGAAACTCTTACCTCCTTCACATTCTATTTATCTCAAAATCCAGCTGGGACTTCAGGCTTGTTCTTAAGTTCAGCATCTTGTCATATACTTGAGCACACTTTGATTGATACAGATACAAGGTTCATGTAACCATACAAGAAAAACATTATAGACTCGTGGAGAACCAATTGTCATCAGCAAGCCTATGTACCTGGTCTGAGATGAATTTCCAGATCAAAATGCGTATTTCCCTTTTTGCTTTTTGACAGAGAGTAGTACTTGACAGGTTTCTGGTTCTTCAGAAGTCTCTTGATGCCTGGAAGAAGTGACAGCCCTCAGATCGGAATGGCATGCAACAGGCTACTGTGTTCTTGTACAAATCAAAGCACTCTTTCAAACTTGAACCCTCTTTTCTGAGTTAGAAAAAGTATATGGGAAAAATGATTGTTAAACTTTAAATATCACAGATGAATGTTAAATATTCAGCTTAGAATGCACTCTGCAAGAGTCTTAGGCTGCCAAAGTTGGCTTGAATATCTTTAAGGAGACAGCAAGAAGGAAAACATTTTTTGTGTTTGGTAATACATTTTTAGTAGCATATGCAGTTTCTCAGATGTTTCTTTGAAAATTTTGAAAGAACTAAAATTTAAAAAACTTTCTCTTTCGTTTGATATCCCATTTAGTCAAAAGGCAGGCAAAATTTTTAAATCATGAATAATTTTAAGATGAAAATGATTACCTTTTCCCAGGGTGCAGAATGGACACCCTTTTTTATTTTTTGTTTTTTTAATAAATGCTTTTGGAATAATGTTTTTAACATTGATAAAATTAACATTATTTCTTGTAGTTCATAAAAGAATTTTTCAATAGCTGTCGAATTATTTTTAACTAATGTATTTCATCAGTACTATGTAGATATACATAGTATATCAGGTACATATGTAGGCTCGTATACGTATACATATATATCATGTACTATGTAGATTCTTTTCATACAGTTACCTAGATAATAAGAAGCATTGTATGTTATAGAATAAGAATCTTATTCTTTGCAACCGTGTTATTTTGATCAAGAGTGCATGACATATCGTACAGATACACAGTGTGGTTTGTGAAAGTGATGTCACACAATACACTGACGACGCTTGGATGCAGCTGCTGATACTTCTGTTGAATGGCTCCCAAAAGGAGCCTTGCAATCTGCAGGTCAGGAATTGCCAGGGATCTAACCCAGCCTTGTGAAACACCACCAAAGGACATTTGCCCTTCTTTATGCCAGATGAATGTTGTTATGAGAGAGCACATTAGCTAAATCTATGCAAGACAAGGAAAGTTAAACCAGGCAGAAGCAACATTGTTGACAGAGAAAAAAAGAGGAGTGCTGGAAGCTGGTCACTCATTAAGAGTAATGATTTATGGTTTTCAAGGCTGATAATTCCCCACTTGACTAACAGCTTCCATACTCAGAGAAGTGGTGAACATCCTGGTGCTTTGCATAATAGCTCATTAGTCCATAAGATGGCATCTATGTTGGGTATTAGGCATTGTATGTTTAAAATGTGTTTAAAAGGAAAATGGAACAGTTGTGTACTCATAAACTACATGCAATCCTGCTTGCAGAGACTCCGTCCATGGTAAAAGATACCCAAGTAAAAGTAATTTAATGCATACATGAACATTGTATCATACTGCCATGAATCTGGGGTGACAGATAACTTAACACCTAAACATTTTTCTTTAGGGCTTTTGCAGTCCCTTTTTCTTTTTTTCTTTCTTTTTTTTTTTTTTTTAATACAGTAATTTCTTTCTACTTATTTGGACTCTAGTTGTGGCACCCCCAGCTTTGGATGTTTGTTAGTAAGAAATTGAAACAAATTGGAGTGTATTAAGACATCAAAATATGATGGAGATGAAATATTGACTTAGTTGTTGTCTTTTGTTTATTTGCTACAAATGGAAGAATTTAGTGAGATATGGGGATAAATTTACCCACCTGAATTAAGTAAACACCTTCTTGTTCTGGTACAGGGGCAACAGGTCAGCTATTTCTTCCTAATCCTGACAATGAGCATAGAACAAAGAGGGTGAAAGAGTTGAATGAAGGACTCTAGCAGATAACTAGATTATATCAGATATAATCAGATATATCAGATTATTTCAAAGGTTGGTTTTTGGAGTTGCTTAAAAGATTGACTCAACAAATTTTCTGTAATGAGTTAGGCTTGTATGGCAGTATGCAGTATCTTTTTGAATATCTTTTTTATATTTTCTTTATCGATACTTTAAAAAGGTTTCATTAACCTGATATAACTGCCAGGAAATTATAAGTTTGATTATTTCTGTTTCTTAGAAGAAAGGTTACAATGCAGTTCTTTTTTTTTCTTTTTTTTTTCTTTTTTTTCCCAGTTTGTACCAATTTGGTCTGAGGCATGCAAAGAAACTGGAAGATACTCATTGATATGTGCAGGCATAAGCAGCACAATGCTCAGAACCATTTTACCTAGAATTGTCACCTCCAGTTTGCAAAGCCCAGGCAAAATGCTTTGAGATTTTCTGAATTTTGTTTTTGGAACTGTGAAGATAATTAACAACCAAGCAACCTGGCAGTTCAAAGTAAGAACTGTAATTTACGAAGTCTGCACTGTTTTTCTCTCAGAAGTACCTCACCTCTTTAGGATATACTACTGGGGACCAAGACTGCCCCACAAAAATGTCTGGACTTCGTTTCCCAGTGGTGACTTGTACCTGTTGCATTACTTGTAACATAGTCCCCTTGTATTTTTTTCCATCTTTAGTAAGTACTGTTGACCAAATTTCTGAAGTTCTCTTGAAACCTAGGATTTAAATGGCAAATACTGTCATTATGGAGGAGCAGAAGCTAACCAAAATTTGTCTAATTGAAATTATAAATGTAAGTTAATATGAAAGTATTGATTTTTTTTTTTTTTTAATGTGAGACAAAGGAGGGTGGAACATCACTATTTTTTATCACTAGCATTTAACAGGTTTCTCTAGGGACCTGGGGCACTGGGTGGGAAGACGAAAAAAGAAATGTCAGCTTTTACATACAGAATTCCCCAAGTCAGAACTGATTCAGATGTCTTATACTCATCTCCCCAGGTGAGAGGAGATTTTCTCCACCAAAGTGACAAAAGCACTGAAAAGAGCTAATTTTACTAGGTTTGCTTTTTGTGTGAAATTAAATGTTCTGCTTCACCATGTTTAACAGTACAGAGACAATCCCCATCTGTTCTAGCAATGGGGATCTCTCTGATGGAATGTCTCCCCTCTATTCAACATACATAAACATTCATGTGGTTTGAATTCTTATTGTAAGCGGTAAACATTAAGAATTTAAAAGGTCTGAGGATAAGAGTAAAATGTTGTTATAGTAGTAAAGTTTGAGTTAAACCATTCTGATTACTTGGGAGGGTTCTCTATATAATATCTGTTTCACATGTGATACAAACACTGACTGAGACTGCGGAAAAAAAGTTATCAATCAAGTATTGCTTTCTAATTAGCCAACAAGAACAATTAGGAAATGCTTCAGGTAACTTTAATCTCTCTGCCTGGCTACACATTGTTCATTTTTTATGTCAACAAGTACATGCTGATATTTTAAAATAGATCTCTGTATGCTAATTTTTCTGTTTCCCCATCTGAAAGACTATAGCTTCCTGACTGTTAATTCCAGTTGACAGGGAATGGTTTTGTTTCTTATTCACCTCAAAATAATGTATTGTTATGAAGTGATTTATAATAAACAGTATCTAGGAAAAAACTATGATGCTGATCAGTTTTGACAACTAAAAATGCATTATTAATGGAATAATAACATTGGAAGCATCTTGAAAAGAAGGTGATTGTGAGAAGTTTATTTTTCTGTTCAGACTAAGATTCATTCTTCTAGTTTAGAGATACTTCTGGGTGGACAGGTCATTACAGAGAAGAATGTCAAAATTATTGCATGTTAGAAAGCCTTGTGATGCTGCCTGTCAAATATAGAATGATAGGTACACTTAAAATAAAGTCAGATACATTATTCCCATTAAAATCCACTTTTACAATATCTGGTTTGACATATAGAATAGATATTTTAAGTGGGTATATATGTCAGAAAGTGAAATTGCCTTAACTGCTTGATTTTACTTAATGGCTGTTGATGAAAGATATCATTTCTTTTTCCTCTATGCATAGTCACATGTGAATATAAATACTGGAACAAACATTTGAATAACAATGAAGCTCAGTGCATCTCCCTGCATTTTTGCTATTGAAGTAAATGTAAAGCTAAACCTTGAAGAGAAACTACATATGAATTCATCCTCTGTAGTTGTAGCAGAGGACAAGTAGTAATATAAATTTGCAGTATGTTTACTCATACATTTAAGGTATAGTATCCTTTATATGATTTGCATACACAACACAGTATTTAAACCTCATATTTTAATCCAGGATGCATTCTAAGATACTGTTGTTATGTAATTCACTAAAAATATTTATACCAATACCCAAATTATGATGTCTTAGTGGTCATTCTCTAGGAAGACCGGTTTACTATGGTTATTGGATTTTATATTAATTATAGTATGTACTTTATTGAATTTGCTGAAGTGCTTTGCTGGATAATCTCCAAACTCTAACAGCCAAATGAAATTAAATAAAAAGGGTCAGCTTATTTAAGGGTATGTGAAAGTGCTTTAGAGACTGTTTATAATTAAAGAGGTTGTAAATGAACACAGAGAGTGCAAATGTCACTGTACACCTATGCTTTCCTTAACTTACATAATTGGAAAGAATTTAACGGGAATGACTCAGTGAAATATGGGAGCATGATATGAAGGATATGCCTAAAATCTTTAATAAACATCTTTACAACTTTAGGTACAAGAAAGTGATGACCATCATATTCATCACAAAACACGCATAAAGGTTTCTCTAAATGCACTTAACATTGTGCATTGAATGAGAATGAAAAACTTCAGTAGATTAAGAGTGATGTAATTGAGAAAGATGAGGAAACGTCCTTTCTCCTCTTTCTTTAGGACTCTTGGGCCTAACTTTTTTATATACTCTAATGAGTAAGAATGTGTTTAAAAAGAAAAGGAATGATAGCTATGCCAACATCACTGTTGCTATATCCAGCATCTTGCACTGCTGAGGTTCGGATGTTTTCCTAACCAGAGGTGGGATAGCCATGGAGAAAGCAGATTGCCATGAGGGACAAATTTAAGGATGAGGGGATCCTAGCAAAAAAATTAAGTATAATCTTTAGATTTAGGAGCTAATTTGCACAAATTTCAGAAAGGCTGTTTGAACTAATCCTATCTGAATCTTTATCACTGGATTATTCCAAAGGCAAATTCCAGTTATTCCCATTTGATATGTATATAATTTATAAAGGGAAGGTTTAACTTTTTCCTGCTGAAGTCTTACAGTATCATTAAAGCTGCATGGTCTACTTGAAAGCATTTATTGTTTTAACAATCTAATTTAAAACTAACAAAGCACATAAAACTAGTGTAGTTTACAGGAAAAACAAATGAATTACTGTGAGAAAGAAAAGTCAGTTCAAGATATATTCCAGTTTATTTGTATTTTTCATTAAGTTTTTTAATGTATTTTCCTCAAAGAGAATTCATTATTTCTTTTAAATAAAGGATTTTATCAGAAAATATCATAAACTTATTTTTTTCAATCAAATTAAAATCTAGTTCCTTTGTACTTCTGTATTAGGGCAAGGAAAGGATTTAACATAGATTTAGGTGTGCTTTCACGCTATACCAGCAAAGCTGGGACACAGAGTATTTTACATGTTGGTAGATATGTTCAGAAAATAAACTTCGATGGTTGTGACTATAAATATATGAAGATGATTTACAGGTTCAGCCAACTGAGGAACAATATAAAATAAATAAAATAAAATAAAATAAAATAAAATAAAATAAAATAAAATAAAATAAATATCTGTGACTTTTTGTCTACAGTAGAAATTAAAAGTTTAGCTCCATACGTGGAAAAAAAGATCCTCACTTAGGTAATGACAAATAATTAAAAATGTGGATACATTGATTTATTAGAGGGACAGTTCTAAAAAAAATGCTAAAATTAAAAAATGTGGAGTATTTAACATTTTGAAAAATGCAGTTGTTAAATTCTGAACAGATAAATGGTATCATTTCTTTTGAAACACCTAATATTCATAGAATGCTTACAGATATATGACAAGAAGATAGTTCAGCATCTACACTTATCCTTCAGCACTTAGAGGAAATTTCAATAAATATTTGAGTTATATTCCTTCTTGAAGGTTAATATCCGTTCTATCACCAAGAAAAGCCAGAGAAAAATCTCAGGAACTTTCATAGAATCATTTAGGTTGGAAAAGACTTTTCAGATCATCAAGTTCAACCATTAACCCAGCACATCCAAGTCCACCACTAAACCATGTCCCCCAGTGCCACTTCTACATGTCTTTTAAATACTTCCAGGGTTAGTGACTCAACAACTTCTCTGGGCAGCCTGTTCCAATGCTTGACAACCCTTTTGATGAAGAAATTTCAATCTAACCCACCCTCCACTGGCACAACACATCCAATAAAGAATGGATATTCTTAGCTCTTCCTTTGGTGCTGATGCATTTATAGAAACATTTTTAGTGTCTCTTACAGCAGATTAAATTCTAGAGGGGATTCAGCTTTTCTAATTTTCTCCCTGCAACACCCATTTCCTCCTGAGCTGCCTGCCCCTTCTTCCAAAAGCAATCAACTCTTTTTTTTTTTCTGCCTGTGTTTTAGTCAAAGCTCTCTGTTCAGCGAGGCCAGTCTTCTGCCCCTCTGGCTTATCTTTTGGCACATGGGGACAGCCTGCTACTGCACCTTTAAGAGTTCCTTTTGAAGAATGTCCCACCTTCCTGGACTCTACCCTTCAGGACTACTTCCCAAGGGACTCTCTGAAGCAGTGTCCCAAGCAGAACAAAGTCTATACTCCAGAAGCCCAAGGTGACAGTTCTGCTTGCACCCCTCCTTACTTCTCCAAGAATCAAAAACTCTATCATTTCATGCTTCCTGTGCCTAAGACAGGCTCCAACCATCTTGTCACCCACCAGTCCTTCTGTGCTCACAAACAACAGGTCCAGATGGGCGCCTTCCCTAGTCGACTCCCTCACCAGCTGTATGAGGAAGTTATCTTCCACACACTCCAGGAACCTCCTAGACTTTTTCCTTTCTGCTGTGTTTTATTTCCAGCAGATAGTAAGTTGTCTGAATATACATATATTTCATTATTATACTCATGTAGAAAATGCAAAAGCAGGCCTGAATGTGTGCGGGTCAGATTATTGTATGTCCAACTACCAGTTTCCACACAAAATTACCCCATTTCTCTGTGCCAATCCTGGTCTGCAGACAAACAGACAAATCTGTGTGAGTGATCCCTTGGGCTGAAAATTTGGCCTTAAATGGTAAATAATAAGCTCTAAAAAGTATTTATATTTCTTTAGCCAAAAGTAATAATGACAAATTTAATGTTCCTTTAATTTGAAAAAGACTGGCAATCCAGTTCACTTTCCTCATTTGAACTATGTTAAATAACCAATTAATTTGATCACTGTATGACCATACCTAATGCCAAACAGACATAAACATCATTAAGAAACAGAGGTGCAAGTCTAGAGATGTGAATTCTATTTTTGGGTCTACACAGGCTTCTTGTGTGACCCAGGGTGAATTCAAATTTGTAAGGATTGAGTGTAAATATCTCTGTTGTGCCATTTCTTAACTGAATTAATGATAATACTCTTTTGTAATTTCACAGGGTTACTATTTAGTTTCTTGAAGAGTGTTTGCAAAGTATTTTGACTTTTGCAGTTGAATTTTTTTAAAAACCATGAATTTGAAAATGAAAAACAGGCAGCAAAAAAACAAACTGTATGACATTAAAATATTACAGCCAATCTAAAATATTAATGAAACAGGCTTCTGTAACTTATGCCAGAAGTAGTACACAAACTTCTTTCCTACGGGGAATTTGAAGTAAAGGTTTTCTTGTTATGTTAGTGGAATTTGTTTCACAATTCACTTGTCTGTTCATCACTTCTTGCTTAAGAAGACATCATAAACAATGCTCACTCTGCAAGTTGTCTATCTCCTTATCCCCTCTGTCACCATGATTTCTTTTGCTCTATGCAATGCATATGCATATGCATACAAAGATATGTTAATATACATAGAGAGATTTCATTAAGAAGAATATATCGAGAAAACATAAATATTTAACTGATACTGGGAAAAGAAAAAGTTGCCTATGTGGCCTTAATTCTGCCCCATTTTTTCAATGAATTATGAGGGACTTTAATTTCAAGGTCATCTTACATTTCTCAAGAATAAAATATGCTTTTTTTTCTACTGAGGCACATATGTAGAACCACGCAATACTTAATACAAGCAACCATTTAAATTGGGGTGTCAAAATATGACACAGGTTAAATACAAGGGTTCTGAAATATCTGCTGGTCTAATTTATTGATTTCTGCATTAGACAGAAGACTTCTCCCCAGCTTAGTCTGAGGGACTCACCATTGGTTGTTGGCAAAGTTACATGGCATTAGCCTAAATTATTGGAAGCCACGTTGGGGAAATGGATTCTTGATAAACACTGGCTAAACAATTCTACCCTAGGTGTTTTGTACCACACTGAAAGCATAAAATAATTAAAAAACTTCTCTGTGACACTCATGAGCAAGCAGAGTTAATATAACCAGTTGTGTGTATTGAACTAACTTACTCTTCTAACACAGCTGGGCTTGGAATAAAGGTTGAGGACCTTTAAATTATATTGGGTGCTCAACTAAGTAATCATATTCAGTTAATCACACAGGTGCTGTCCAGCTCTCCCCTCCTAGAAGAGGAATGTGCATGAATCATCACTGAACAAAAAAGCAGCTGAGAATGAAAAAGACAAAAAAGAAATGAAGAGGATACATTGTAGTCACAGAAAGCATTGCATGAAGTCTTATGCAGCATTTCCACATCTAAACCTAAACTACATAAGTGAAAATGATTGCTCTGTGATGAATTTAATGTACTTTCATTATCTGAGTGCTTCTTTTGTCCGTTTCCAGTAATCCACATCTCCAAGGATTTATTCCTATATTTCAAGCCTACATAGAGCCTCTAACAGCTGCCATCTTTCACTCTCAACCTATTACACAAATAATCCTTCCGTGCCTTTAAATCTGACATTTCCTTCCAGCATCGTACTTTTCTGAAGTCCATCCTGGGCAAGGTTTAAAACATGACCCACTAAAAGTTGTCCTGTGGATGTTTCAAGATCTGAATGCCACACAGCTCTTCCAGAGTTACAAACAAGCTTTTTACAAGTGAGGAGAGAACATTTTTACCTTCCTACAGGCAACTGGAATGCACTTCTTCCCCTGAAAAATCTAGCGAAAGAGAAAATATTGCAATGCTGCTTTCAGGTAGAAACAAACCCTGTTTTTGGAAGTGAATCATTGCATGTGTGTGAGAGAAAGAGCAAAAGAATGAAAAAGTGAAAGAAAGAAAAGAAGGGAAAAAAAAGAAAAGAAGGAAAGAAAGAAGGAAGGAAGGAAGGAAAGAAAAAGCAAAAGAAAGGAAGGAAGGAAGGAAGGAAGGAAGGAAGGAAGGAAGGAAGGAAGAAAGAAAGAAAGAAAGAAAGAAAGAAAGAAAGAAAGAAAGAAAGAAAGAAAGAAAGAAAGAAAGAAAGAAAGAAACGCCAGCAAATGTAATAGATAAGTATGTAAGAAAGGTAAATGTAATGCCGAAGTCAATGTTTTCTAAGCTTCTCTGTGTAAGGCATGCCGTATTTCAGAGATAAGACTAGTTTGGTGCTGTTGATCAGATAAGTGTTGCAATTGACCTAGTTAGAGGAAAGACAAATTGTCAGGCAATTCCTAACTCCATTAACGGGTTAATAATTTTAGTATGCTATTCTTTTTTGAAAAGGCTTATTTAAATGTTTATCAGTTGTGCAAAGTGGAGCAGCACTGGAGATTCGCAAGGGAGAACTGATCATTGCCTATGCATGGAAGCGTTGTAGGAAGATTAAAATAACATTGAGTATATTCTGTAAATGAAGGAGAGAACTAAAAGAAGCCTCCAGAGTCCATTATAAATTTTAATAATACATCAAGGTAATGTAACTGAATAACCGATCTCTGAGGGAAGAAACACAACATTTGGCTAATATTACAATTTAAATTATGAAAACAAAAAGAGCTTTTAGTTAATCTTGTCTTTCTGCTTTTATTCTTGAGGCTCTTTTTTATTTTCCCTGAATCCAAAACACCATGTAAACAAATAAAAGTACGGCAGAAAATAAACAGTTTGGCATCTCAGTAGATTAATTAATGCGCTTCAGCCTTGGCACCAGTAGGCGAAAATTATGTGCATAAATAATATCACTAATTAAAAAGATGCAGATTAACATGCAAATAATGTTAATGAGGATCTGCAATTCCAGAGTGGATTCGCATAACATCAACAATTTAATGGGTTGGAAGGCTTGTGTTTGCATTACATTAATAAATTTCAAAGACCTTGCATAAAAAAGTTCTGTTGGAGCCTCTGTTTCCCACTTGTGAGTTGTAAATTCTGTGGGCAGTAGCAAACGCTCATCGGCAGATGCCAAAGTCATTATCTCAAAGACTGTTGAGATGGTGCCATGTGCCAGTGTGACCAGCTGTTGGGAACTGGGCAGTAGACACTGCACTGTGCCAATTATTCATATTATTTGGGTAGTCTTGATATTTATTTAAACTGATTAATATTTTGTGCTCTGCATCTTGATCTGGAGGGAAATCATTTTAAGCAAGCAAAGTTTTAAAAAAAATCTTATTAGCCTTTGATGTGTCATGGATGGTTGAATGCATAATGGAATTGATTAAGCAGACATAATTTCTAACCATAGGCAAAAACAATATAAGATGTCTTTAATGATGTCATATAATGTTGAGATAAAATATCACAGGATCAAACTCCAAATGAATCGCAATAACCCAGATTTGACTGAAAAATGAGAACTGTTACACTGCAGTATCCTTCTTAGCTCTTGAATTGGGGAATGCTCCTCTGAGGACACTTCTTACAGAAAGAGCAAAGGTTAGGAAAGATTAGAGAAAACTCATTTTTGAATGCCATGTAACTCTTGATAATTTTGTTTCCTATTCTATGATAATCATTATCTATTCCACACCCAGCCAGTCCACGGTGGCTTTGAGACACCACGACACTGGACAAAGCAATTTCCTGAAGACGGACCCTAACAACATGCTAGAATTATCCATCTGTGTAAGCTCTGCCTGAATGATTTAGTAATCTGAGTTCCCTCTTGTATGTGTTCAATAAGACTATTAGCTGCACGAAGTGAGAGAAACAAGGATCAAAATTACCAATTCAAAATGTTTCTTCATTCACCTAAGACTTAACAAATCAAGACAAAAAGTATAATTTTGTATTTATACATCTTCTACCATCTAGAATTTGAAGTTATCGTCAGTTAAGAAAAATTTGCAAAGTGATTTAGAGGTGAAGAAAGATAGAATAAGCACTTTGCGAGGGGAAAAAAAAAAGTTGTAAAGCAAGGAAAGAATATATCTGCATTACAGCCAAACAACATCATTTCTAAATTAAAAAAAAAAAAAAAGTTTATATTGTCTTGGCTGAACCTGTTATGTAAGCATGTGTGTTTGTTCTACAGTCTTTTCCCTTCCATCCTTCAGTCTTGCAATAGGCTCGGCTCCTAACTTCGCCATGTTTAATGGCATCATCAGTGGATAAGAACTTAATGCATACTGAGTGGCAGGTGGTCAGCCTGGTGAGTACACGATGGCTTAAATCTTCCCCTACCAGCACTCTGTTCAGAACTCTTTTCTGTGTCAGCACTGATTTTTGTGAAGGATTTGGACATATTCAAAATAATATTTGAAATTATCTTTTTAACATGGCTGAGATGATTGGCAAACATGTTTCAGAGTTATTGGACATGGAGGTGGATTCATTGCTGACAAAGCAAAAGTATGACTGAATAGTCATTAATTCTTCAGGAAAGCAGGATGGCAGTGTGATCATGCCTTATAGTGAAAGTATTGTAATAAAGGTGCAATCAGTTTGGCTTACTCTGCCTTTATACAGGTAATGTTCCTCTTGATACCTGTAGCTACTGCCAATTTTGATATATAAGAAATAGTATTATTAAAGTAATCTAGTAAATATCACAGGATTATAAGTATTTATCTAATAAAGAAAAAAGGTAATAGATATATGCAAATGTTAATTATATGTTGACAAGAACTATCACAACGGAAATGCATTACATTTATAGATAATTACATAAATTATTGTAAGACTACAGCAATATTTCTAGCCCTCAAGCACAAATGTTAACATCTAATTATTCCTTATACACTGTAAATGTAGTGGATTGAAATCCGTTTTATCTCTTTGAAGACATTTCATGGGTACTATGTAAATACAAGGTATTTAGCTTTCAGAATAATCTTGGAACAAGGGAGCATTTTTCACACTTAGACAAAAGGAATTTTTTCTAAACTTTATAAAATTATAAAATAACACTATTTTTGCTGTAGAAATTGTATGAACATTGGCTTTTGAATATGTACTGTATATACTCAATTAAGAAATAAAAATAATGCTCAATGTCAACCAATATTTATCCAAACTGATATATACATTTCAAACAAAACATTGTCAGAAAGATTGTCAAACTGCCTCCTACTATGTTTAGAGATTAATCAAATATGACTAAAACTAAAGCTCTCAGAAAATCTGAGCAGTATCTTGAACCTGCTTTCACAACACTCACATACTGGAGTATAAAAGTGAAAAATTCAACATGAACATTTCACAAAACATGTTTGAAGAATTCAGTTTACTTTCCAGCAGAAAAGGAAAAACACACCTTTGAAAGCTCAAAAGTTGTGAAATTAAGCAGTCTGTACTTTGGTTTTGTTTGAAAATCACATAAGCAAAAGGAAAATAATAGAAAGTAATTACCCGTGTCTTCCTTGTCTTCCAAGCTCATCTGGTAAAACAGCAATAAATTGGGTACTAATGTGTATTGCTGCTTCCCAAGCAAATTCTATCACCTAATTCGCTTAAACAGAAACTAGATTTAACATACTGACTTGTGCAACTTCGAAGCAAACAAACAAAAAAAAAAAAACAACAGAGGAAGATTCAATAATGTTACTTTAATTTGAGGTTCTGTCTTTCCTTTCCACTATTGCTGTCAGTGGAGCAAGTACAGCTTGGTTAATAGCTCCATTGCTTAGGGAATATGCTTCAACCCTTCCGTATAAAGATTAAGCATTAGAGTGCGATGTTAGTCTTCATGAAGTTATTTGCCCATTGTCTTTGTGTTGAGAATGCCCCAAGGTACTACTGGGTGCCACCTAAAGTTGTGGCTCCTTTAAGGAGTGTATGCTCTGTCCTAACATGGCACATTGGCTGCTGGAAATTTTGGAGCCTCTGAAGGAACTACATTTTTCTTCCTTTATTTTTTTTTTCCTTTAAAATTGCTATGTTAACTGTAGCCCTCAGAACAGATGTATCACACTCCATTTTTTACCAGTTCACTTTTTCTACAGCCTATGTAAACTACCTCCTCACCCCCCCCCCCCCATTAAGTGCAATTCAAATTCCTCTGTATTACCCAGGAATAAGTACTGTCTCATCAAATTATAATTTGTTTTCCACTGTACTGATAATCACTGTGTTAATGTCTAGTTTCTCTTGGACTCTGAGTTGCAAAGAAAGTTAATGGTGATGTTTGTCTCTGCTCAGCTGTACAAACATCATAGAATCATAGAATCAGTCGGGTAGGAAAGGACCTCTGAGATCATCAAGTCCAACTCTTGATCCACTACCACCATGGTTATTAGACTATGGCACTAAGTGCCATATCCAGTCTCACTTTAAACATCTCATATTTATTCATAATCTATAGTCAAGGAAACAAACACCACCACTTTTATTGAAGAAAGATCAAAGCTGCAAAGACAAGGTCAGATGTCAGGAAATGGTAAAATGCAAATTAAGTGAATCCTTATTTCTGCCGCTTCTGCTATGATCTTTTCATTATTTCTGCTTTGTAATTAAAATACTTACATATCCGTACAGTATTGGTACAAATAGTTTGGCATAATTCTGAGAATAACAGTCTTTACTATAGTTATACTAATTGCAAAGACATATGGAATGAATAATCCCTCCAGTCTTCCATTTTTTAAACTAATAGAATACAGCTAATTAAGAGTTAATAGTTTCATAACAGGTGATCATCTTATTCCTCCATTGCAAGGGTAATACATAGGCAACAGGAATAAACCCATAAAATATCCCTAAAATGAACCCTTGCTATATATATAGATTAGAGTCCCTGTTGAAGCTGTGTCTGTCATAGAACAAGGGAATGGATAAAAAGGTAGGTCTAAACCATTCTTCTCCTGACCCTGGGGCAGATTTGGTTCAAATATGACTGAAATATGGATCAAGTCTCCAAAATAGCTTCTTGAATTTATCTAGGTAGGACTGGCTTCTTAGCGTCCACTCCATTAGCCAAAGACTGCAATGTTTTGAATTTCTGTACTCAGTCTTCTTCCCATGCAGTATAATTACTAAGAGCAGTGGTTGAAGAAATATGGAAGATTCTTACGATACTGAGTAAAACTCAGTGTCAATAAATGTAAAGTAATCTGGATGGATGAAAATTTTGTTTTATTTACACCTGCATTCTGCTAGGCTCTAAACCAACTACTGCCACTCTGGAAAGGAGCATAGATATTAGTCTCTAGAACTACAGTCTAAACATTCGATAGTAATTAAGATAAATTTAACTCTTAGGAAAGAAAGTGAAGTCAAAGAGATCACAAACACAACACAAAGCAAATTCATTCTGAAACCGTGTCGTAATTACTCTGCACGTCTTCAGTAATCCAGTTGCAAAATAACCACAAGAAAACTAGAGAAGCTACAGAGGAGGCAAAGCTTCCATAATCTTTCCTGGAGAGCAGCCAGGCAGAAAGGGACCTGGGAGTGCTGATTGACAGGAGGCTGAACTTGAGCCAGCAGTGTACTCAGGTGGCCAAGAAGGCCAATGGCATCCTGGCCTGCATCAAGAACTATGTGGTCAGCAGGAGCAGGGAAGTGATCCTTCCCCTGTACTCAGCGCTGGTGAGGCCACACCTTGAGTACTGTGTTCAGTTCT
>JAWWES010000081.1:87867183-87887852 GCA_035583135.1 Lophotriccus pileatus | reverse complement strand
GGGCTTAAGCTCTGCCAGGGGAGGTTTAGGTTGGATATTAGAAAGAAGTTCTTTACAGAGAGAGTGATCAGGCACTGCCCAGAGAGGTGGTGGATTGACTGTCCCTGGAGGTTTTTAAGAGGAGGCTGGATGTGGCACCGAGTGCCATGATCTAGTAATCACAGTGGGGTTGGATCAAGGGTTGGACTTGATGATCTTGGAAGTTTCTTCCAACCCAGTTAATTCTATGATTCTATGATAATTCCTATAACGTGAGAAACAAACCAGAATAGAATAGGGTTAAGATGACTAAACAAAGATGTGAGAATGTTATAATCATGAAAGTCATGAAGATAATGAAGTTATTCCCTAGCTCTGATAAGCACAAGACATGGCCAGGATAGAGTTTCCAGTGAAATTATCAGACAACAAAACGAAGAAAGGTTTTTTGTACCACATGCAATGATACAGTGGAATTGCTTGTCACAGGAGGCCAAATATGTAAACATGTAAACAGTTTCTGAAAGGCTAGGCACACTGCTAAGGGGCAGGTCCCTTTCAACTGCAAAGCCTGACAGGCTATATAGAGACCCCAACTCTAAATAATTAACACATAAGCAATATTTCTAGTTTGGAAGGTATGCCAGGGAAATTGAATACATTTGTCCAGTATCTTCTGATTATTAAGTGTGTGCAGGAAAACTTGGAACAAAAAATATTTTTGGTCATGGTGTAGAATAATACATATCGCAAATTAATGCAACATGACTTAATTAGAGCAACTTCAAATTTGTTTGCCAGGTTTGTAATACATAAAAATTTAGAATTTAAATTTCTGTTGTATGTAAGCAGAGAGATAAATAGAAGGCTATTTTGCTAAGGTATTGAGTGAGTTAACCAACCAAGTATCACATTTTAAGTTTGATAGTATAGAAAATAGACCATTTTCTTAACAATAACATCGAAAATATAGGATATAGAACTTAAACCATAGGCTACAGAATGTAATAAAACCATGTATGAATTTGAGAGTAGTTTCCTATGACTACACAATATTCATTGCCACAGAGTTATGAAAATGGGACTGGGGAGGCTCCGAGAGTTCACACCTTTATATGAAAGCAGAGGAAATTATATCTGTGTTCTTCCTCACAGGTGTTTGCTTACAAATAGTGAGAACCCTCCAGAGATCTATTTCAGTGCCTTATTAGTACTGAGTGTTTTCCTGGTGCCTCACCTAAATGCACCCTTGCCATAATTTATTTTCATTGCTATGTGTCTTAACTATGAGGCACAAGGAGAAAAGTTGATTCTTTTCCTCCGTATACTTCAACGTAGTTGAACACCTATCATATCTCCCCTTGCTTTCCTTTTTCTAGACTGAACACTCCTGACACTTTCAATATCCTTGCTGTCCATTGTCTCAAAAGAAAACAAATATGAAGAATTTAGAAGGGCACAAAAAGTCTCTGCCAGAAGAAAAACAAAAGCCTAGAGAAATGATAAGATGCAGTTTTACTCTTTACATCTCTAAATCACAGGGATCGTCATGCTTGAGCACCTCCTCTGTGATAGGCAGTTCTGGGAGGCAACAGAGCTGCTCTTTCCCTCAGGAGAAACTCAGCAGTTAGGGTAGAAAATGCAGCTAAATGGGACTCAATTGCTAAAGGTCCCTACTGTTTTGAGTAAAGCACTGGGGGCTGGCAAGCTTTTGTCTGTGGGAAAGTTCATAAGGTTACACTCATCTATGAGACTTCAACCACTGAAAATAGAAATAAAACCCCAAACAAACAACAAAACAAACTAAAACCAACACTCAGTTCTGGGAGCTGATTAGTCATGGGTGCTGATTAGTCATGATTAAGGAGAGACTAATGAAAACTTGCTGTTTCCTGCTACATGGGCAAACACAAATTACTTCCTTTTCTTACCCTTCACTCCACCCAAACAAGCCAGCTTAGACTTGTTGTCTAATACCCTCCTTCTGTACACTTACTTGAAGACAAAATCACTGTAAGTATCTTTTTCCCAAAAGAGGGGCAGGGTAGTTTTACACTAGGTGTTCCAGAATATTTGTGGTTTACCTTTCCCTGCCAGTGCAAATGTCAGACTTAGACCAGCTGCATGATAAGTGAGATTTCCAACACCCTCCATTCCCCTAAGAGGTGTCCGTATAAAAGACAGCTGTGAAGTTTTGGATTGGAAGTATATCTATATCTATATCTATATCTATATCATCTATATATATCTATATGGGTAGATATGAATACATATAACACTTGATCTACACTATATCTAAATATGTATAGTGTACATGAGGAGAAGTTGGGCTATATTGGACATGCCTTGGTTTCAGCTCCTTCTTAGGGTCTCAGGAAGTAAGATAGATGATAGTTTTCCTCACTGTTGGATCGAAGATGAGATTAGAAAACATTTATTTGCTAAATTGCTTATGCTAGGGCAGTTCTGGTGGATTAAGTGAGGTTTCAGGTGTTGGTATGTCAGACATGGAGGTGTCTAGTGAGCACAAGCACACCATGTGTGCGGTATAGTGTTCCCAACTCACCATTACGTGTGATGGAGCACTGCTGTCCTGGAGGTGACTGAACAACTGCCTGCCCAGTTGAAACAGTGTATTAATTTCTTTCTTTCTTTTTTTTTTTTTTGCTTTCAGTTGAAGCTTCTTCTTTACCTATTAAACTCTCTATCTCTAAACTCACAAGTTTTCACACTTCTGCCCTTACGACTCTCTCTTAAACCATATGTTAAACCATGTCACCGGGAAGTGCCAGTCTTGTTACTACAGAGAGGGTTAACAGAATAATCCATATTTCTTTTGTCATCTTGAAGCAGATGCAAATAAAGAAATACAGAATTAGGGAAAACTTAAAGAGCAAAATTCTTGCCCCATTTTATTTTAAAATATATTTATACACATACATATTTATGCAAAGCTTATTGCCTGAATTTTTTCATACAATTATGTATTACATGATAAAAATATATAGGCATAAGAAGTGTTATTAGCTTCAAGTTCCCTTTCCTGCTTCCTGGCAAACTTACAGTTCTGATCATTGACCATGTATTACTATAAAACCCAAAACAGACCTTTAGATCAGCTTAGGTTATTTGAAAGGAAGCTGAACACAGAGCTTCAGAAAAAAAAATACTGCTGAATAAAATTTTTTGTTCCAGTTACCTACTTCAGTCTTCAGAAAATCCTAAGAGCTCCTAGTAGAGTTTAGGAGCTTCTTGGGAAAAAACATTTGAATGAGTTAATAGGGAACTGTGAGACTGATGAAGGAAAAAGCTGGAGCAGCCTTGAGAGAATAACATCCTTAATAAAACTTTGATTTTTTTTTAGGACACAGTTGCTATCCCATATTCTGTTGCCAAAAATGTAAATTATATCTAATGCAGTAAGGGGGTGTTTTTTTTGTTGCTTTGTTTTTGTTGGTGGTTTTGTTTGGTTTGGTTTGGGTTTTTTTGGGGGGGATTTTTTGGGCGTGGTTTTTGGGGTTTGTTTTGTTTTGGGTTGTGGGGGTTTTTTTGTGGGTTTGTTTTTTGTTGTTTTTTTTTTTTTTTGGTGGTGTTTTTGTTGGTGTTTTTTTTTTATGGGCCTGTATAGAATGACGAAGTGAAGAAGACAGTTGATTCTGAGTATAAAACAGCTGCAAATGGATGAGGAGTAGAGATATTCATCGGCTTTTAAAATCAGAAATCAGAGCAAACAGATCAGGAGAGTTTTGTTGGTTGTTTGTATTTTAGGGAAGCACTGGGGTTGATTTAGGAGGCTTTGATCTAGGTCTATTATCTGAGCTGATATTCTGGCAAAAATAGAAATTTCAAGGTACATGCCCTAGAAGAGATTTTGAGGTGGAAATAGTATGAGGACATTTCTGCAGCTTGTCTACCTATGCCTACCCTACATGAAAGTGGAAAATCATAGTCTGGATAGTTTAGATAATGGCTGAATATATGGGAGATGATTTTGAAATTTCCTAATTTGAAATTTCTAAGGGGAAAACCAAAACACAACCAAAGGAACAACTTTTCTCCCTGGTCTGATGGTTTCTCTGTTTTCTCACCTTTGTACACAAAGCATATGCACTTCCATGCCTGGTTTTTTACACATTTTTATCAGAAAATTCACCCTGAAGTATTTCTTCAGTAGTCCCCCAAGCAGAAATGTTTTTAATAAAAGTAAGTCTAAATCTTACACAAGTATGTTGATAACTGATTGACTGTTTCTCACAAAGCCAAGGCTGGCTTTCTGCTGGTTCTTTGATTCTCAGTTCTGCTCTGAGAAAGCTAAATGATGCTGGGGCAGTACAATCACCTTTCTAACCAAGAGGACATGTCCCAAGCTCACAGCATCCATGGAACAACCACCCTGTCTCTGGAATTCAAGGCACGAGGTTTCATGAGGTTGTTAGCACACTCACAGGTGGCTAGACAGCTTGTGGGAAGATAAGGAAAGATGGGAAATAGAGAGGGAAATCTATGGAATAGTGAGCAACCCCAGCAACAACAGAATAAACTCTTTCCTTCTCTCTTTTGCTTTCCGTGTGTTGTCTTGTAGGCAAAGAAGCCAGGCCATACAGATACCTAGAATGATTTTGCTGGTCTCTTTTCCTCGTTCCTGAAATTCGGAAACCCACTGGGGTGTCTCTTGTCTAGGGGAATCACTGCAACCTCTGTAAAAGTACATGACTACAAAATTGGCAAGTCAGTGCTCCAGGCTGGCTCAGGGCAGGGACTTTTGTGAGGAGCAGCACTTTATATTCATCAATATTACATCTTCTAAGAGCTAGAATCAGGTTATATACAATTTAAGAGCGATCATCTTTACTCTCATAAGTAGGAAACAAGAGGAATGCAGAAAATGCTGTGCATTCTCATGGTCCATTTCACAAATGCCATTGTCAAGCACATCACAGACAGTACAGATTAATACCAAATGCTTTCAATATATGGATATTTCTTTGTTTCCACAGGTTGTATCTATAACAATTTTGTTAATTTTTTTCTTTTCTAAACATTTCCAGTTGTATCTATATCACTTTAAATGATGCTGCTTACATCTCTGTACAGAAAGGAACCATGACCAAATATTTATTGCTCCCAAAAATAAAAAAGGGTAAGATAAAATTCAGGTCAAAATGATGCGAAAAATGTTGCTAAAAAAGCAAATAATCATAAGCAGGAAATGCTGTAATTAAGGCTCCTTAATAGTGGAGTAATGAAATAAACTCTAGAGAGAGAGCACAAAAAGCTTTATTTTATGATAGTGACATATCACTAGTTGGCGTGTGGGAGAAAAACTGTTTTAGTTGAATAAAACGTTTTGTGCTTGTTGTTTATTATGGAAAAACAAGAGAGGCCCTGTGTTAGTGTTGCCTTAACAAGTTCATATTAACATGAATTTTAAATACTTATTTCTTTTAAATATCCTTGGAATGGCAACAAACAAAATGCAGAGTACTAAATACTATTTCAATGTTTTTATGAAACCTCCTTGAAAAATAAATTAATACAGAAAGAATAACAGATTACTTAAAAATTTCCTGTTAAGTACCAGATGCTTTTTGTGTACTGGTTTCTAGAATTTAGTTCTACTTCCATGGTGTGAGATATTTTGAATTTCAAATGAGTAAGTTGCAATTCCTTTAAAAAAACAGGTTTGTAAGGACAAACAACATTTTATTCAATATTACTTTCATTTGAATTCATAATGAAGGTAAACAATTCTTGCTATTGCTCACCTAACCTATCTGCACAATTTGACCTGTAGATAAAACCTTAGATATTATCTAAGACTTTTTATAAAGTATAGCCAGTATGCCTTATTGTGTAAAATTTTACGATATAAAATGTTGTAAAAACATTAAAAATCTCACAATGTTAATGTCAACCACTGAAAAAAATTGAAAAATAATGCAAGAACTTGTCTTCTTACTGTTGTCACAAGTTCTCGAATCTTTATAGTTTTTTCAATATGTTTAATATAATGTAGTGATGTAAAACTGAAAGCACTCAAAAGTGCTCTCTTGGGACTCATGCTAAGCCCTTTTTCTTTTTCCTTTTTCATCATTCAGTCTTTCTGAAGCTCCTGGGACAACCACTTTAAAACAATCTGTGGTAGTATGATTTATATTTATATATCTAATGAAGCCTATTTTAAAGTAATTATCCTGATTTAATTTAAATAAGTCCCTATCTGCTATCCTGCTAGGGATGGTCAAGGGAAATTGCTGTATACTTTATTAATTGTAAATTGATGTTGGTTTAAACATGCAATAACATTTCTTGGCAATAGTAGGTTTTTCTCTTTTACGTCTAAGTTAATTTATCAGTATATTTTATCACTTCTTCTACCCAGTGATAAATAAATAAATAAACTGGTAAAGCACTGGCACCGTCTCTCAACATTCCCTCCCCATCAAGGGACTGGGAGTAAGCAAGATCCTGGGAGGGGCCAGAACTTGGCCAGCTGACCCAAATTAACCAGAGAGATATTCCATACCATATGACATTAGCTCAGACATAAAAGCTAAGGAAAGGAGGAGGAAGAGGATGCATTTGTTATTTATAGTATTTGCCTTTTGGAGCAACCACTACATGTGCTTCCTGGGAAGTGGCCAGACATCATTTGCTAATGGGAAGTAGAGAATGAACCTTTTTTTTTTAACCTTTGCTTATGACTTGCAAACTTTCACTTCTGCACTTTTACCTTATCTCAACCTACAACTTGTTCTCCATCTTATTCTCTCTCCCCTGTCCAGCTAGGAAGGGGAGTGTAGAGTGGCTTGGTGGGCACCTGGAATCCAGCCAAGGTCAACCCACCACAAGTGGTCAGAACTGTATGCAAATGGATTACAGAAGGAAATCAGGCTAGGAAAAATGTAACACCAGAAAGGTTTACTTAGTAACAGAATGCAGAAATAGTTATTCAGAGAGATAAGAAAATAGAAAAATTTTGGCTATGCACAGCCAGGTCCTTAACCAATTGTCTTGGCTTATGGTAACTGAACTGGCACAGTATTATGAGGTAGTTTGGCTACCCAGATATAGCTGGGTGTTAGTATACACAGATAAATACATATGAGTAGGACCACTACATGTTCCACAGATTAGTCACTCCTAGAAGGATAAAACATAGGCATTGTAAATTGTAGGAAAGACAATCAAAGAATCCAGAAGAAGAAATTATTTTAATTGTGTGAAGGAAAGGTATCACAGGATACATCGTGAACCAGGCAGCCTTCCTTAGTATGTTCCAATGGATTTGCTGTTCTTTCTTTAAACATCTAGTATTGTTTTTTTTTTACAGCTGCTTCATAGTACTTATCACAAGTTTGGCATTAAGCAGTCGAATAAATACAGCAAAAAGGTGTGTTAGAAGTTACAAACAGTTTATAATAGGAATGCAAGTCCTGAAAGCACTTAAATAATAGTATCTTCAGACATCATTTGATCTCTAAGATTAGATGTTATTATCACTGAATGTCAGTAGTAAACCACCTAGGGAGCTATTACATTTCAATGTCTTTACTAGGAAACTTCAATACTACAAGAGAAATTAAAAAAAAAAATAGATCAGGAAGGTTTCACTCTTTAAGTAAACTTTACTTAGGGCTTGTTAAATATATAGCCTGAAATGTGGAGTTCTGTGGATCCATTTTTCAGTAGAGTTGGAATTAAAGACATGAAGTTTGACTCTTTTCTTCATGTAATTTGGTTTATATACAATAACACATAAACACACACCTCCATTAGATATCCTTACTGCCCAGTCAAAAGAAAAAAAAAAAAAAACAAAACCTTCCAGCGTCTCAAATACATTTTTACTGTGGAATTGTTTTGGATGACCAAATTTAGGAAATGTGATAGGAAGGCAGGAGGGTGACATGGCTATTACAAACTTAAGGAACAAGTGTGAAGCCATCATAAAATGACATTATTTGCAAAATGAAATCCATGCGAAGGCTCTGTGCACATGATGTTGGAGATGACAACAGTGTGTATACATTGTGGTCAATGGCAAATTACACCAGAAACTTTTTAACATAGAATTCCCAGTGAAATGCTATTATAATCTGAAAAGATGCAAAAATGTTGCAGAATTTGGAGCAGTGATAACATAGAGTGATCCTCATAATGAAAGCCATCTCTGCTGTGCCAGACTCAGCTCAGAAAGGCTGTATAAACTCCTACATAGCTCTAATATAAATGGGATTGAGAACAGAGGAACACTTTTTTTGTTTTTACACTTGCTCAGGTAAACTTGTTGTGGTCACCCAGAAGACAACGCCTGAGTTCAAACCATTGACACTCTTAGATCTTTTTGCTTCAAATAGGCAGAGAGGCCAAAGAGAGAATAGATGGAGATCTCAGTGGATAAAAATGGTGTATGCTTTGTTAGGAATAGCAAACAAAGCAAGATATGTTGACAGCAGAAACAAATGTATACAGAGATACTACAGATTTTGAAATGGAAGGCTGGTGGGCCAGCAGAGTCATTTATACAGATATCTTACCTTGACTTATTCTCTGCCTCACACACTTTTGCTACCTTTCTTCTAAAACAGAGGTGTTACTTACATGGTCACATCAACAATCTCTTCTGCTCAAATCCTGTGAAACAGCTCCCAGATGAAGTTTACTGGGAGGACTTATATAGAAGTGGCTTTTGCCAAAACTCCTCTGATATCAACACTAATCCAGCAACAAACAGTGAAGCATTTCTTCTAAGACTCAATATTTGCTGACCAAAAACCATACCTGTCCAACACAGTGACAATTTTCTTGACAGAGATTATACTGAAGAAAGGGGATAAGAGTAATAACTCAGGTCATTAATTCCTGTAACTACTTCTTGAAATCTGTTTTAAAGAAAAAAACAGAGTTGTTAAAAGTTAGACTATCACGCTTTACAGATTTGTTTGACATAGGTCAACAATTAGAGTGCTTTCAATTTAAGACCTTTTCACATTTAATAGCAGTAGTAAATACAAGGTCCTAGTAATTATTATTTTTAAGGCGAGTAGAGCTCAGCAGAACTAGAAATCAAAGACAAATGTACAGTAAAGGTTTGAAACGCTAGGAAACAGCCTAGAAAGAGACAGGAGAGAACTTCAAGCATGAATGGTGGTGCATAATTATGTAAATGAATTTGAAGGGTAAGTTACATGTAAAACTAACAATCACTTATAAATGAAGAAATATCTGATTAAGAGTTAACGTTTGTTCTGTGTTCTTTGGAATACTGTAGAGAGCCCTGGGTATGTCCATACCATGAAGATATTGACAAATCAGAGGGCATGCAGAAAACAGCAGCCAAAGTAGTCATGACCTGAGAACTGATTTGTGAGAAAAGATTGACTCATCAGGAAGCAAGTACTTAGAGCGCATAATTAAGTATGCAGCCAGTTCCTGCAGTGAAATCTATTTTTTAACCTCTTAGAAATTTAGGTAGAAAAACTATCCATGTATGATAAGCACAACTCATCTGAAGATCACTGAAGGTTTTCTTTCTATTTTTTTTTCCAGTCTTAAGAAATAATTTTTTGCACTCCAGATCAGCCACTTAGATGAACATGATACTACAGTTCTCGACTGCTGTCTTATGTGATCCCCTTGTTTTTAACAGTCACAATCAAGCAGTTTATTAAAGGCTTGGTAGGACTGCTGGTGACAACCTCTGTATTTGCTTTGCTAATGCTTCCTTAGTTTGAAGATTCACTGAGACAATTTTTTAGCAGCTTGGGCACCAAGTTTTATTATCAGACATCAGTAAGAGAAAAAATAAGTCAGGAAAATGCCTTTTCCTTTTTTGAGTAAATCAGTTATCAGTGACAAAGTCAGAAAGCTTTAAAAATTCAAGTTCTCCAGTAAGATGGTGACAGTGTATTGTAGTGGGAAATGGATAATCAACAGAGTTTCTCCCACTCTGGTACTTGTGTTTGCCTTGAAAAAGGAACCTCTTCAAGTTGTTCTAGCTATGCAAATGAGACAGATGCAGGAAAGAGGTCAGAGAAACAGGGATCTGAAGCTGACATTTGAAAAATCTGTGATGGATCATGTCTACCTAATATGGAAGTGGGAACTTGTTACAGGAACACTTAAGAGAGTTTGTGTTCACCTTGTTGTTTCTTTCTTATCAAAACAAAAGCTACCCCCCAAAATCTAGAAAATTACAAGTTTTGGCTTTCTATTTTAAAAGGACTAGGTTTCAAAATGCAGGATTTCTTCACTGACTTTGCATAGTCATGGGTATTTATATTCCTCCTAGACACACCTATGTATTCCTTCTACACACCTACACTATATATGGTAAATCAGAATTAAAAACAAAGCCTCCCACTTACTGGCCTGTTGCATTCTGTAGGCGCTGAGCAAGAGGCTTTTATCAGCAATGCATGAGATACAGACAGGGAATGACAGAGGATATAACAGGTGACCTAAGTATGATGGACTGAAGCACAAGGGTGAGAAAGTTGAAGGTCTTCCTAACTTTCTGGGGAAGAAACACACCTTTCTGCTTTCAAATCCAGTGTTAATACTGACCATGAAGTTAGGGGAAAAAGATATGCTTGCCAGATGTTTACAAGAATGTGATGAGTTATAATTACCCTTGAGTCTTAGGCTTTTGTTCTGCTGCTGTGTTGTCCAGAAGGCTCTGGTAAATATTCCTGAGGGAGTACAGTTGTCAGAGGACTGGTCTCCATATTACCAATATGCAAAGAGGTTCACCCAGTCCACTTTAGGAGTATTTTTTGTTATTTTGTGATCTGTGTAAGGAATATATTAGTCTGACCATACTGACTCCTTCAGGCATGTTTATCAGGTCACTGTGTGATGACTCAGTTAACTGGCAAAATTAAAGAATAAAACAATATTTTCCCTACCTAAAAACAAGTGAAAACAAACAGAAAAAAACACAGAATAAATAGACAAATAAATAAACAAACAAATTAGATTATTCTAACTAGGAAGAACTTACTTTGGTATCTTCTAGCACAGTTAGTGCTTCTAACACTTCACAAAGACTGTGACTCTGTATTCCCCTTCTTTGAAGATATGCCCTTCATGCCTGCAGTATTTCTTGGAATTATTTTTTTTGTACTGTGTGTATTTCCAAAGATGGATGTTCTTTCTCTCTGAGTAGAAAATGTACAACAAATGGACAGAAAGGAGTTACTGTATATATTTTTTTAATTTCCAAGCTATGGTCTCCATTCATATTTATTTACTCCTTCATGATTGTTTGTTTACAGTTCCTGCTGATCAAGCACTTGGATGTCACATGGAGTAATATAAAATTATATGCTTTTCTTCTCACTCTTCTTCCATTTGTCCTACATTGCTTAATTTCCACATTTTATTAAAAAGTTAAGATCTATTCTGTAGTATATGAATATCTACCATGATTATATATTGATAATATTGAAAATAGAGATACAAGGTTGCTTTACAATGTTAATTTATTTTTTTTTAAGGGATGGGAAACTCAAAATCAACTCTGAAACTCCACCCTCAATTTGCAAAATGTGTATAGTTATTCCTGCCTATATCATATATTAGACTCCCCACTGGTACAGAATTGCACTACTGGAAGGTAAAATAGCAACAGCCAAGTTTTGACTGCAAAAGACCCTTATTTATCCATGATGGCAGACTTAAAATGGCCAGTCAGACTTCTATGAAAATACAACAAAATACAGCCAGTTCTTGAGTAGTCATACATTTTACCAAGGTTTTAAAAATAATTTTAAGCTCCATATAACAATGTTAAATTGAAAAGAATAATAGACTATTAAACAGGTCAGTGATTTAAACCTAAATGATATTCCTTTTTTTAAAAAATTCCACTCCCCAAAACATTTTTTCCTATTTTTACCCATTCAATATTAGTGAGGATTCCTTTTTTGTCAGACACAAAAACTGTTTCAACATTTCTTGATGTTTTCCTTGTCTTGTTTTGTTTTTTTAAACTTAATCCATGTTTTCTAAGCATTGTCTGTTGCAATACGATATTTTCAGAAAAATGCCTGCTAGAAAGTTTAGACATGGTAGTTCAACTGTAAGCTTCTGGGGACATCCATGTTGTATTATGTTTGGCTTAGATTGAGCAGCTCCTGCTAGATTCAGCAAAAATAAAGCACAATGACCTGTTCAGCTGGACAGTTACAGCAGCTGGTCTATAACTTAAAGACAGTTTTCCTTTACGCTTTCTAAACTGTCCTGGGGATTGAATAGACAACATATAAAAATATGACAGGAAGATGATGGATTATGGGTCATAAGTCTCCTTTCAGCCATACAAATAAAACATCATGCTTGTGTGTTATGATAATACATTTAATGGACAGAAATTAGCAGATGTTGATTGCATTCTAGTGTGCACAGCATACCAAAAATCACAGAGGAATGTTTAAGAGATTGTAAAGAGACTATACCATTGGATGCCTGTAATGCAGAGAGCTAAAGTCGCAAAACCACAGGAAAGCCAGTTTGGTAGTTGTCTGGCTTTGGTTTAATCATTCCTCTCTGCCAAATGCAGTCATTAAAGTGTAACAACAATTATATGCTTTTTCTGCCCCTTCCTAAGCAATACTTTATAGCTGTCAAAACATAAGGTTGTGGCAGACCCTTCTTAAAATAAAACTTCAAGACAAACTTAGGAAAAAAGTATGAATGAAACTTTGTAGTTCAGTGCCATTCAGAATTCTATAAATTATCCAGTATAACATATAAAAGCACCAAGATTTGGCCTTGCTCAGTTACAGCCTGGAACAAGCTTTTATACATAATACATATATCCACACAAAGAGAAATGCAGCTTCAAACCTGAACTTCTTTTTAATATATTTGGATGTAAAAGCTAGACTTACTTCGTTAAAAGAAAGGCTTGTGTGTACAGTATGTGTTGAAAACTACCTTAACCCTTTTTCCAGGCAGGTAACATTTATTTTCAGGAACCTATGAATCTGTCAGTTTTAGAATTTTATCAACATTCACTGAATTTTAAAACTCCTTGTTTCCATATGAGGCCATATGCACTAAATTTTGTCCTTGGCCAAACACAGATTCAGTGACAAAACTAATGGGTGTGTTCTCTGTTTTCATTAACAAATTGACAATACTTGCATATAAGCTTTTTCCTCACTGTTTGACCTCTTCTCAATTATGTAACAAGCACATCTGTATAAGCAGAGATTCATTTAAAAGTGAATTTAGAAATGTAGTCCAATTTAATCAGATAGTCATGAGCTAATATATGTAGCAAATAGTGCTTTGTAGATGTACATATTGTGTTGAATATGCATGTATTTTAATGGAAATACAGGAATTCTAAGCAAAAATGCACAAATTATTGCAATGTAGAATAAAGAATCTATGTGTCTGTGCTGCTGATTTCATCACAATGCCTACCTCACAGCGAATGGCAGCCCATACCAGGGTGTGTGCTCAGGTGTTGGCAGTCTAGGTTATATTTGCTCTGGTTCCAACCTTTTTTTTTTTTTTTCATGACCATGGCTATTGTAGGCTTGACTTATGGTGGAGGAAAGGCACTTAGAACTGCAAAAGGCCTATTTGCCAGTTTTGCAACATGATTTAAAACAGAAAACATAGAAGCAAGATGGTGATTGTCCATCTCCATAAATTTTTATACCTTCTTTCAATGGTAGATCAGCATGAAGGGAATTCCTTGAAGTGTTAAGTACAACAAGGCCACTCTGTAGTTACTAACAGTAGAGACTTACTTTAATTATAATTTTCACTACTTTAATTATAATTTTCACACTTTTTATTTGGGTTTTTTTTTTCAAGAAATATCTGAATCACAGAAAAACTCAAATAATCACTTTTGATGTATACATTTTATTCTCAGATGTCAACTTGAATCTTCTCCCAATGTCCCCTGTGAAACAATTTTGTGGAAAGTATCAGGACATGATACTGTGGTATTTGAGACAGTAGTCAAAAGGAAAAGGTGAGCATATAAGGTCTCACTGTATTCTTTCCACACTTTGGGATTACCACAGATATTTTGTGATGCATTTTAGGTATTTCAAGTATCTACAAATTGTACCCATCCATTATAAAATGATCTGATAAAACTGAAAAGATCGCAGCTTTCTTAAAGTTTGAATGGTGACTGAGGGAGTTTGTGCATTGTTTTTCTGTTTGCAGCCTTAGCACGTATTACAATCATCATATTTTTCTATCACCTCCAAAATTATTGGCACCACTGAGGGTCTGGATAGGAATTTGTTGTTCTTTTCTTTTTTCAGTACAAATACAGAAATCTCTCAAAAGAAATTCAGAGGAGCCATGCTCAAAACACACAAAGGAGTGTGCAATAACAGATAGATCTGTGAAACATCTTGCCAAAGGAAATTATGGGTACTGAACAATTTCAAATTCCAAGGACAGTAGATTAATCTCATGAAAGAAGTGTGTTGAGGATTACTAATAGAGAGAAATCATATTCAACTCAGTGTGGCTCCTGAGCTGCAAGTAAACAGGGGCTTGAAGTCTATTCAGATGAAATAACTTTTTTTTCCCTGTGTTCCTACTATTGTGAATAGTATTTGTTGTGAACATATAGTTTTTACTGGAGAAAGAACTCTCCTTCCGATGGACTTCTAGTCTGATTTTGTACAGACATTCTTTACACAGTTCTCTGTTTTCATTTGACCTAGACTACTTCCTCAATGCCCTACTATTTTCTGCTATGGAATGGTCAATTCATGGGAGAAAACTTTTTCAGTTCCCAGAATTTCCTGTTCATCATGTTAAGAAGTTAATGTGTATAGTTTGCTGTTCTTTAGAGATTTTAAGCATTTTAAGATCTTATGAGAGGTATTGAAATGAGGTATATTCAGATTGATTCTTTGTGCCTCTATCCATAATAACTTTTTCCAGATTTGTTGCTGATGCATCTGCTTCAAAGTAATTATTTCACAGAATAAAAATGTTGTAAAATAAACAAACTTTGTAATGTGTAAATAAAATCTGTCTGCAAATCTAATTGTGAAATTTTAATGATCTATCAGTTTTAGGTATTTTGTACTATACTATAAATGGTAATTAGAAATTTGTTCTTTTTGCATGCATTTCTAAGATTAAAACTGTTAGAGCTCTGTTTAAATCCTTTGGAATACCATCTAAAGAAGGAAAAATCTATTAAAAGTCATAAGCATTCAAAATCTTCCCTAGATTTTAATTCCTTATTTTGAGTCATTTTTACTATGGAAGTCAGACCCAATGACATGCACTATGCTCTATCTCAGAGTTGACAATACAGTGCCATCAAAATCATAATTGTTAAAAAAAAGAAAGATTAAACATCTTACTCTACAAGTAATACATAATGTCATATACCTATTACTGAGAAGGCCCATCTTCTATGACCAAAGAGAATAACCTGATTTGAACTAGAAGAACTGAATAGAATTGTTAAACAATCCTTTGCATTTTAAGCAACATTTAATTAGAAACACACTTTAACCACCAAAATGATAAAAATCCAAGAGATTAAAATTTGAGTGTCAATTATCGTAAAATTCATCATTGTAATTCTTATTAAAACTCAGTGTTTAGATAGGTAATGATTTTATAATATGGCAATTTGCATAAGGAGCCCTGAGATGGCTTATTATTTCGATCCTACACAATTACAATTCTAGCTCCATACATCAGAGCTCTTAGCAATGTAAAATCACTGTGCTAATTAATAAGCCATTTACTGACTGCAGCTAGTTATGGTGGTCCTGCAGCTGACCTTACGGAAGATGAGCCATCTCTGAAGTGCCTGTGTGTAACTACAAACATAATGATGTGCCAGGAGGGAATCATTAAAAATAATTTACACAAGCCTTCATTTACAAGATCTTTTGATAGCATGCTTCCCCGGTGTTTAGATCCACAGTGCAACCCCTACCATTTGGAAAGTGCCAAGCAGGAGAGTGAACGAGGATACCTAAGTGGTTAATTAAGAGCCATTCGGACGCCACAAGAGCCTCCTGAAAAATCCCTCTGATGTCTGCTGTGTCAAATGTCTCTCACAGGCAAAGCCACAAGAGGTAGCTGCCATAGCAGGCTAATTATTGGGGACCAAGAGCAGCTGAGAATGGCCTGTCACTGAGGCTTGCTGTGAGCACCCAAGCCCAGAACTAAGCAGAGCAGCTTTTGTGTCACTGGGCTTGAGAGAAACAGTGGAAAAGAGCCACTGTGATTATCAGAGGTGATTGCATAAACCATAAAACTGTGCAGTTGTAGATGAAATTATTCACTTGTGCTGTTTGATGCATTTTGTAACTTTTTACACTTTACCGTTATTCCACCTCCAACATGTGTTTTTTTAAGACTTACATTTTGAATGCCTTTAAGAAAACAATAACTTATAAAGGCCTTATAAGGATGAACAAAGATTTCAAAAACATCAAAGATAATTTTTATGACATAGAAATAATTTCAAACTACATAAAGAGAACCAAAAAAAAAAAAAACCCACACTCAATCACACTACAGCATGAGACTACAGGAGAAAATATGCACATACACACAAAACTGTCTTCTAATTTCAGTACAGTCAGAACAACTAACAAGACTAAAAGAATATGTCACTGCCTTCCTCACAGCAGCTAGGTATGAATATCATGAAAACATGCAGCTCATGATTTATTTCTCCTTCAGCCAAGTTCCTGAAAGGTGGAGGAAGGGAGCTGTTACCTTGTGTGGCATTTTATTAGTTTAGTGGCATTCAGTTGGTCTACTGACCTACAGGGGATTTTCCAAATCTGCATGGGGGTCGTGTCTTCTTTTTGCCAGCTTGTCAGTTCATTATGTGGCTAAGAGCAAGTGGTTCATACTTTGAGTGTGCAGACATTTTTCAATACTGTCTGATACCTTCTAAGTTTATTTTTTGAGCTGCCTTCCACAAGTGTTGTGTGAGAAAACAGCATGAGCACATTTCTTGTGTGATCCTTGCTAGATTAGTAGATTAGTGCCTCGTGGCCGGGTGCCAAGGCTGAGCCTGGGAAGAATTAATTTAGTAAAAGTGGAGGCAGCAATGAAGTTGCTGTATGACTGTGTTTGTGTCTGTGAAGGTATTTGGGAGAAAGAAAGAGGAAACCACCATGTGCTTAGCATCTTATCAATGATACCGATAGGATTTTTAAGTTTGCATATGTGATTTTTTTTTTAAATACATCCCATTTTGGCAACTTCATTTTAGTAAGAAGAGAGCTACTACCTTCTAGATGGAAAGAATCCCCTTCCAGATCTCTGTGATGTTTTCATTTGAAAGGTATTATACTTATTTGTCTCATTTTTAGAAGAATTGTATAAATAAATTTTCATGAACTACATCACTTTGCAGGAAGAAAATATTTTTCTAATGAACCTACATGTTCCTTAAATGCATAAAAGAGATGGCTTTCTTTCTAAGATTCTCCTATCATTTTGTAGAACCGGATTGAATAGAATTCACCTCTCCTTGCTACAAATTAGATGAATTGTCCGAAGCAATAATTTGGCTTCCTTCTGTAATCAGTGGAGACAGACAGCTTCAAAAGGGAGGTAGATGTGGGTTCAAGCCAGCCAAATTACACCTCTCTCATTAGACAAGACATCACTTTCTCACCACAGACCGGGAATCAGCAGCCAGATTGGTCCCCTAATTTTTAAAGTGACAAAAGTTCTCCTTTTCTATAGTTTTTCTACAGTCTGTAGAAATGATAAGAATTGCAGCCATACTTTCACAGAGCAGAAGACCAGGACACAAGGAAAAGCTGGAGAAGCAGTGCCATACATGCAGCCTAGATCCTAATGATTTTGAGACTTGACTGACTCTATAGTGCTTATAAGTGTAGAGAGACAGGAGAGCAAAACCTCCGCCCATGGTTCCAGTCTGCAGTCTTGCAAGGAAACCAGAAATCACATGGGGTGATGTGAGCTTTCACAGCTATTTTCCTTAGCTGGGAACATGACAGTCACTTTCCTCTGGGCCTTCACCACTACAAGAAGCTTCATATAGTGTAAACCACCATTTCTTTCAAGCACCAGTGTATGATGAAACTAGCCATCTGTTTAATTAACCCAGGCATATGCAGACCTCTTGCAGAATGGTTTTTGTATTGTTATTTTTCAATATACTCCATTTATTATGGCTGGTGACGTTGTGTTAGTTTTACTAGCAACCAAAATGAGAGATGAAAACATGCCAATGACAGCCAAAAGTAATATCAGCAGTCAAAATTTGACCAAATTAGTGACTGGCTTATCACCAAGTCCTTACTACATTTAAATAATTCTGTACCACTGAAAAGTTACAATCTCTAATCAGCATACCCTGTTATTTGATCTAAGAGGCACAAATAATAGCCCACGTTGTCCGGTGAATTATATAACCTGTGGATACCACTGAAGAGTAAAAAAAATCAGTTAAACAAACTATTTTGAATACATACTTCCAGTCTTTCAGTCATAAGAGAGAAGGGATAACAGCATACAACTATGACTCAGTGATTTTTTTCTGTGTGTGAATTAAGATGCAAGTTTGCCCACAACTGCATGTGAAGGATCTTACAGAGCTAGAACTTAAAAGGTAATTTTATAAATAGGTGTGTTTGTTGAACTATTTGTCTGAAAGACCTTTTTAGGGACACCAGTGTGGTTAGAAGCTAAATACCCTGCTTTCCAAGCGACAACAATCAGCATGATTTTTTTTCATTTAGGGTACCTAAGAAATGCCCAGCTATTAATAAGACAGATGAAAAATATAACACGTGGCAATGTCATGAAATTTATAATAAACAGAAGTTCTCATCCTTACAGACCTTTGTTGCTAACTGGTTTCAATATTTTAAATCTTTAATATATCTAAGAGCATATTGACAATGAAAAGTGGTGGAACGCAAATTTAAAAAAAAAAAAGGTTTGTGGTGCAGCAAATGACATTTTCTTGAGCTCGTAACTGCAGTGGTATTAGAAAAATGTGGTAAAAAAAGCTTAAGCCATTTCTGCTGTTTCAATGTAGATTCCCCAAATGAAGTGTAATTCCACACTTGAATTTAGCCAGGTGCCTTTTGAAAGGAAAAGGGAAAATTCATGCTTCTAATTTAACAATATTGATTTTAAGGATTAAAAATTGGTCTTATAGAGGCCAGATTTTCTTGTCCTTATCATGAACATAATCTCACTGAAGCCAGGAGAGGTGCTCCTGTGACTGAGGGATATCCCATATGGGTTTAAGTTTGTGCCTAATGCCAGCCCAGATGTTGCTCTGATTAAAGTCAGCAATAAAAACTCTGGTTACTCTGAATGATGCAAGATGAGACCAGTTGTGAAGCACTGGTGAACGTTTCTCGATTCTGCTGGATTTCCACACGTTGTAGGTCAGGCCCTAAATGATATAACTTCATCCAGGCCCCAAATGATATAACTTCATCCAGGCCCCAAGCGTGAATTCATTCCCTGGGGGGAATCTACATTGAAATCATGAATATCTCTGCTTGGGAAAGGATTGCAAGAGCAGATGTTAATGTTTGCCTTGAGGAATACCCAACATATTTGACCAATAGCAACATATAGTGAAATGGAAAGATAACACCAGAATAAAACAAATGGCTTTCTATAGTGCCTACTCCTCACTATGTTTGAGCTACCTTACTTAAGAGGAAGCATCGTATTTCCTGAAGATCATCATCTGTCATTAAAAGAGAATCTGTAACTGCACACCTACATGACTTTTGGGAAAGAGAAACATCTTTATGCTTTCTTTTTTTGCTTCAGATCTGTACAATGAAGTAAAGCTTAATTTTCTCTTTTTTTTACTCCCTCCTTTTTTCCTTAATTTTTTTTTTCAAAGAAACTCAATTCCATAAAGCTAATAGCTAATAAATGTTTAATACTTATCTGTTAAACAAATAATTTCTATTTTTATAAACATGGCTTAACTTGACTGTGAAAAGCAACCCTAATTTTGTGTTATATTATTAGCATTCAATTCAGGGGTTTCTTAATGAGATTAAAATTAAAGTTTCTACATTTAATACCATGGATTCATGCTTGACAAGCTCCAGGAATTTTAGTGAATAAATATTTTAAGTGGACTGCCAGAAAATTTTTCCTTGAAGAAGGCCATGAAATACATTTCTAAACCATCCTTGTAGCCACTATATGAAATATAGTACATCCAGTCACAGGTTCCAGGCTAATTCCTTGTGTACTCAATAAGAATCTTTCCTGCACTTAATAGAGCTTTATCCAGCCTGTGGTTAATAGGGAGATAAACTGTGCATTTGTTCAGTTTGTTGAGGTACAGGTATTTAACAGAGGTTAAAGTAAAGGTTTTATTTAAAGGAAAAGTATATGTTTTCAACTTCTCTAGTTCAGATGACACACAGCAGTATTTTATTTTAAATGTATAGAATCAAGCAACAGTTATTTAAATAAGTCCTAATACATGTTGTACATATCTGAAGCTTATGTATGAAATATATCCGATAAAAAATATTTTTCTCCAATTTTCCCCCTTTAGATTTCATAAATACATAAGGAATGATTGAACAAAACAAAAAGAATTATATTAATCCCTTAAAAAGGTTAAACATGTAAATGCTTTCTCAGGTAATTTTCTTATTTTACCATAGCCATTTTCAACATACTAATCACTT
>JAWWES010000081.1:87817183-87862183 GCA_035583135.1 Lophotriccus pileatus | reverse complement strand
CTGTACGGAAGAGGAGGGTGTGCTGGGTATTCCTCTGAGTATTAGAATAAATTTATCCTCGTATCTTTCTATTAATAAATCAGAACATGTCTTTTTTATTTGTGTGAATAATTGTAGCAATTATCAGGGTTACAGAAGAGGGCTTTTCATTTATATATAAGCTCAACTAGGATATGAATAAGTACAGCAGATTTATTACATAAAGGTAAGTTAGGCTTGATTCAAAAGAATGATCATAATTGTCAGGGCACATGTTCTCCTCACTATATAATCAGCACTGTACTGTGTCTTATAAGTTTAGTCTGCGGTAATTGTGACCTTAAATTAAAGTAAGCTTCATACCAAGCCACTGTGGTGGCACCTCTTTTTGAAATACCATCTATTTATAGCAGTCAGCTACAAAGTTTCTTTAGAAAACAAACCCAAATCCTCCCAAGCAATTATTAAAAGTTCGCTATAGCAGTAGCAGGCTACTTTTCATTTTAGAGAGGAAAGTGTCAAGACTGACCTCAAAGTAAATTACTACAAGAAGGCATCTGTTAATAGCACATATGCACAGCAGGTATGATCATAGCTGGGGTTGCCCTAGCCCTTTCTTATGCATCTACGACTTAACACTAGGAATGCAAAAAGATGAATACATTAAGATATTTAAAAAATCCTGTCTGTGTCCTGCATCAAATGCAACCAGTTCTTTAAAAAATAGTGTGCTGATACATTAAATAATAGCAGCGTTTTATTATATTTGGTTGATTATGGAGCATTTTCAAAATGTTTCCATTTGTGGCCACTCCCTCTACTTTTGAAAGCACAGTAGCACCCTTGTTTGAACAGACCATCTTTCTTATAGGATAAAAGGGTTACTAAGTCTTCATAACCTGTCAATCCTGAGGGGTTTTCCCCAGGAAAACCGGTAATAGTGCCTTATTATTTTGAATTGTGAGTTGGTTTAGAGGATGAAGATGGAAGTCCACTCAGGGCTGAGAGAGCAGCTTGTCAGAATAATTTTATCGGCATTTTTATTCTGACTGGAATCAGAATATCAGGAATGAGCAGCATCTAGATTTTATATAGTTCATACTGCAGCCTCTGTTTGTTCTGCTGCATTCATTTGTTACAATTTTTTTTTTTTTAAGAAAAGAATTAACGAGAGTGTTTCTTCTTTCTCTTCCTTCTCTCAGACACCATGTTGACTTTTTCCAAAATCTAGTATAGAAAAGCAGGCGCTATACTTATAAACTTGAGATTACATTCCCGTGCTCTCTACCTTCCAAGACAAATATCATACCGACACGATAGGTACAGTGCATCTATAATTGAATTAGCCTTGGAAGCAATTTGCCCACATGGTACACTTGTAATATTCTTCCCAGAATAAATTTTTAACCATTTGATAATTAGCTTAGCCATACCTGTGACAACGAGTAAATTGTAAAACACCAGAACAGTATCTTAATTATCCTTTCTAAAGAGACTAAGCAATAATTTGCTTAATCGCAACAAGGGATGAAATAATGTAAGTAATTAAGTAAGAAAGTATTCCCACATGATTATACGCTTTCGTAATAATGTAAGAAAAAAAAAGAATGAAGATGAGGCATTAAAAATGTATACCATATGATTTCATATGTGAAATATGAAAACAGAAAACAACTGCTGATTATAAATAATTACTAAAATATCAGATGGTCCTAGTAAACACAAAACCAATTTTTAGCTACATAATTCCTCTAATCTTAGTCTCTTTCAATTCTGTAGCTCTATAACCTTTCACTGCAAAATTAAACCAAACCCTTCACTCTTTCCAGGGTACAGATAAGGGGAAAGCACTGTAGTTATTTAGTCTCACTGACGCTTCCTTCCTTTTTATTTTTATTTTTTAATATTAAATACAGGAGGTTATCCTTTTATTCTACCACAGAAAGAGATGATCTTTCCTAGAAGTCCAGGTAATTTCAAGAAATCTGTTTAGCTGCCTATTGCATGCAACTGCAAATACTTGATAAACAGATTGTGCTCATTTATTTTGATTTCTGTTCCTAAAATTAAAGCTGGTGCCTACCCTCCTTATCAGATTAAAATTCAGAAAACAAATTTTCACATACAATTAATCTTACACTCGTTGTTTAATGTAAAAATATTTACCTTCACATATCCAATGCATATTATACTGCTGCAAGAATGTAAAAATGTGTCTCAAATCTGAAAATTAAATATTAGATATTACCTACAGTAATGTATTAGGCATGATCAGCGAAGGAAATGCCAATGAATATGTGACAGAAATTATATGAGCCCACCGTATTTGTTCCTTGACTTTTTTTCTCATGTATTTTTATTGTGAGGAGTAACAGATGAAAAATACAAGTGTTTGCTAATAGGATTCACATCTTATTATTGGTGCTGATTTGCAGTTTTCCTTAACTCGCCATGATTACTTTTTTAGAAGCTTTCACTTTTCCCCAGCTGATCCTCGTCTTGTTAGGCAGCATTAATGACACTTCAGTCATTGTGGCTTTCAAGCAGAGCCCTTCCAGAGTGAACAGAGAGTTGACATTTCCTGACATTTTCCCAACTAATTACAGGACAAATAATTAAGCATGTTCTCCTATGTAACAAATGAAGGCAAAAGCCGTCTGTCAGCGATGTTGATTGATGACACTCTGGGAGACTTTATCTGATGGGTCCTGCCATGCAGTAGAGGGGAAGCAAATTTATTAGAATGAACAATGCAAATTCTGAGTCATCTCATCCAGTTATGCGCCAAAGCAATATCCATGTCAAGGTGAATGTGACAATGAAAGCAAAATATTTGCATTTTGTGGAGCAGGTTGAAGGGGAAATCAGAGAGAGAAGATGACAGGCCTAATTATTTTGGCTCATACAGGCTAGGACAGCTGTTTCTGGTGTCCTGAACAAGGCTGTCACACAGGTAACTAAATAGGTCTGCATATAAGTCTGTATCCAACACTGTACGGAGATGTCTACCACTAATGACCAACGCTAATGTTACTGCCATCCCTGAAAAACAGTAAATGTGTCACAGTGCACCTTCTGCATGGCAGTCAACATTTCGCTACATAATTACTTGTTAGTGAATTAATTCCTATCTGTCAGTATCTATGCCAATGTCATTTTTAGACCATTACGAAATTATGCCATCACTATAGCAACTGCAAGCACAGTTAAAAGGCAAAACAGTTCAGATACTCAAGAAAAGTGCCTAGTTAGGCAGAAGACTAATAATGTAAAATTCAAATTGTGATGTTGCTGTCTGCCATCCTAATTTTCTTTATCTTGATTATGCGTTTGATCATTGATCATTAAACAATAATTTAAGGTTTCCAATTTCAATTCACGATTAATATTTAATATAATTAAAACCTCAGCCAGAACAGCATCTTTCCTATAAACAGACGCACACAGCGCTGTCATTGCAATTAATTAGGAGCTAAAAAGTGACATGCTTAAAAATGAATCCTAATATCAGAGTTTACATGCAAATAAGAATAACTGATAGCATCAGGATGTTCTTTTCCCCCTGCTTCCTTTGTGGATTGTAAACAATGCCAATATTAAAATCCTGTATCCTGACTCATTTCTCCTTTCTTTATTTATTTCTTGCATGCACTCCATTTATCCAAGGAAAGTCAGGACCCATCTTACCATTATCACCATTACTTACAGATTTCAAGATGCCATCTTGTTCACAGAAATATATTCACAGGCTTAAGATAAATTATGTATATTAATCTGTCTAAAATCTTCCAGACTATTGAAATTTCTAATGACATGCAGAAAAAAAGATTGGCTGATATCTACAACTACCTTAAACGCATACAAGGCTAAGTTAAATTAGGGAATTCCTCATATGGAGAAAGCATTTCTTCATTTGCATCCTCTTCTAATTTATATAAATGTTCAAAGGAAGGAGACCAAATTCTTCTAGAAACTTTCAGCACATATTCATCATGTCAATCTATGCAACATCATAGCTTTTGTTAGAGTGCAAATGTTACAGGGGTGCATTTCAAATGATGTATGACAGCAATACGGTGGCCTCGGCTACTCTGACTCTGAGTGGAAAGAGAATGTAGAGAAATAATATGAAATTCAGGAAATCAATAAGAGGCCAAACATTTCGGTGAGTTTTGGGATGAGTTTTTTTTGTTGAGGTTTGTCTTTTTTTTTCTTGATTTTTTTGTGGGTTTTTTATTATTCTATTTTAAGAAAACAAGAAAGTACACCTTGTGATTCCATTGTCATTCCAGTGATAATAATATATGGCCAGTCAATTATCCTTTGGGTTAACTGTTTTGAAACATCTCCCTGGGATTAAAATATATATATTCATATATATTAATTTGGTTTTTTTCTTTCAATGTATCTACTGTCTGTAAAACCAGATAGTTTTAAGAAAGTGAATATCTATTGTTTTCTGTTTTTCCTAGCATAGATATTGTTTTCATTACTACAGCATGTGTTTTTAGCAGGAAAATCAAATTAAAACTCAACCAATCACATGAAAATAAAAGGGAATATTTTCCAGAAGAAAAACACATAATGATTATAATGCAGGTATACAGATCATTAATATTCTTCACTTAAAGTTACCTGACAAATAAATGCTTACTTTTTACTAAAAAAAACCCTTTTTATGAGATGAGAAACCTAATTACTGGCTCTTGCCACATGAAGGTACTTCTTTCACTAAGATCTACAAAACGGTCAGTCATCCTTCTCACTCTCTTAACTTCACACAGACCATTAGCATGATTGAATTGGATAAACTTTGCAAAAATGTCTAACTGCAGTATTGTTCTAAGATAGACCACTTCTCTGAAAGTGATGGGAAAATTTAATTTCTGTTCTGCTTAACAAGGTTAAAAAGAGTTCGGTTCTTGGTTAACATTGACCACTAAATGAGTAGGAATCAATAGTTCCTCACTAATGCCACAGTAAGCCAACTCCTTTATTGACCTTTCCATTAACACTAAGGAGATGAAATGCAAAAGAAAATAAATAGACTAATCATTTAAATTTTTTAACACCTACCAAATCAAGTGCTTCACTGGAGTTTTGGTGCTCTTCTGCCAGTCCTCATGTTTCTACATTCTTTTATGTCCTATCAGATTTCAAAAACCTTGCTTAAGATTTATTTATTTGGTGATCATGTCTAAATTGTGTGCTTAACCCTGGAAGAGCTAGAAATCAAAAGCAAAGAAAAAAGGTAGACATGAAACAAAGAGGTTTTGTCCAATTAAAAAACTTTTTGTATATCACAGTTACTCAGAGACACTTTTCAGACAAGTAAACAATGAATTAACTTGATAGGGATGATATACAAATTTGATACAAAGAGCCAATGGGAGAGTTTCTGTCTAATGATCCCAGTCAATCTAATTAATGTATTCTGCTACATTACATTTTAAGAAGTGACCATTGTGTAATACACTTTGAAATATGCACAAGCTAATGGGATAAGATGCAAAAATTATTATGCTGACAGTAAATCATATTACATTCCTAATAAGCATTAACTAGATAACTAGGTCAAAGCAGTATTATCTTAATTGATTTTTCAAAAGAAACCTGACAGAAAAATGTCAATGCTCGAATATTTCTTCATGCATCATTAAAACAAGATTGGCTTTTAACAAAAGAAGAATCCTTCACAGAATTGATTCTTGCTTCAGGCTGCCTGCAAGTAAGTGTATTACATAAAAATCTATACAGGATATTAAAACAACACCACTCTGCAAGACAGTTACAATTAAAAGCTGACACCCCCCCATCATGTGTCTACTACAGTAGCTTGCCAGTAAATGTATTTAAAGTCTTCCGAGCCAGTATAAACCCTACGTGAAAATCATTCAGTTTTGCTATTTGAGTGGGTGGGACACACATACACACACACATCTCAGAGCTTCTAATTGAATCAGTACGTTAACAACTCATCCGTTTCATTACTATACAGCAATTAAAGAAACATGTAAGAAAACACAAAAAATACTACCTTGGAGATATAACCATACATACAAGCTCTGCATCTAACAAAATGGACATTTCAGTGTGAAGACAGCACCATTCTGACATCAGAAATTTCCAGTAGGAGTTGTCAGATAAAATGTAATATGCAGAACAAATAATATGTGATACCATCCTGTATAGATTCAAACAACAGATCTTGTTGCAGATGCACATATAGATTGATCGGGAAAAGATTGGCTGATCCATCTAAACACAAGTAAACCTTGTGTGTTCATAAACCTAAAAATTATGAATTTTAGTATATTTGTGGCTCAGTAGTACATCAGGCATGTCTAAATGATCACAGTTCAATTGCTTATACTGTTTTGAAGTTATAAGTAAAAAAAATCATATAGTAATTTCTGATAATTTTTAATATATTGTTTATACAAGAACTCTCTTAGAAATATATAATATTGTTACAAGTTACTCAATGCAAAATAACTTGATGGTTAAATATTTTTTTCTAAAAAAAACCTGAGTGACTATATGGGGTTTTCAGCATCTAAATTTTTACTTAACGCTGAACATATTTTAGTGCCCACGGTGCAGTTTGTGAGTCAATACCACTTTTAAAAGTAAGGAAAAGATTATAATAGAAATTTTAAAATATTATTTCAGGGACACAAGCTCCACAAAGGCTGGTCTCAGTCTGTGAGACAGAGAGAAGGGATAAGGCAAGGTAAGCCTTCAGGTTCCATGAAGATCTAGTCTGCAGAGGATGACTTGGAGAATGAACCTGATTAAGGAGGTGGCTCTCTCCTCCACCAGCTCTGCCCCACTTAAGTCTAGAGATTTTTTTATATCACCACCTAATTTGAATGTTCAGTTTTACATAATTTCTCTGGGATTTCGTAGTAGGAAGTGTCAGGAATGTGATTCTCTTCCAACTCATTTCTTTTTTAAGTCAAGTGTAAAAGTTGATATAAATTTCCTAGAAAGACAATCTCTGGGTAACATTAGCCCAAATTATCATAAATTCTGTGAAAGACAGTTTTGAAGCAAGTAGTAGTGCCCTTTTCATATTGTTAAATGTCCCATTTCGTATTGGAGAAATGTTGTCCCTTACATGAGAGCATAGCAGTACATGATAGAAAAAACCAGACAAATCCTTGGAAGCTGGTGCAAAGTCACCTCATGCACAGTGAATCCTGGTTGCTATTCAGCACCTTTAATCTTTGTTTGCAGCTGTGACCCAGTTTACTCTTCAAATTGCCAGACATTGAAAAATATTATGTAAAGTGAATGTTTCCTGTTAGTAAATTAGACTACAACAGAGTATACAGTCCGTCAGCAAGCTCTATGAAAGAGGGAGAGGTCAGGCTGTATGTTTGCTTACAGGGACTCTGGAGAGCAAGTGAACCATAAAGGGTCAATTGCATTTATCAGTAAAAATTCAAGTCTAACTTCCATCCATATTTCTTATGTTATCACTGCAACCTCTGTACTAGTACAGCACAAGATGTCCAAGCCACTTGTCCCAGGACTTGGCCTATCATTGGTCACTTCCCTACATTTCTTCCTTTTCCAGACACTCAGCAGAGAAAAGATAGCAAGTAGGATCTGCTCTGAAGGCAGGCAGGAAGCAATTTTGTAGTGTGGTGGAGGAAGGAGAACGAAAAGTATAATTTGTGACTACTAGGATAAAGTAAGATGCAGAAATAGGAGAAAGAAAGGTCATTGTCCTATATTTGGGGCTTCTCTTCCAAGTTTCTCCTCCCAGACATGTCACACATGTGTTGTCTACTTGCATAATTTCAATCTTGATATATTAACAACAGAATAAGTCACAGTGAGGCTTTCTGGTACTTTTTTTTTTTTTTCTGTAATAGATAAACTTGGGGGCTCATTTGATCATTTGTCTTATGTTTTTATAGTTCCCTTCCTTATATTACCTGCATGCGAGTGTTAATATATAATTTAGAAATGTATTTTCAATGACAATCATAGCAGGAGTTTGAGATAAAGAAAAAATTGTATGTTTGTTTCGCTTTCCTGCCAAAGTATCTGACACTATAGATGGGAGATGGGTTCTTCAGAGATTTACTTGCATGTACGAATAGAATGGTTGATTTTTTTTTTTTTTTTTGGTGATACTGTCAGCAGATTTGAAGTATTTGTCTCGTGAGCCATTTTCCAACTCTTTTTTCCCCTCATGTTTTTCCTTATTCTGGGAAAAGACAACTGCTCTTTTCCATTTTAAACAGAAAGGGTTTCAGTAAAGGTAGAAATATTTTGTATTATCCATCTCTTTTCCAAAAAATAACCTAGGCACCAACTGTTGAATATCATTTCAGTTCAAAAGAGATAATTTGAAGGATGATTAGAAAGATCTGTTTACATTTTCTCAAAATAAAAATTATATCTTCAATAAAATTATAAAACATCCATTTTAAAACGAATTCACTCTCCACTAAATTCATAGATAGCCTGTGACACCTGCTGCCAAAAGGTATCCTTGTGACCAAGAAATTAGAAGAGCCAAGAATGGATTACATATTTCCATAGAAAGACTGAACTCAAATGTAGTCCGATGTCATTGTTCAGCAAATATAAAGAAAGTAATTTCGCTGCCTTGCAGTGTTATGTTGTTGACTGTACTGTGGATTAGTTCACTAATTTCTTTAGATTCACAATGGTTTCCTTCATTTCTTCTTAAATGCACTTTGCATTATTAGCAAAATTATAAGCACCTTATGCTTAGATAACACTATATGAACAACATTTTGGTTGCTAACTTCTCTTAGCATTCTTTCCTGGCTTTTGGCAGTCCCCAGGATCTAGTTGTGTCAATGTATTTCATTAATATTTTACCTTCTGCCCCTTTCATATCATTATTGAAGATGCTAAATAAGATTTGGCTTACATGAATTTCTTTTGCATCCTTCTCAAACCCTTCCCCAGAAAGATACCTTAGCTTTTGTTATTTATATGGGTTTTGTGACATAATTTTTCAAAAGTGCTCTTGCCTAACCTGGCTCATATTTATTTTTTTTAAAGAAACACAATACTGAAAACGGTACTATAATTCCTTATTATTTAATGTGCATTATTTCAATGAGACCTCAATGTATAGTGTTGCTTCCAGAAAGCAAAATTTTTCCACATTTTTACACCCATCTTTTTCTTAAGAAGGAACTCTTAAATAAGGTGATGGACAGACAACAATTTAAAGAGGCATTACTTAGTAATCCTTAGTAAGGATGAATTAGAGCTCAGAATTATTATTTTTGTGATTAATTTACATCTTCTATTTGTAGTATCCAAACCATAAATCAATACCGTGGATGGATCAATAAGTAGATACATATTATGCACAGATGTTGCTTTCTCAGGCATTACTGGAATTCACTCCATTCTATTAAAAATAAGAAAAAAATAAATCCTAAAATAAATTATGTTTGATTAGTGTAAACACTCAGTTTGTAATCAATTTCACCTATTTTAGTCATGTAAAAGCAGTGTATATATAGCTTTAACTGCTTTTCTAGACTTCCCCAGCATGAAGAGAAGGTATAAATAGAAGGAGATTTATCCCATTCTGAGACAGATGCCTAAAACTGGGGGAATGACTCAATTTCTGATATCTTTATCTCTCTCAGTTGCTCTGAATAGGAACCTTACCCAGAATCCTTAGGCAGCTGAAGACGGTAATAAATAATTTCATCCTTCATGTAGATATATTTTGTGTTACCAAATTATGATACAAAAAGCTACTTTAGAGAACAAAATGTCACTTTCGTAGTTTCAAGAAGGACTATTTCACATAGTTAGACATTTGGCGCAAAACACAACAAGTTCTTTGTCTTAACTAGGACTCTGGAAGCAGATGAGCTCTTCTCAGTGCTGAGTACAGGGGTGGGATCACCCCCCTCAACCTGTTGTTGATGCTCTTACCAAGAGCAGCCCTGGGTGCTGCTGGCCACATTTGCCAAAAGGCCACACTGGTGACTCATGTTTCACTAGTTATCCATTGCACCTTCAGGGTCTTTTCTGCAAAACCGTTTACCAAATGGTCAGTCCTCGGACTGTACACGTCTTCCTTTAGGGATGGGACTCGGCATTTTCCTTTGCCAAACTTCACGAGATTCCTGTCAGCCCAGCTCTCCATTTTGTCAAAGTTCTTCTGAATAGTAGTGCAACCATCTGATGCAACCAACTAATTCTTTGTCATCTGCAAAATGGCACTCTGTTCCATCATCTAGCCCTTTAAAAAAATGCTAAACAGTACTGGCCACAGTATTGTTTCCTTGGGTGCAACACTAGTAACTGGTCTTTTCAATCCATCTCATCATCCATTTATCTAGTTCCTATTTCACCAGTTTGCCAACAAGGATATTATGGGAGGCAATGTTGAAAACCTTTTAAGCCAGGATATCCACTGATTTTCCATCATCCGCTGAGCAAATAACTCATTTGTAGAAGGCTATCGGCTTTGTTAGGCATGATTTCCCCATTGACAGTTAACTATTCCAAATCATCTTTTTGTTTTTGATATCTTTGGAAATTGTTCCCAGAAGCATTGTTCCATCACCTTCCCAGTCCTACAGTTTTCTTGTCCTTCTTGCACTTCTTGACTTTTGCTTTCCTTCTGTCCTCCTCCAATTGCCATGACATTCCAAAAATAATTGAGCTGCACTTTCTATGGCATTGGTCATCTCCTCAATGCTTGTGGTTATATTCCATCAGGCCCCATCGATTTGTGTGTATCCACTGTTTTAAATTTTCCCTAACTATACCTTCCTTTACTGAGGTATAAATCCACATTACTCCAGACTTTTCCACTGATCTCAGGGACCTGATATTTCTGAAGTCAGGTTGTGTCTCAGCATTTCCCACACCCCTTGCCATGAGGCTCCTTGCTCCAACCATCATCAGGGCCATTTATTTTCCTCATTTTCATATATATATATATATATATTTATTTATTTTTTATTTCTATTTTTTCTATTTCTATTTCTATTTCTCCTTATATTTATATATAGTTGGAAGGTGTAGGATCTGGTCATGACGTAGACAGTATAGAATAAGGGGTGAATAATGCCCTGATTTTGGCCTAGAATAGGGTTAATTTTTCACAGTAGCTGTGAGAGTGTGGAGCCTGGAACCATTTGGTTTTGTCTGGTTTGTTGTTCTACACCACCTCATATCATTGCTGAGGGACAGAAGTAAGGAACTCTCCGTTCCAAGAAGAAAGGGGACTGTAGCTTGGGATCCAGGAGAAAGTGTGTGCAGAGAGTCAGCCACCGTTTTGTTCATTGTCATGGAGTTGTGCCACGCAGGGTCAGGGAGCATTTTGCATGTAAAACACCCTCTCTCTGTTGTTATTAGTGTTAGTACTGTTACTGTTTGTTTTCTTATCTCATTGTTGTTTCCAGTAAATTGTTCTTACCTCAGCCTGTAATCTCTGCCTGTTGTCTCTCTCACCAGAGGCAGTGGGGGGAGGGGAGAAGGAGGGCATTTTCTGAACCATGATCAAGCAGATGAGATGTTGGTCAGATATGGCCATCTTACCATCCACAAAGAAAATGAAATCTCATTCACTTTTGGCAGCTCCATCTCATATATGCTTACTGAAACCCAACAGAAGTCCCCAGTGTGGTCTTTTTTGCTGTCATCTTTGCATATGATAAAAATTTTTAAAGGTAGGTAGGATTTCAACCTGCTATTTAAAACTCATAAGCCACATACCAGAAAAAAAAGAAAAAATAATTTCGAATCTATGGTTATGGTCAGTGTTGGTGTATTGGGTTTGTGTGTCCAGGTTTTGGTGGCAGAGGGGCAACTGGGGTGGCTTCTGTGAGAGCTGCTACTGTGTCCTGAAAAGCCAGTGCCAGCTGGCTCCAGGATGGACCTGCCACTGGCCAAGGCTGAGCCAATCAGAAGTGATACCTGGTATCAGGTAATGCCTCTGTGGTAACATATTTAAGGAGAAAGATAAATTTGAGGGGCAGAAGTAAATTGCAGCCAAAGAAGAGCAGTGTGTGAACATGTGAACAACTTTACAGACACTGATATCAACAGAGAAGGAGGGGGAGAAGGTGCTCCAGGCACCAGAGCTGAGGTTCCCCCATAGTCCTTGGTACAGACCATGGTTAAGCAGCCCATGGAGCACAATGGGAGTGCAGGGATTCAACTGCAGCCCATGGAAGAGCCCATTCCAAAGCAGATGAATGCCCAAAGGAGGCTGTGACCCCATGGAAGGCCCATGCTGGAGCAGTGTCCTGGCAAAGACCTGGCAAAGAGAGGAACCCACATGGGAGCTGGTTTTCCTGGTAGGACTTGTGGCCCTGTGGAGAATCCACGCTGGAGCAACCTGTGCCTGAAGGACTGCACCCCATGGAGAAGTGACTCACGTGGCAGCAGTCTGTGCAGAACTGTTGCCTGTGGGAGGGACCCCACGCTGGAGCAGGGGAAGGACTCCTCTCTCTGAGCAGCAACAGAAACAACTGTTTGAAACCCTCATTCCCCATCTCCCTGTGCTGCTGATGGCGGGGGAGGTAGAACCTGGAAGGAGGCAGGGATAGGGGGAAGGCGTTTTTAAGATTTATTTTTCTTCTCATCATCCTGCTCTGATTCTGTTAGTAATAAATTTAATTAATATATCCATTTTGAGTCTGTTTTGTCCGTGATGGTGACAGGAAGTGATCTCTCCTGGTCCTTATCTCAGCTTATGAATACTTCATTATATTTTCTTTCCTCTGTCCAGTTGCAGAGAGAGTGGCTTTAGTGAGTGTCTGACATTCAGCCAGGGTCAACCTGCTACAGTGGGTTATTTTCTTGGCAGTTAATAAGGGAAGGGGAGAAATTACAATATTTTCAGATGTCATCAATTAGTGAAAATTCATTCAGGTCACTGGACACTTCTACTTTTAAAATCTTGAGTTGACTTACTTGGAATATTTTCTTCTAATTGATGGGGTTAAATTTTTCTTTGCCATAAATCTTCAAGAAATTGGTTTTTTTGCAGACAATCTTTAGGAATATTTGTAGATGAAATTTGCTAGACTTGATAGTCTACCACAAAATTACACTTTTTGTGATCTCTGTGAAAATATACTTCAGCTAAGAAACATGCTTCTGAACATCTCTTTGCAACATTCCAGTGTTAGAGTTTCTCAGGTTATCTGTTCTAGTCATGTTGCATCATGAACAGGCTGAGGCAGTGAACAGCTTTCACTGTAATTATTCATCCTGACATCGAGGGACCAAAATCATAAAAGGAAAGTCCAGAAGGAAATTAATAATTGAGTATTCAGAAAAGGGTAAATGGAGTTAAGTAAATAAGGCCCAGGGCTACATATTCAGTTCTGCTAAATCTCAGCCTTTGCCGACTGCCTACCCTACTTTCTCACCCTTTTTAGTGTGGTCCTGCTGTGAAATGCATGGTACTCCCTAAGGCTGAGAAAGGAAAGAGAATGCTGAAGAACTGGAATTACAGGAGGAGCAGACAGAGGCCAGTGGGGTACTGATTTGGAGTTAAGTGCTGAGACTTGAGACCGGTAGAAACTAGTAGTGAAATTTTTGAAATTCGAAGAGAATCTGAAAACAGCATAATCTCAGTGGAATCCCCTCATTAGGGAGTGCCAGAAATCACACTGATCCATAAATATGCAAGTCTCAGTAACAGCAAAGCAAACAAATGGACTGGACAGTAAAATCGGAAAAGTAAAAAAACACCTGTTTACCACAGGGAAAGAAAATTCTGAGGGTGCGTAGTGGTTTTGAGTTTAGGCCTTCCTCAGTAACCAGGTTGTAACCAAGGAACAACCAAGGCCATGCGCCCAGTATTCCACACGATTTTTACGTAAGCAAGTGTATAAATAGGGAGAGGGAGAGGAAGCTCTCGCTCTCTTTCCTCCATCGGACTGGAGGCGAAGGTTCTCTGCCGTCATTCTGCCCGGGTGAAGGAGAGAGGCCTGGTGGGCCTGGTGGCGTTGAGGAGCAGATAGTGCCGGCGATTGATAGCGTGGTTTTCTGCTATCTTGAGGAACGTAGTAAGCTATTGTTTTGATACTTCTGCGTGTTGATGGTTCTTGGAGTGTTATTGTGTGAAACCGTATCTGGTTTTTGTCCCTTTTTCCCTTTTTTCCATTTTCCTTTCCCTTCCCTTTTCCCTTCTGGGGCTTCCCTGTAAACAACATCCTAACTGTATATAATTCCAAAATATACATATTACTTGGAATTCGGTTGGTTTGGCTCTTTTAATTTTGTCTGGTCTTTTCGGTCTGTCCGAAGAGAAGAAGAGGGAGGGGGAAGGTTTTTCATCGTAGTCCAGGCGCTTGGCTGGGAGCCAAGTTCCACCTGAGACAGGGTCATTCTTTAATTTTCTGTTGACAAGATTTTTTTAAAAAAAAACTTCTAAGATTGGTATCCAATCAAAAAAGTAACTTAAAGTTTTATTTTATTTTAGTCCATATTCATTGAGCTCCCTCTAGGTATTCCTGGTCAAGTTTCTAGAGAAAATTGAGATATTAATACAACTTTCAGCAGTTTTCATCTATCTGTTGAATATGATGTTTAAGGAATAAATTATCCTCTGAGTTTTATTTACAAATGTCTTAATATTATACTGCAAAATAGAGAGAAAAAGGTGTGCTTAAATGTTAAAGGAAAATGTGGAAGGAAAATTTTGGCTTGCTCCCTGAATCCCAGAAGTCTGGTCTTTCTCCATAGAACATATATAGACATTGCAAAGGCCTGTGACTGTCACATTTTTTATATGCTTCAAAGATGAATAAAACATTGCTGTTGCTAGGTTTGTATAATAATGTCTCAACAAGATGTATGGGGCAGGTTTTGCTTCAAATGTGTGGTTCAAGACATCACTGGGCTAACTTAGAAGTTTAAAAAGAGCCTATGGAGTTCAACTTTGGCTTTTACTTATGAAAATATCATTTAAAATCAATTTTGTAATTAAAATTAAGGTACAAACCACAATATTCCCAATGTCCTAGCCTGTCTTCACAAAAGAGAAAAGGACAAACAAGGAAATTTCTGACCTGAGCTCATAATCTTGTATTTTCTCTGCAACAACAACTTGGTGTGATATATTATGTCATTATTAAAATATAATTAATTTAAAATAATAAATAAACCTACTCAGAACCATTTACATGCTCAATTCTACCCCCTGAAAGAAAGTAGATGGATAATGAAGTTGAAAAATGGATTCAGATGTGCCAGTTAAAGTTTTATCTAAGTAAACGAAACCAACAAAACAGTTGAACACATCATGATCAGATCCCATCCACTGATCTCTCTGCAGGGTTCCCACAGCAACCAACACTTTAACACACAGTTGTTGCAGTTCACTTACAAGTGTACTTTTAGTGCTATGATTCAAAATAAAGTAACTATAAGGCCATTTTTCTGTGTACAGTGTTAGGTTTCTGTGCTGTTTCACTAAAAAAGATGGGGAAAACCAAAGTTTTACAAAAAAAATTTAAAAAAAATAAAAATAATAAAAAAAATGCAGAAATGGAAAGACTCATATGTTCCCTAAAATACAAGTGTTTTTCCATTTCAATATCCATCTGTGCTCTGCTATGGTGACTTCCCTCTTTGTCAATTCTGTATGGCCAAACTCAACTGGAATTTCGGAGGACAATTCTGGAGCAACAGCAGCTGTCCTATGTGGGCTTCCCTTATGATAAACATAATTATGACTGCTTCTTGAACAATTCCATTTCTGCCACTGTTCTTCTTGTAAAGTGGGGTTGTCCTTAGTGTAAAGGGAAGTCAGCCAACATTGGAAGCCTATTTCCTGAGAAAAGAGCAGTCACGGAAACATCAGTTCATATATATGCAAGCTATACAAAATCAAAAGATCCATAGAGATGCCAGGTCACCAGAATTCAATATTTATTTTTTTTTAAATCCAATCCAGATTACATTTTTAAAATGGAAAATTCAAAATCAGATGGAATTTTTTTTTCTCTTCCACTGATTTCCCCCATTTTAGATTCAGGCCTTACAAAATAAACAAGGCAAGGACCTCCTTCTCTGCCTCACTGTCTTCTTACATTTTTCTGTGACTTACACTTTCTTCAACTTTGGAAAAATGGAAGGGAAGTACAGCAAAAATAACCCCAACAGCTTCCCTATTTTTTGCATATCTTTCCAAACCTGGACCAATGCTAAGAAAAAAACAAGATGAAAAATGGGAGCATGTGTGTCCATGTGCACATGGATGTAAACTTCTTGAAACTCTTCGTTTTACTGCCTTGGTCTGGAGCACACAACATACAGGCATAAAGATAAGGGCAGTGTATTTGTTTGGCCTACAAAAGGAAATGTTTTAATAAGGGGAGATCTAGTTGAGGTCTTTCATTTTATTAAGTCAGAAGTACAAAACTAATGGGGACAACTGAGACAGGCACTTCTCTGAGATGTGCAGTAAAATGACAAGAGGCAACACTTAGATTGTTCAACATATAAAATCCCAATTAGATGCAAGTAGAAGAGAGTTCACAGTAATGGTAGTTTACTACTGGTACAAGCTGATGACCTTCACATTCATGGCTTATACAAGATCCTGAGCAAACTTACCAAAATCTAAAACTTGCCCTGCCTGGAGTAGGAGACTGGAAGAGAAGTTCCCTTCAACCTGCACTTTTCTGAAATTCTACATTTTCTGTGACTTCATGCTAAACCAGTAAAAACCCAGAAATCTCTGCTCTAAAAACAAGTTACATCTTTCATAAAAGTGATTCTTCTTCAAAAAACCCCCTGAACAATCAAATCCCAGTTATCCTATACCCTCAGCCCCTCATCCCCCTTTCAGACAAAAAAAAAAAAAAGAAAAAATATGTTTCACAAAAAATACAAAAGGAAAAAAACTTTGACCTACCAGATATTATATGGCATGTATTTTTGGTATGGTATATATTATATGGTATACATAATTTCCAAAAAATGAATTCCTCAAAATCTTAACATATGAGAAGATGTGAGCTTTTGCACTGATCTTTTTCCCTATTATGTTGTTTTTTCCCTTTCAACAGTAAGACTGCACTTCTAATTCTATTACGTTTACAGCTGAGTTCAGGTAAGTTGTAATTTGAAGTTTCAGCTACATTTTAAATATGTATTTGAATCTGTGATCTACTGAGAAATCTGTTTCTACTGAGATGTAATCTTATTGATTTACCTGTTGGGTACCCAATTAATGAACATAAATATAGTTCAAAAACCTGTGAAGAGGAATTTGTTTGTTTGATAACAACTTTTATCTTTTATTCCTTGCTTATGTAGAACTCCAGTTAGTTTTAAGAGATGATTTAAATCTATAAGAGTGACAGGATCAGGAGGTAAATTGCTTTCTTAATAACAACTATTTAACATCACTGCAAAGTTTAAATGTATCATGTCACCCACATACGGAACATCAGATATCACTGAATATATCTATAACGTGGTTTTGTAACATGGTGATAAACACTGAAGTCAGAGTACACACAATTGACTTTCTCTTAATGCACCACTTGGTCTCTTCCAAAAGTATCCACTAAATGTGAGATGAGGTTACCTACAAAAAGATCTATTTTAACCATAATCACCTCAGAGGAGTAAAACCAAACAGTATGGCTCCTGAGCCAACACACTAATGTTATGGAATATCATGCACTGGGTTTTCAAATGCACACACATACACACACATACACATAGGTGTATATATAATTTGTAACTTCACTGCATGTGTGTATGTACAAAAATAGTATTGTACCCACAAGTCCTAGTCAAGACGTGACAAGATTAGAAATCTTGCTGCTTAAGTGATCTGTTTTCCTGTTCTGTGCCAGATACAAATAAGTTTAGTTTTGCTTTCAGACCTGTGAAATTCCTGCTGTTATACCAGGACAAGCAAGGAAAAAAAACCAAACAGAATATTATTTGCCACTGCAAAGGCAAGAAAATACTGAAATTTGGCAATTCTAAAATTATAGGATTCACAAGTAAACAGCAAATGTGAATATAAGTCTTGCTGGTTTGAATGTTAATGGGAAGTAAAACAATGAACACACCTAGCATGAAAATTAGGGATTTTAAAGTTTCTATTAGTAGAAAAAACTCAACAAAGATCAAAATTTTGATAGGTATTAAATTCAATTTTCCAGCTTGTTAATAATGAGAAAACTCAAGTGAAGAAAAACAGAGATATTCTTCAGCAATACTGGTCAGTATTAAGGAAAGTTAATCTAAAAGCATGATGGTTTCACAAATATTTCTAAAGTGAATGTCTACTTCAACAGTTCTTTATTAATATTACTTAATGGGTTAGGGAACTACATAATTTGAAAATTCGTACACCAAGTAATTCCCTGTAATCATACTGATTTGTCATGGTGGCAAGTCACAATTTAATCTGTATTCTATTTAGTACTCATTCAAAGTAACCTCTATTTAAATAGCAAAAAAGGAAGCAGTTGACAGCAAAGATAATGTGGTACGAAATTATGGTAAAATTCCTCTTTCAGTTATAAAATTCTTAACTATATTAATGTTCAAAATGCTCAAAAATTACATATATTTATAAATTGATGAAAATATGCACATTTTACAACTTTTTAATGTGAGAACATGATGATTTAACTTTATTTTCATTTTTAAATTAAATCATATCTGTGAAGAAATGAGAAAATCTTGGCTTCTCTGGGGCTTTCTTAGAGGAGGATGTTTCAAAGATATCTTGTTTTACAAATAATGCAGCAAAAATATAATAATGAATCACAATAAAGCTGCTTATGTCTTTCATTTGCTTTCTCCTTACAAATGTGTTTAGTACTGATGTAATAAAATACTTACATTAAATAGCAAGGAATGCCTAAATTAAACAAAATATATATTCAAATATATTTATGTTACATCAAATAATAATATAGAACAGCACAAATCTTGTTCCACAGTCATCTGCAGTTAGAGAAGGCCTTGACAATAGCAGAACCAGTGTGATTTTACTGTGCAAAATGGAAATTTGGTTGCCAGCAGGTAGGGATGGTCAGGAATTCTTCAGTGGGAGTTTATTGTGATAAAAAGCTGATTCATCCAAACTAAAACTTTTCTCCAGAACCTTGCTGAAAATATTTTCATTAAGAAGTGTTTCATCAGGTCTGGGATAGGACACCTAGTCAGAAACAAACTCCGCAATCCCATGACTGCAGGGAATCCAGTGCTCCCAATGTGAGAGACGTAGCACCTACCAGGCAAATCTAGGATTTGGAAACAGAGCTTCGAGCTCCTCTGTAGACAGGCCAAACCTCTGTCTGCCACTTACATGTGGACTTACATTTTTGCCCTGCCGTTTTTGAAGTGTGCCAAACATGCATGGCACCCCTAACTTACGGAAGCAAAATGAGTTGGATGCAGCCAGAATGCAAGGAACATTATATCTGTACATGAAAGTATTCACTGGGAGATTGACAGTGACATTTTCTTCAGGACTTTTACATGTCCTGGCTGCATGGACCCACACATAGGTGGCATAAGGAATATGCACAGGGAAATCCAAGTCTATGATAGATTCAATTATGAGCTATCCTAAGTACCTAAATTTATAAGATTATCACAGAGTGGGATGTGGACAACTGTCATTGTCAACATGTTCCAAGAAATGGCCTTCTGGCTACTAGCCAGCCTGACCAGGTAACAACACTGATCACTTGTGTCTATTAACACTGTAGGATTTGGTGCTTGGAAGGCAGAAACACACTCTTTCAGAAACTTGTTTCAGACTCTGTTTCATTTCCTTGTAAATGATGGTTGTCGTACATGTAGGGACCTTCCAACTTTGAGTTTCCTGCTGTTGTAGGACATGCAAAAGTGTTTCCCCCTCCTAATCCTAGCAGCTAGGGGCAGTAATCCGATAATAAAGCCAGCTCTTGAAAATGAGTATGAGTCCAAATGAACAGGCTAATGTTTATGAATTTTAAAATATTGAAAGGAAACAAAGTATCACCTTTATCTGTTTGTTTTGTTCATACCTGTGAATATTGTGGGTTTCTAACAGGTAAAAATTGCAACTACTGCTAATGTCTTACTGCAAACAGCTAGACTGCATCTGAAAGCAGATTGCCCTATATAATTTTCAGATGGGCCATTTAAAGATTAATGTTATGAATTTTCCATGACTTCAGAGCACTGAGTATCTAGGTGTCGTGTATACATTGCTTGCAGGTTTATTTCTGGTGTAAGTATGTAAACAAGTATGTGACTAGTGGTAAGAACAAGAAAAACCTATGTGACAATTGTTCGATTTCCACTATTCCTCTGCAGTGGGTCTTGGGAGGCCTGAGTTCCTTCTGCTTCTGAGATTTTTAACAATTTGAGTACTAAATGAACAAGTTGAATTTAGTGTAGTTATACCATGAGAAAAAATAGCCTTATCTCTTGGGGGAGCAGCGGAATATTGTGCAGAGACCATTCCCCTGACATCAACTGTGTTTGGCAGATGGTGCTGTCAGTTCAGGTCTGTGTTTATTCTATCATGCATGTGGTAGCATATTTTAAAATGTACAATCTCATGTATTATCTATGGGCTAAAAGCATGCAACACAAGCGGGACTATATCACAGGAGTTAAACTTCTGTAAACAACTAGCAGCGGTTGTGTAAATGCTATTTTCTTGACATAAATAACAGAAACATATGGCCAGAGACAGGAAGTGGGTGATACCTGGATAGATTGATATCCTGCTAGACAAGTGGCTGTATTTATGACATGATTCTGCCTGACAGTGAAAGAGGAGGGGAGGAGAGCTAATGACTTTTTCATGAACTCTCTGACAACATACATTTGACCACTGAATAGCTTTGCTCAACAATCTGATTCTCAGTGTTGTTGTTAAATACGTCCAATGAAGATGAAGAAATATTGGGGTCAGAAGTGGAAGGCAAAACTCTTATTTCCCATTGTGTTAGGGCAACTTGTATTGAAACAACATTGTTATTCCAATAGTTTAATATCCACCCACATGATTTCCAAACACTTTTCATTTACTGAAGAATACGTGTTATAGGAAGTAGTGACCTACTGTAAAAATTCTTTTCTTGTTATGGCCTGAACCTTAAAGTGAGAGGTTTTAATACTACACCACCTATTTTACAATCTTTCTTCCTTTTTTTTTCCTCATAAAAATCCTAGCTGCAATACGTTTAAACCCTTCAGCATAGAAATTATCACTTTCTCATATTTAAATGTTACTCACTGAAAGTTACTGAGTTATAGTAAATCACTTCGCTACATGTGACTCTTCCACAACATTTTGGAATAATGATGTGTAATGTTTCTTGTGTCTGAGCTATTCTGTTCTCAAAATTTACACAGTTTACAAAGACCCACAACAGTTTCTGATAACTGGATGAGATTCTTCCACTCAATTATAAATGCGGGCTAATTTAGGTTTACTGGCATATCTGTGTAACTGCTCTTCACTCTAATTCTGCCCTTGTCAGTAAAGATTCAGGCTGTCTTCCTTTTAGCATGGCCCTGTGACTAGTCTACAATAACTTCCTGCAGTGTATGCTTATTTGCTTTAAAATGCACTAGAATCTCCTCTAGATCACTCTTTCAGTTTTAATGGGTCTGCAGGGCCAAGTTAGGGCGAGATCAATTTTGCATTTTTTTTGACTAAAACTGATGGGTTATTATTTAGTCAACATAAGAAGAATGACTCCTGTAGAAAGGTGTTTGACCATTACCTTTTCAGTCTTCCTTAGATATTGCTAAATATAGAAAAATGTCAAAGAAGGACATACATAAGCAGAATAGTGCACTTGTGGTGAGAAAGTTACCAAGACTGGTTCCTAAACAAGAAGTTTCAGAAGAAAACTATCTTCAGGAATAAATCTACTTTTGCAAACCGATTCAAACAAAAGACTGCTTCCAGAATTCACCTTCAACTTGCAGAGCATGACAAGGAGGCGGTTGAAATCCTAGTGTCCTGTAGCCAAATCCTAGAACCTTTAAGGTAAAGTATTTTTAAATGAAGCAAAATAAGGCCCAGCATGACTGAGGTTCAAACCAGCCTTTTCATCCGATTCAGAATATTACAACCATCTGGAATACTCAGTCATCTTTTCCTGTATTTCTGTGCAAGGGTCTGATGAGCTCTGTCCCACAAGGTACCCCAGAGGGAAACATTCGCATTATTTACAGTACCCTGGTTGTTAAAATACAGACCTACTATGTGGGAGGCCAGAGCTCAAATTCTTACTTTGCTTCAGCAGGCATGGCTCTGTGAAGTGCCTCATCAACAACAAATAGCGTATTCCAGGAAGTCTGCCTGTTTGTCATATCCTCCCATTGCCTCTGTTCCACTGTGCTCAACATCATTAAACATGCACTGGTGCAGGAACTCAACACCCAATTCTTTAGGATGCCAGCAAGGCAATAATGTATGTTTTTAGCCTTGTTACAATGCATATTTAATTACTTACATAACATGTAGTTATCAAGAAAACACTTTTTTGCCAATTCTCTTGATTGCTTGTTGGATCTTGACATTTAATTGAAATAGAGGAAAATAACACTGAGCATTAATATTAAGAGCTGATGTAGGAATCCTAGGTTGTATGCAGCATTTCCAAAGGGCCAGCGGCCAGATCTTTGACATGCTAACGCTTTGTTTTACTGTACACTCTTAATGTGGATTAAATGAAGAAAATGAAAATGCCCAGACTTTCTAGACAAGAACTGAAAATGTACCCCAAGGAGCAGAGGGATCCCTAGGTATGGCTTGCACACCTTAGGCTCCCTGTTATGTCAACCCTTAGACTCCAAGAGATAGAAATTAGTTATGTCCCTCAATTATAATTTCCAACACTGATATATGTTTGCTAAACACCTTCTAGCTTGTATCAAGCTACAGTTAATAAAATGACATTTAGAACTATAATTAGCAGATAAACACCTAGTCACCACCTGCTGATAAGTGGTCATGATTTCAACATCTCAGTTAGGGCTGATTCCTGAAAAATGTTGTGTGAATCAAGAATATTTATATGTACATTAATAATCATACTCTTGGCATCTCAAACAATCTGCATGTAAATGTAGGGGGAAAAAAGCCTCTTTTCCCACAGAGTTCCTCATTATCTGCTTCAGTGGGAACATTTAATCATTTCTAAGACATTGGGGAAAACCAGCAGTGGCACAGATACTTTCCTTGAGTTTGTGCTGTTGTATCGTAGTTGTAAACAGAAGGAATCACTCATGTAGCTTAGTGTCCACGAACTGAGCGAAGCACCTGCACAGGGAAGTGCTGGCAAACTCAACTTGTCATCCCCTGCTATTTTCAGAGAAGGCCCTTGAGTGCTTTCTAGAAAACAAAAAAAGAGGAAACATATGCTCATGCAGAGCTTGAAACTAGAGGGAATGTGCAGCAGTCTAATAAATGCATAAAGGTTGATTTTCTGATTCCTTCCTGTTGCTAATTTCTCTGCATCTTGGAACCTTTCACTGTATGTCTGACTGCATGGATTGATCTAGTGAATAGCAGAGGGAATATTCATTATATGTGAGAAAATTATGTTGCTTCCTTTAAAAATTAAATTCTTTTTTGGGACTGTCAACATAAGAGAAGATGTCTTCATAGTTCTACAGAGGTGGTATTTTTTTCTTCTAGCTTGATTTCCAAGAGAAATATAAGGCAATATTCACCAAAATATTTCTTGAGAGCTGATCACATTCAACCATTGTATATAGATCTGAAAAAATATTCTTCTCCGCTGATGTCATATTAGCTAATGGTAATGCTAAGCTTGTGTTACTGTGAATCAACAGAAAATAAGCCATAAAATAAAATTGGTGATGTCTGAACTTTAAATCAGTTTTCTCAGTATTGAACAAAACAAAACAAAACAAAAACCCCACACAAAATATGAGAGGAATCCCTGAACTCCAGCATTCTTCTGAAGACTAGCTTTTCTTTTTTCCTGAATAATTTTTTCCATGTGCATGTCAGTCAAGTATCTCCTCCGCCATAAGGCTTGAGGACTATGACGGTCAAACAGTTTTTAAACACACTTGTTTCTGCCTCATGCTGGGTGGAACAAGAGTACCTCATCACAGTGTCTCTCATCAAAGCTCAGTTTTTGTTCCTCACCCATAAATTAATTTTTTCCCAATCATAACAACCTTGAGCTATTACAAGTCAGAGGCAGCTTGGTGTATGTTTGTTCGTCTCAAAAGCAAAAAAGAGTCTTGTTTTGTTTGGAGAAATATTAGAGCTATACCAACTATCTCTCAGGCATTACCTCTGCGGACCCTTTCCAGCTCTTTCATGTAGAGCTGGCATAAAAAAAAAAAGCCACAGTGAATAAGTGATACAGCCAAATGATCAAGCTGTGAAAAACCTTCTGGCCCCAGCATCAACTTCCATGAGATGTACGAACTTTAGTGAAAATCAGGCATACTTGAAAACCACCTGTGCAAACTGGAGAGGCTTGTACATGATGAATTTCTACGGTTATCAAGTAATACAATGCTCACCTTTTCTTTACACTACACAAGTAGACATGCACAAGTAGATAACTTGATTATGTCAATATTCTACACAGAAACAAACAACAGGAAAGAAAGAAAAATAAATTACAAAATATCAGAGCAATATTTCTTAAATTTCTATGTAGAGTTTTGAAGATACCTGTTATTCTTTTTGCATTAATTTTCATGAAAATTTCCTTTCATTCTTATTTTGTTTTCAACACCATATCAGGCTGCTTTACTTTACTTGAATAAAGATCTTAAATGTATCATAAAACCCAGTCTCTTTCATGACATTTAAAAATCCTCTGGAGTCGAAAACAGAGTACTTTAAGCCATTAGCAGAAAACTGCTTAACTACAAATGGTCTGGTTGGTATATAACATGCTTAATGTTAAAGCTGTTCCCAAGGTAAACATTCTGTAGTGGCTTTACAAATAGTGCATAGTAAAAAAATAATGGGATCTGTAATTGTTCAGTCATCTGCACAATATAAAAGTTAAGTATCTTAACTATATACAAAATGTGTTCAGGCCCTGCAATGTTAAATCTAGTGCCTTTTGCACTTTGTGCCTGTTGTTATAAAACAAGGAGAAAACAAGCTGTCTGTAGAGAATCTGATGCAGTGTTTTTCCATATGTCAGTCTCTAGGACAAGGCAATATTAATGTCTGAGTGGTCAGCTCCTTTCGTATACTACTAATGTACTGGAAAGTCTTCCGCACTCAGTGCTTTCCTTCATGTCTCAGGACATCTCGTGCTAGAGCACTTTTCCACACAGAACAATATGGCCTTCTCTTGGAAAAGCCCTCTGGGCTGATCATTGTCAGGTTATGTTATGTTTTAACAGTAGGCACTTCAATGCTAGTTTTGTGCAGAGTTGTAGCAGGAACAAGAGGTCTAAACAAACAGAAGGGCCACTAGAGCCCTTTCATTTATCATTCTAACCTGACAGAAGCCGCTATCTATTCCCTAGCTTTGCTGAATTTTACACAATATTTTTAAAACTTCTGCTTTTAAATGTAGCTAACCTTATTTATACTTGGCCCTTCTGCATAATCATTTTCTTCCTTACTGTTTAGATAAGTCAGTCTGAGAAATTTGAAGGAAAATGTAAAATCAGTGGTAGCAGTTTGAAAGGTTTAAACATAGCCTAAACAAATATTATTAAAAATAATGGTGTTAATACTTGCATAGCATCTTTTAGCCAAATATGTTATGAAGGTGTGAATTAATTAGTGCTCACATCACAACACTCCTGTGAATTAGTCAAGAATTATTATAGCAAATACTCACAGGAAGAAACAGATATAAAGAGAATATAAACGTTGCCTAGGTAACACAAGGAATGGAAAAGGTGGGATTTAAGCCAAATTTTCTTCATACTGTTCATTAAAAGCATTCTCTCTTAAATGAGAGTGTATCATCAGTCCATCTCAAGCAAGCAATTGCTTACCATAAGAGTTGTGATAAACTTTCTTTAAAACACATGGTTAGAAAATGCTCCTTGAGCAGGAATTCTTACTGTGAGTCTGATCAGGTAACTAAGAATGCACTCAAAAGCTAACCACAGCATTTTCCCACTGTCTGTTTGCCAGTAACAATGGCAATACAGTTTGGAAAGCTATTTTTTTAGAGTTTCAGATTGGGTTCATTGCCTTTCGTCATGCAGCTGAAGGCAAGTATTATTTCAGTATTCATCATTCAATATTCAGTATTTCTGTATATTGAATGAACTTTCCTCATGTGATCATAAAGGGACTTGTCTCCCAGCACTGAGACGGGAAAGACATATCCCCAAGAAGTACTGGCAATATGTTAAAAGAAATGCAAAATATTTTACATGGAAAATGAACATTAAGACAGAACACTGTTGGAGTGATTTATTTAGAAGAAGTACTTGGACCAGACACAGAAGGTCTTTCTGTCTCATGGTAATGGATATGTTTTGCTCACTGTTAGAAAGGGATTGCTTTGGGTGGGTGATGATTTTAATAAAGGGTGAGAGAAAATTTATGAGTCTGAAAGGAAGATTAGTAACATGGGAGATTTTGTATTTGGGGTATGAAAATATGCTGCATTTGTTGGAAGTAATGCTGTTTTGACGGAAAAGTGATTAATTTCCTGAGCGTTGTAAGGCACGTCTTTAGTTCAGAGAAGGATGATGATGGGGAATGTTAAATACTTCAGTGTATTTGTGAGAAGTATGCGAGATTTGAGCAAGTGTTGAATCTGTGAGATTAATGGGGAGTTGGTGGCAAAAAGGAAGGATTAAATGTGTGTAGTCATGGGACTGGGACCTCAGAGATTCAGAAAGATTGGGTTGGGAGGCACCATTTTGGTCATTGAGTCCTTCTGCTTACAGTCTCAGCTAACCGTGTGATAGATGTTTATTTTAGATCTATCCACATAACATCTTTTTTTCTTTCTTCCACCTATCACATTTCCCAGGACCAAAGGAAAACTATGATCTTCAGTAAAAATCGAAACTACTGCATGCCACAGAAAGGACACAAAAGAGGCTACAATAACTCCAATAACTATGTCCCTGCATTATCAGGGAAGCAATTAAATAAAAACTCTCAAGTGAGCCCAGAAAGCTAGAACTATGCTCCATAGTACAAAAGTGCATCAAATTTCAAGTAAAGGAAACCTTTCCTTCTAGAGCCAAACCAAGTGGCCATTTTATCCTATGCAAATAAGAGAGATACAATAGTACTGCGCTGAACATTAATCATGGTAGAATAACAGCAGAAGCATCTGAATATCTTTTCAATACCTTTTCACTAGTTCTGGTCGATTTCCAACAGTTCACAGGAAAGAAAACTTTCCTTCTTATAAAAAACTTTTTGCCAAGATTTGAAAATATTCCTTCCTTGTTTCTAGAGGTGACTGTCAGAGACACAAAGCACAAGATGCTGTCTATGTGCAGTGTAAATAACACTCATTTCAACTCCCTTGACACACTGGATACCTAATAATTCCTATCACAAGCCTAATCTCTTTTTTTCCTGGAATTTTCCTTGCAAGTTTTAAAATCTTTCCTTCTCAGCACCATCTTACATTGAGTTCCTACTGCACTGCCCTATTTGGGAATTAGAAACTAATTTCTTGTATGATTATAGATCACCTAATTAGTAAACTAAATGTATTTGTGAGCAATTTCTTATAATTTCTCTTATGTTGATTAAATCCTTGATGTAAAAACTCTTCTTCTTCTGGAGTATTTAGCCCTGATTGTGTTTCTGAGTTATTACATTCCCTCTAAACCTTCTTTTATTAACTCTAAATAAGTTATATATTTTTAATCTATTTTCACAAAATAGCTACTACATGTTCCTAATAATTTTTTTCCTGATTTTAGCGCTATATTTCCTGAACAGAAATGACTAATCCTGCATATAATATTCCCAAAGAAGTCTTATGATTGTCTTCCCTGATGGTACCAGTCATCTTGGTCTATGACAAAATAACCTGGTCTAATGTGTTCTGGAACCTGCCATTCTTTTTCACAACCTCATCACATTAGTTGCATCCTTACACACACACAAGTTTTCCTTCATTTCATTCCGTTCTAGTTGATAAGACCACAGTAGTCACACTTCTTGTTGTCTGGACCCAAGCACATCTCATTATGTTCCATGAGAATAATTTCCATCCTGCTTCTGTCAGTCTGAACAGCTAAACTACCAAATTCCTTTGAGGTTCTTTTATGCCCTAAGAAATGGCAATAACTTATATTGTTCCAAAATACCACAATTGCCCCTGAAAATCAAAATAGTCTTCTGTGGGAAGACAAGATATCTACTTCTTGAAGCATGCCATTTTGTACTGTACTTTCTAGAGCACTGAGCGAACAGCACTCAGGCATGAGTGTGCAACTATGACAAAATGCTATTTCAGCCTTGAGTCAAATGAAGTTTGAGTGACAGTAGTGTGTAAATCCAATCAGATGAGGTGAATAAAAGATAATAGTGAAAAAATTTTGATTGACAGATGCACCTCAGTGACTACTTCTACTCTTCCAAAGGATTTTGTGCACAGATTCTGTGTTTGGGATTTGGAAGCCAGCAGGGGATCATTTGTAAGTTTTAGTCTTTTTGATCCCTGACCCAGTGGGCAAGGAAAGACTTGTCAGGAAAAGCACTGTGTTTGGGAGAGCAGCTAAGTACAAGATGCTTAGTACCAGCTAGTCTGATCTAAATATTGTTTTAGGATTTCAGCTGACCAAGATGTTGTCCTATTCATGCTGTTTAATGTGCAATAGGATTAAAAGCATGCATAATCTGAGCATGTATGAAACCCTCGAGACCCAGTTGAATGGCATGCTGAGGCTTTTGGCTCAGATCCTGCCCAAGAGGTATTAATTTGGGTATGAATCAAATGAGACTGGGACCGGTGCTGTTGTGCTAGTTACTGCTGATGTCAAATTTAAAGTCTCTCAGTGCTAATAAAGAATGTTGTCCAGCTTGTGAGAATGCATTAAGAAGGGCAGAGTAGTGGTATTCAATGCTGATCAGGTCTGAAGCTCTGTGAGTGATGAATTCAAGGTTGCCAAGCTTTCCACCATTTCCTCAGAGTTCCCGTTCCACAGACCATAAGCATTCTCCCAAATCTCTCCTCTCTTTGGTCTCCTAAGGAGGTTTCTGGTAATATAGCTAAAGAAACACAGAGGATTTGAAAGGAATAATAAATAATTACGAGCCAAATTGAAATGTTCTTTGCTCATAGTGGTTTCTAGGAGTACTAACAAGAGAAATTACTTATGAATACAAGTAATGGGTTTCCAGTGTATTGGTGTACACAGAAGACCAGATTAAATTGGATCTCTTGGACTGAAGTTCCTCTCTCATGTGACATTTAACCCTAATGGTACATGGGCACTTTTGGCTTGAATGACAGGAGATGACTGCACTAGCAACTGGGTCTGGTAAACAGTAAACAAGAGAGATGACTGCAAGCTGGTATAAGGCTAACAAAAACAAGATGCCACCAGTGGAAACAATGTGTGAGTCAAGGAAACTAGTAAAACTTCCCTTTTGTCTTTTACATCCAATATTGAATCCAGAGTTTTCAGAAGGAAGATAGCTGGAATGCTTTGCCGAGATCAGGGGACTACTCTTAACTTGTTTTATCCTCTTCTTTCTCTGAGATAGCAGCATTCTCATTCACATAGTATGGGGCCTTCCCGAATTCTCCAACCACCTTTTGTACAAAATAATTTAAATTCCAAAAATTTTCCAAAATTTTATTTAAATTATGAACATTTCTAATTGTGAAATTACTGGGGAGATCAGAATCACCCTAAGGAACAGAATCATGAGCTTCCTAATGGATGCGATGAATATACATTGTGCATGCTTTCTTTTTCTCTCAGTTTTTTATGGAATCAACATTTCATTATATAAGAGAAATATCTGTAAATATACATTACAGATAAGATTGTTATTTGAAAGAACGAGAAGGCAGTATTCCAACATACAGCAAAAACTAAGGTGTCCAATTATTTTGTTCATTCTCATAAGCCAAACTGAAAAAAACAGAGTTTTAAAAATTGTTTCATGAGGAAATTTTAACTAAGTGCGAATAGTGGACATGCATATAAAACCGTATCCAGGTAAGCTTCAAAAATCTATAAAAGAGAGATCTTAGGATTTTATACTACTACTTGATATCCTAATTCAGATATAAAAATTTCACTCTGTAGAGTCATAGGCTGCTTATTACAGTTCCCTTTCAAATTTAAAATTCCTTTCAATTCTGAATACCAAGTCAAACTAATCACATCCTAAAAGGAAATCAGGCCAGCTTTTAACTAGAATCTAAACTTGATTTGTTCACAAGTTTTACTGACACTTTACCTTTATTAAAGGAAAATTTTAGTGCAAATTTTAAGTGAATTACATCTAAGAAGTAGACAAAGGTTTTAGTTTTTCAGCAATTATTTTGATGCAACCTAAAATGGAGGAATTTTGTTATGCATGATGAGGACATAAAAATAATGTTTTAAGTGGGAATTTTCTATACTTAAGAGGAAAAAAAGGTGAGACAACAATTTGACCATGTGAGGCAATTTGGTTAAACTGCTAAAATGCTGGGTGCTGTCTGTAGAAAACAGTAGGCACATATGTTGAAAATTAGTAAGGCATCAAAATAGAAAAATATAAAAAAACCCACATGAAATTATTTAAGTTAATCAAAGGCAAGATAACTGAAATAAATTAGCAGATTGCACTAGATAATGAATAGCAACTAGACATGAAATGCAACTAGACAATGAAGAAAGACTCTGAGGTAAGTAAAATGCTTTCTTTATGTTAATCCTAACAGTGGATTAATAAGCTGTGTCCTGCTGCACTTTTTGTGCTTTTACTTCTATAATTTTATTCCATTAACATTGTCTTAAATGTGCGTTATTTTTTTGAAAGGCATGGACCTCAGATGTAATTCTACATAACTCAGTGCATGATAAAGTAGCTTGCAGGAAAACAGTTGATGAATACTTTATAGGAACACTCAGTTGAAACCAGGTAGGTAACTTGCCTAAGCCTGTGGCCTTTAAGAGTCTGGTAATGCAACATTAAGGGACGAGAGAGTCTAGACATCTTGGCTAATGGAAAAAAAAAAAAAAAACAAACTAAAAACAAACCCAACAACAAAAATAGACCTATTGCTGGCCAAGAAAGCTATTTACACTAATGCATGCGGAAAAAGGGTCTGAGGAAATCCAAAGGAGCTCCCCAAAAAGAGGATATGTAAGCAAACAGATGCAAAACACTGAAGTAATTATTAAATAAGACCATTAAGTGACTGGAGTGGAATATACTTGTTGTCTTAGTTCCTATTTGAGTGAAGAAAGATTTCTTAATTTCTCTCAAAAGAGAAGGAGTTTGTGATATAAAAGCTCTGACAATTTATGCCTCACAGGTGAAAATCCATTCCAGTTACTTTAAAACTAGGTGATTCCGTCCAAACAAAATTAAGCTCAGGACACTCATTTTTTCATATCAGCAAATATAATAAATATATCAACAGCTGTCCTACTGTCTCGACAATGACATTTTGGTAAAAGGTAGCCTTGTCCACCTCAGTGGAAGATTATATGAGCTCAGCAATGCTCAAGAGGGGCTTCCAAAACATAGATATCTTAAGGACAGCGCCATTCTACTGTCTTCCCTCAGATAACCTCTAGAGGAAAACAGCTTGAGATATCGGACTTGAGCATCACATTATGTTTCTTATCAGCTGCTTCAGCTGGCTCCTCACTCCACATGTGGGTGTTTAGGATTACTTGCTGATCAGCCCATGCCTTTTAGAGACATATTGGGAACATCGGACTTTAATTGTTGTAGGAGGGTAGGCACTGAAAAGTTAGGTGCTGCTTTGATTAATTTGTAGGTGTTTAACAACATTCACTGGATCTAATTTATGGCAACTTAACACATCACACCTGAATCCTCCAGTGGCTTTGTTATCCTATAGGATGTGCAAAGTAGCCATAAGCAAGTAAAAATGGGACCCAAAAAGCAACATAGAGTACGATAATGTACTCTGTTTGCACAAAACCTCTGCCAAAACATTGCCCAAAGTAGGATGTGAAATAAGAGAAAAGAGTAAAAAAGATTTCACTAGCAATATGCCCTATTAGCAACAGCTCCTAACTTGTCTTCATCTAAATCCTCTCTGTGATGAGAACATCAGAAAAGAAAATAAATTGTTACTGTAACTTTAAAGTAATTAATTCCATTCCACTTATTACTATTTCTTTGGGGGAATTATACATTTTATCAGAAACAGAGTAACCACAATTTAATAATTGCTTTCTGTGAAAAGAAAGACGGATAGCACAAGATCTTCCAACTTAAATGCGTAACAGGGACCTGGGCGCGTAACTGGCAACATGATTCTCTTAGTATATAAAATATATAAAGAAAAAAGATAGGTGGCTGTTGTTTCAAAACTGTGTAGTTAAATTAAAGACACTGTAACTGTAAACTAAAAACTAGTAACTAATCCCACAAAAAAGTCTCAACACAAATCCAAACATTACCACAGGAATTCTGTACCGCAGAACAATTCCTTAAATCCACTTCCTCCAAATCTCACCTAAATAGGTCAGTCATGCGACACTGTGTCTCTGAAAGGAAAGGGGATAAGGTCAAAACAGGGAGAATTTTCTGCAATGGCAGGTTTCCCTCTGTTTTCCATTTTAAATCTAGAGAACCTGAGGTTTCTAACTGCTCTATGAATAGAAATTTGACCAAGACAGCATAAGAAGAAAGGGATTTCAGACAGAAAAATATCTTTTTATCCTTTTCTTTATCCACTGGTATGGATACATGAGGTATAATTTTCATCAAAAAAAAAAATAAAAGCTGTCTTTGCAATCAAGTGGACAAACATTTATAGTGCTTTGGTTTAAAACTATAAAAGACGCTGACTGCCTGCTCGCTTTTAGTTTTGCTTCCACTGTTTTTTAGGTTATAACTTCAACTAAAACTTGGTGCTCTAATGTGACACAGGTATGGATGATTGTAGCATCTACATGGATTACAGAATGGATTTTGCTCTTTTTATTTTTTTTTTCTACATCCCACTCTCCTCTCTCTGGAACAAGAAATTTGCTAGGCCTGAGGTATTCTTCTTTCAATATAAGGTACTTCAAAACACTGCTTTTTGAAGAAGTTCTGTTGCCTGGAACATCATAAGTGTATAAACCTGTGACATACATCTGAATATCTACTTAGGAATAGATCTCCAGTTTCTACTTAGAAACAGCCAGCAGCAAGTGATAATTAGAAGATAATTTACTATATTGTTTTAGAATGTCTCAATCTCAGCATCACTGATCCTGATGAATTCTGAAATCCTGATATAGTTAATGTAGGAATATATTAAAAAATATGTGGATTTGTGTGCATAGGTAAAATAAACACATATTATATTGTGTTAGGTTTGTTAAATGCTCACATACATTCTGTAGCTATATACATTTCTGTATGAATACATAATAGACATGGTAAGAAAAGGAAAGAAAATAAATGGATAAGTTTAATTTTGGGAGGCCTGTCGAATCCCTGTATATTCTTCCGTCTTCAAAACTAGCTCACAAAAATTTGTAAATCGTCTTTTCGTTATTGGAAAGAACTTCAGATTACATCCCTCCAGCTATTATGTGGTTGAACTTCAGGGAAAAAAAATATCTTTGAATATTAATCATTATTTTTAAAGTCAACAGTTACCACAAATTATTAAAAAAACTTAATTATATTCTGAGTTATTTTTCTTCACCTTTATTTCTGTGAAAATATATTTGCTTCTCTATCCTGAAATATATAGGGCTGTTCAGTCATTTAAATAATACTCATAATGAAGAAAAGATGTATCTTTGTATTGAATTATTCCATACTGAGGCATTGAGTACATATTTACTTTCAAGGTAAAGCCAAAACAACTGTATTACCAACAAAGCTGCTAATATAGCAATTAGTGGATGGAGAAAGATGAGATGTGAGAACAAATATGATGAGCTAAATCTGAATAAATTAAGTATTACAGCACTTCGAAACACTATTTTCCTGTTGCAATGTATGATGTGATTTGGTATTTTTATCATAGTCAAATATTTTATGCTCTACAGAAACAATCAGAATAATTTGTGTAGGCATACTGTCCCCAAAAATGTCTATAAGCATGTAAAATAATGTTCTGTGTCACAGAAAATGTAGAGCTTTAGACCAATATGATTTCAGTAAAGCCAAAGTCAAAATAACTTATAATGGAGGAATGAGGTTTGACTTTTACTGTAGTTTCAAACAATAATCCATTTTCTCTACTAACTTACTTTCCATTCATTAATTACATTACAGATTAAAACAATCAGTAGGGAAAAAAATCCCATACAGTGTAAATTTTACTTTGTTTCCATTTCTTATTTCAGCCTGTAACTTTAGATATAATTAGTTATATTAAAGCTCTGAAGAATAAGGCTGCCATTAACAGTGATTTAGCAAATGCTTTCGAATTTTAGTCTTACACTACATAATTATACTTACATGAAATATAATTAATGAGGAAAATGTCTCAGATGTGTGGGCTAGGAAGGCAAATATAACTATCCTTTATTGTGCCTTCAAGGTTAGAATTATTATAGCACTTATAATTTTATTATAATTACCCATAATGAGACTCCACATGCGTGATACAGTCTACATGTTTTCGACATTAGAAGTTTTCAAAATGCCTCATTAAGTATTTTACTCCATATTTATGTGGTTTTCCCTCACCTCCCATTTTCGGTGGCCATCTATTCCATGTAAAAGCATACAAACTTATTTAAAAAATACTACCATTAAAGATCATAAAATGATTACAATGAATAGATATTAAGATGTCACAGCTGTATAACCTATTCCTTTTATGTACTCCCATGCTGAATTGTTTTATGACCTATCATAAACCTATTAAACTACTGGTAATAAAGGATTGTAATTAGTGATAAAACCTTGTTGCTTAGTGAGCCAAGACAGTCATCCTTACTTTGGATTTTATTGAAAGTAATCAAGATGAAACCTTCAGCAATGTCAAATAACACCTTTAGAGAAGAAGGTTGCACTTTTGGTAGAAATTGCCAATATTTAAGCTTTTCTGTAGTTGATCCGTGCTATATTTTGCAGACTGAGCTTGCTTAACTCTGTTCTCCTCTATCCTTTTCCCCCATGAACTTGCACTGGAAGAACAAAAAATATAGGATATATGAAGCTAAATAAACCTGGAACACAGTTTGACTTCAGTGGGTTTCCATTTTGCTATTGTATTATGCATGTAAATGTTGTCCACAACTTGTTTCTTGGCAGGATTCAACAAGGGCTATAGCAAAGCAGAAATCTTTAGAAGTGAGCTCTGACTGAAACGGAGAATCTAGTTAAGGAAAAAAAGCATGCAAGGCACTGAGCAAAATGTGTGACCTTTTCAGTTATCAAGTCAAATTAACTTTTTTCCTAGTCATACTGGGCTGAATGCAAACATAGCTTTGAGAGGCACAAAAGCCACTGCTTTAATCTGCACAGTATCATCAAGTCCCTCTTAACATTTGTGTGTTGGCCTTCTAGAATAAATTAATTTTGCCAGCGTGCTCAGATGCTTGGTTCTTGATGTATCCTGGTAAAAGCTGACAATTTCACTTTCCTTAATGTAAATTTTCTGTAGCTTACCCTCAAAAACTGGGTGGGGTAATTTTCTCAGGATCTAAAAAAATGCCTTTTACCATTTTGGCATGGAAACACTATATGGATGCGACAGGGTGCAGGAAAAATATAATGCCAGAGATTAAACTCAGAAATCTGTATTCCTGTTCTCCACAGCATAGCTACAGTATCTGGCACATTTTGAAAACTGAAAAGGAGGGGGGAGGGGAAGAAGTCAAACAATATTCACTTTGTGTTTATAGCACTATATGTCACTCTGCAGTAAACTGGAAAGACAGAGCTCTAAGCACCGAACAATTAACCCTCCACTAATTCCCCTTCTATCCTACAGAATAAAGAATACATCAAAGGCAGAAGAACAGGTATCTTCTCTCCCATTCTTCTCAACATGGATTTATTTGTCCTAACTGGACTTTTAAACCTATTGTGCCTGGCTTTTCACAGCACTGAATTGAGCAATAGGGAAACTATAGTAACCAATAATCTGTTTCACTTCAATGGAAACTATGTATCTTGGTGGATAACAAAGCCTGGGATAAACACTGAAAACCTCTGACAGGGTTTGAAGGGGGAGATATGGTGTCTTGACTGTCCCGTCACGTTTTAGCCAGCCTTCACCTATAGGCAATAATTATCAGGGCGTTCCTCATTTATTCTTTACTAATCAAATTCTTCAAAGGTGCTTAATGGATACCTCACCTCTATTAAAATTCACATTATTCTGTGCAATTAATTCAGCCATATGCAGAGGTGTGTGTATGCTAATCGCTTTTAGTCACATATACATTAAGGTTATATGCACCAGGCTCCTTTTGAAGGGATACCTCTTCAAGGAAAGCTGATAAAACTTTGTATAGTGATATTTGTAGTCGAGTCAACACAATACACCTCTCCTTAATTCCCATAAAGATTTTAAATCTCCCATTTCAAAGGTAGCAGGGGAAAAGTGTGTTTGGTATTCCCGACACAATTATAAATTGGAATTAAAACAAGCCCAATATCCACTTAGATGTCTATACAACCAAATAATTTTACATTACCTAAGATCTACATGAAATCAAGTGCACCAAAAGCTGATCACTTTTGCAAGTAAATCAAAAAGGCTGTTCCTCTATTTTATTTTTTTATCTTAAATGTATCCAGAGTTTTATGGCTAAATACAAAAGCACTAGCAGTTGGTCATGCTTTAAGCTACTAGAAGAAAGTTAAGCTTCCACGTTGGCTAGCTGAGATATCAGCTCTAAGCTGACAAGTAATTAAACCAGCATATCTATAACAACTGTCATCTCTTATTTCTGTGCAACTTGGATGTAAACCAAAGGCACGAAAGCCAAAAAAAGACTTCACATTACTGGGCAACTGCTGAGCATCTCCTGCTGAACAGTTTAGCAGACCTGGGCATTTAGAGGATTGTAGCAGAGATCAAAAGGGTCAGAGATCCCTTTACCAATTAACAGCAGGGAGAAGAACATCAAATAAGGTGTAAATTTTAGCTCTGCAGTTTTGAGTAAGCCAAGCATGAAATGCATTCTAATACTCTTGAGTAGCTGCAGCTTTGAGCCATCAGTGATGTCACTGGTGCACTAAAGGAAGCTTAATCGCACTTAGAGTGGCATGTAGCAATCCCGCTCAGCTAGGTGCTAAAGCCTGCTGCTTCTTGTCTCTTTTGATAACACATGGGAATTGCTAGCCCCGACGTGGCTGGCGAGAACAGAAAACACTCCACAAAAAGCAGGCTTTCTTTGGGGTCTTACGCTTTTATTGCTCCTGATCTTAAAGAGATAGTGACACAGTGTTTATTTTCTCCCCTTAATTGTTTCAAATAAAGAAGGAAATAATTAATAAGGCCCAGTGCAAGTAATCAGCCTTTGGGGGCTTGAAGCCCTGCTTAATCCAACTTTATGCAAATCACCATGGGGGGAAAGCTGTTCCTATAGACATTGCTCTTTCTTCTCTTTCTTCTCTCTCCACCACCAGCCACCCCCCCCATCCCTCCAACCCCTTTTTTTAAGTATGACAAAAGAATGCCATTGAGCCGCTTTGTGTATCCCCTTGACCGGCATATACTGCCCAGAATATGCAATCAGACATGATAGTGCTGGGAAACATGGATCAGGCCAAGAGCTGGTGGAACCAGAGGGAGGTGCTTCTTTTCTGCAGAGGTGCCGAACGCAGAGGCGGGAGACCAGCTGTGGGGGTCTCCTTTTCCTCTACCCGGAGAGTCTCTTACTCCAACTGCCACAGAAGCTGTGCAGCAATGGCACCTGTGAAGGTGGAAGAGGCAGCAGCAACAACAGCAGTAGTAGCAGCGACAAAAGAGATGAAATGGGCCAACTGCTCTGGCAAAATAGCAGTATAGCTCTTTAAGGCTGAGCTAAAGGTCAGAATCAGATAAGTTTAACCTCTTTTTAAAGTGCCTTTGTGTGTGGGTACTTATTGTTGCCCAAGTGCATGAAACAGTTTAAAGAGAAAAAGAGTTATTTTTTTTTTTTACTGTTTGTGAATTAAAATTATATCAATAATAATTCGAAGCACAATGCTTAAAGAAATAAATGTGGGTATTACGTTATTCTTTTGTTTATTTCAGCTAACAAAAGATTACCACGGGGACAATTACAAATTCATGATATGGGTACATTCACAGAATACATTAGTGGTCCTGCTTCAGTGATAAAATACAGTTGTGATGTTTAAAATGTGTTAAGAAAAAATTCCCACAAATTAAATATGCGTTTCATTTTACCGATCTCAACTATAATAACTTCCAATCATGAATGCTCTATCCCTAATGAAGTTCAATTAAATATGTCTCATACTAACTTAACTATTCTGCCCAGAAACTCATCCCAGAGCATCAAATACTTCATTTTACATACCAAGTATTCATAATTGCATATACCTAATTAATTTAGGAAAAGTCAGTGAAATTCCCTTCCTGCTTTGGTTTCAAGAGTGCAAGTACTTGGTTTTCTAAACACTGTGAATACAACTGGATCTGAAAGACATCATATCCACAACAAAGAGAAGCAAGTGACCAGCTCAGATACATTGTCTTTTGAACAACAAGTCAGCACAGACAGAAGTAAATGACAGTTAATTACAAATTACATTCTGGTTGGGGCTGTGAAGGCCTCCTGGCTTGAATAATAATCAGGCCCTCGGGCACTCACCTGCCTGCAAACGAACATACAGAGGCACAGGCTGGGGTGCTATACAAGTTTCAAAACAAGCTGCTAAACACAAAAGCTTATTGGATTACAGAGATTTAGGCAAAAGCATTCAGATCTCTGGCAGCAACTCTAGTACTAGGTTGAAGGAATTTCTAAAGGATGAATTACCATTTACTGTAAATTTCTGAAGACTCCTGATTTTCGGGAAAGGAAATGAGTTCTTTTATTTTCTAACATTAGAAAAGTTAACTTACTGCAAGGGCCCTTTAGAAAATATGATAGGAGAAAGTGTCTGCTACAAATTGAAGATCTATTCTCTTTCCAAGTGAGAGAAATTCACATGTTGTTTGCATTGTTCCTTCTCCATTCTTGCCATTCAACCAGTACCGTATATGTTCTAAACATAGCCTACATAAATGCAAAAAAAATAATAATAATAAAAAAAAAAGTGTTAGTCATGGCGGAAGAAATACTTTTATGTAGCATCTTTATTGATATTTGGGTAATTTGCTGATATACGTTGCATATTTTTAACGTTTGATTTTAATCCTATATATTTGTAAAAATATTAAAATGTCTACATTAATTAATGTCAGTATTAATGCACTGTAAAACCTTGGCTTTTGTAATTCACTAAAGCAATTTCTATTCATTTAGTTGAGCTAAGTGCTTATTGTTAAAGACAAAAGGCTCAACAGTTTGACATTGAGCTCATTATGTATGTTTAAAACATTCTGCAATTCAAGGCCACACCACATGAAATAAAAAAGAAGCCGGTGGGTTCAGGGATTAAAATTCAGACCACACAGTTCTCTTCAATAACTTTCCATTTAAATCTGATTAAAACTTCAAAACAAAGCTATTTAGATGTATCAGAATACGTGGGTGTGTAAGTATGGGAGAGTATGTATCTTTTGTGCTCATGATATGCGTGCACAAGCTTTTAGCTGTTTTGTTTTTCTTTAAGTCAGCTGCCTAGTAGCTTCTGTAGAAAGATTTTCCTGTTAGTAGGTGAATGTGATCATATGTTTTTGAAAAAATTTCTGGGTTTAAAAGAAAAAAAACTTAGTAAGGTTTTGTGCTCTCTGTGATTATTTGCAAAGACAACATACTGTGTTTATGTTCTGTGTGTGCATGTAGATACTGGTATGAAAAGACAAATAAAATGGAAAGTACAATGGGTGGAAAATCATGCAATATATTTCAGGTTAAGAGCACAGGTTGCAAAAAGGCTTGAATAACAAAAAATATTCTTGCAGTTAGATATATACGTGCATATGCTTCACTCCAACTCTCTTCAATACCAAGTAACCAGACAGAGACTACAACTTTCTTCTCGAAACGCAATTTCTGCAATGGAACTTTTGGCTTCAGTATCAGAATGCAAGAAACAGTTAGGCTGAATTGTCACCATGCCATTGTGAATGGAACAGCACAGCTGTGTGCCATGAAAGCCTTATAATAATCATTATGGGACGGAAGTGATGCTTGTGTGGTATCAAAAGTCCAGCAAGGCTCTTTCACATTTACCTGCCAGTTTGTGGATCACCTGTATCTCTTATACAACTTTATCAAAGAGGGAGTTCAACTCTTAAACCCACGTTTAGGCTTGAGGGGATAGGGTGGAAAGGCGTTATGGAGCAAAACTTTGTGTCAGGGAGGGCTGTGGAGATAACTATGAACTGAAATTGAGTTCTTGGAGACAATAATTTTCAAAAAAAATCGATGCTGTGCTCAGCACTCCTCTTCTGCATCTGAGTTTTCAGGTCTCCTGTCCAAGCAGTACTTACTGTCTCTACCTCAGGTCACTCACTTTAAGTTTCACGTAACCAGCTGTTTTGGGGGAAAGACTACAGCATCAGACACAGAGGAGTTTGACTAACTCAGAGCATTAGGGTCCCTGTTGAATTTTTTATTTGCACTGCATGGCTTTTGAAAGCTCCCCTCCAAATATTTCCAAAGCCCTGCCATTTTCCAATGCTTTATTCTTCTCCAGTGCTACTACAAAGATATCTGTTTCTTTTCTCACACAGAGAAGAATTGAGAAACAATGCTAGCAATTCAAACTCTCTGATAAATCATGAGAAAGAATGAGTCCAGAAAAGCATTCATCATACGTCTTAAAGTATTTTATTTTCAGGATCAGAAGAAATCAAGCGATGCAAAACATTTGATATGCATCTGTCCATTCTGAAAGTAATTTTCAAAGGAATTTGTCTCCTATGGCCCAAAGCTACTATATACAATTAAAAATAGTCTTCTCCTTCTTTGATTTAAGGAATGTTTGTGTGAGGTACAGTTTTAAAACCAGAGGGAAAAATAGCTTCACTCAACCAGAGTAAAGAAAAGGGGCTACCTTATCAGCAACAGAGTGATTTTGACTGTACTGACAATGACATGAGTAATCCATCATGTCATCGGCCCAGTGACGGATGTACCCTGCACCTCATCTCTGTATGTGTGCAGAGAGGACTATGTAGCGAGCCAGGAGGCAAGTAACACTTAACCCCTGCAAGCTTCATGTCCCTGCTGTGCTTCAGACAACCTCTGTCATGTATGAAAAGCCTAAAGAATGACAGTAAATCTATACAGACCAGCACAATCTACCATCATGACAACTACACACCACCATAGCCTTATAACACTATTAAACTGTATCATCACAGACATGTAAGACAAGGCCGGCATTATGTGCTTTGTTGAGCCACTTAAAAGGTCTTTGGAAATGCACTGAATATACCTTTTGTCTTCATTCAGTCAACAAAAGGATATAGTTCATAAATACAAATTCCATATAGAAGGATGATTAATTGTTTTGGCCCAGAAATAGCACTTTATTGCAGAAATGGACTTAAATAGTAGACAGCATTCAAAGGGAGTAACAAAAGTTAAATCTCCATAAAACCATTTTCTACGTGTTTTGTTTGTTTGTTTGTTTGTTTGTTTTAATTGACAGTAGTTTTAACAGAAAATCATAGTTGTTTTCTGGCCAAAGATGTGACCTACTTTCTCCAAATTTTTAATCTGTGTGGTCACTTCTGAACAAAATGTAGACCTCTGAAACTTTGACATCCATTATTTATTCAACTCTGAAACGTAAACAACATTTATACGTTCCACCAGCACAACTGCTGTTCTATAGAATCTTCATGGTTAAGGTGTAACACTGAAATGTCCCAGGATGGTAACAGTTTAACACCAATGTGCCAACTGATACTTCTCTGTATATATGTATATTTATATATGTTCTGTAAGTGTCATGTGCCATGAATATACCATCCAAAATTTTCATCAGATCAGGAAAGAGAATACTGGATAGATCCTTTAAAAATAGATTCAGTGGCTACATTTCCTGAGTCTTCAAAAATGTGCTTTTATAATCTCCCCTTTTCTCTTTCTGTTAATACAACAAGCTTCTCCTGGGTTAAAAAAAGGGAAAATAGCTGGTTGAATAGTAACATGGTTAGTTCATGTATATGCAAAAAAAGATCTTTTCACACCTTGATGAAATTAACATAAATTTAAATACTAATGAATTGGAAGAGACCACTGAAGAATACCAAGGACCACATTCAAACTGAGTTATATCCCTATAAAACAGATCTATTTTCTAGGGACATGTGACACGAGTGTTATGTGCCTTTATTGAACAATCTGCATAATTCACAGTCCAAAACAATTTGCAGCTGGATAAAGGAAATTGACTCTTTACTAGTGGAACATCACATCTAAAGGATATTATTTTCCTTCTTGGCTGAAATTACCATGTACTGTTGGAAGCCAAAAATCTGTAGTCAGAAAATACAAGGAAATGTGTGCTTGGAGCTATTCAGCATTTTGTCACTGGGGAAAGCACAGTACAAATATACACAAGGCAGAAGAGGACTGGAATGTAAGATGAAGAACCATTGCATCTTTCATTAATTCCAAGAAGTTGCCAGGAGAAGGACAACAGAAGTCAGGAGTGGTTTGTCTTCTCTGTTCCCTTCTGGCCCCATGCAATGTATGCATGAAGCAGCACAACAGGAGCCAAAGCAAAACAAATATGCAGAGTCAGTGTGCACATCTAAACAATTACTATGCCAAGTACTGTGGAATTTCCACACTGTTAGTGCTTTTCAACTCATCTGCTTATTGTGTGCACCGTTTACACTGCTTGGTTTTGTTGAGGTCAGTGACAACCTTCAAAGCCAAAGTTTGTCTATATTTGCCCTTCTTTCCTGAATGGATCAAATCCCACTTTTTTTGTTGTTTGATGACTTTCTTCTTCACACAGCCATTCTTTTATCTTCTTATTTTACTAGGTCTTGAGAACAGTAGAGACCTGACGGCATTATGCTCCACATCCACCAAAACTAGTTGACAGATTTCAGTAGGCATAAAGTTAATGCTATGCTTACCTTTGGCTGAGGGGTCAAAAGCTCTTGACTTTTATGCCTGTAGAAGCAGCAGCTGGTTCAGAACTGCCTTTCTTCCTCAATATTTTCTTCCAGTTCTACAGCAATGTATTATACACACAATCTTAAATTAAATTAATAAATCCAAATTAATAAATCCAAATTAATAAATCCAAGAGCTAAACAAGGAAGTATATTAAATCACTGTTTATAAAAACACAAGAGTCTTGAGCAAAGTTATAAAATTCCATTCAAATGGGGAATGTCCTTGGTAGGAAAAGATTGTCCTTTTAAAAACATGTTTATTGCTGACATTGAGATTTTTCTCAACTTTTTAAATGTCTTTGCACATTACTTTCTTCTAGAAAGAACCAAGATAGATAAAATGTAAGTAAACCATTTAAATAAGTATAGAATGTTCCATTTCTACATATATTCATTACGTAGGGAAACACATTTGAAATACAGCTCTAAGTTTGTTGTTCATTGGTCTACGGCCAGATGGCCAAAAACGACATATGTGTTTCTTTATCTTAAAAGCATGTGAATGTACTAAAATTTAAATAATATTTTTCTGTCTTCTTGTGCCGGTCACTATATGTAACCATGTCATTCTCAGAAGAAAACATCCTAAATGTATTTTCTTTGCTATTATGGTATTGCCATCCACAATAGGGCACAATAGATCTATTAAGAGTATGTATTGTTCCAACAAGTGAACTTGTGTGAAATAGGTATGGCTTGTTGTACCAAGGAATTCGTTCTCCATAAATTACAAATTAATACTTAATTTGGTTCTTTTTGCACAGCAGTCAGCTCTTTCTTCCCTGCGTCAGGGTACAGCACAGGCCAGGCAGTCAGGGGCAGCCAGGGCAGGTTCCTCAATGAAGACAAGGATCGTACAGCCAATAAATCTCTCTGAAGAGGGTAATTTTAGTGTGCAGAGCTGATCTGCCTAGACAAACCTTTATTTATCCAACTTTGTATCAACTCATTGTACATACTGATAGCAGTGCTGTTGTGGAAAATTTAAAATGAAAACAAGATGCAATAATAAATGTTGAACAGTACATCACAAAATAAGAACTCCCCTAAAAATCATTTGTGCTACCTGGGGTCCAATCTTTTCTAATGTCATTAAGGCTACATCATCTTCCTATATGTTTTATAATGTGTGAACTACATGTAAACACAAACGTATTTTACACGTGTGGACAACAGCCTTTTGAAATTTATATTTTAAAATTCTCAAAAGAATATAGACTAAAGCCCATATACTTGAAAAACAAGGTCCCAAAGATACATTCTGACATGCCAGTTTTTGAATTTCTCAGCATCAGAATGGCTTACCAAGTGTACTCGGTCATTTCTGTTGATTTCAGTGGAAAACATCAGGATTGCAAGACTATGAAAACAGCCCACAACTTTCTCAGACTGAAGGAGAATTCAGCTTCCACAGGTAAATCCTAATTCACCACCAACTTGACAGGTGGGCAGTTTGAGATGCAATCTCAATCACATCTGAATTTGAGATGAGATCTGGCAATCTCCTAAATTCTACTCCCAGCCAGAAAAAATATACAGAAGCTTCAGGATTCCTCTAAAGCACATAATAATTGTGTGAACCTATATACAAGTCAAGAAGAAGGAATCATTTCCAGCGTTTTTACAGCTAAGCTATTATTTTTTAAAAAATTGTCCTCATTTGTGTGCT
>JAWWES010000081.1:87795603-87816951 GCA_035583135.1 Lophotriccus pileatus | reverse complement strand
CCACCACAGCAGTTCTGCAGTCATCAGCTGAAGAGTCCAGTATAAAAGAGACATTTCAGACCAGGTGAAGTACAACAACTATAATCAGACATTGTGTTCTAGTTTCAGCTAAGTGGAGTCAAGAAGTCTCTGTCCACAGCCTGTCCCTGGCTGCTTTCCATTCCACCCCTCTTCAGGGGTAAAGCACTTGGCAGAGTTGTAGCCATAAGACCACTTATAGTTACTCCCTAACTTTTTATCTGGATGATAATATTTAGTCTTCCCAATTACACCTTAAATATTTTATGTTTATTTGTCCGGTGTCATTACATGGATTGACAGAACAATTTATTAGAAAGCACAGGAAAAAAAAAAAACGTAAAATTTCAATCCGACTTAGCTAAAAATGAAGTGTGGGATTTGAAGATGAAAGAAATTGAACCTTTGCTGTCCATAAAGGGGTCAGGCTCCGAAAGTGCATTATCACATGTATTATCATTATTCATTTACTGTACTCGGTGCTATGGACAACTCAAAACCCCCTACAGTTTGTTTTTTTTTTAATCTGTTAAAGGCAGGACAGACATAACCTTTCTACACATTCTGAGGCTCAGAATCTGAGTTCTTTCAGGTTTAATATAGTGTAAAGAAACAGCAGAATGCTTGACTGAGAAGCTAAGGTACTCTTACTTACTCTTAGGCTGGCTGACATATTTTTCTTTTGCGCAGCAAGTGGATTTACTTTTTGCCCCATACAAGGGAATGCAGATGAAGAAAAGAGTTTAGTTAAACTGCATAACCATAAGAAAAGATTTGGGGATTAATTTGAAGTTTTGGTTTAGTTTTTAACACTTGGTTTCAAAGGAATGCCTTTCAATTGTTTATGGAGAATTTTAAATAGGATTATGATAAGTTTTTCCTGCAGTTTTTGATATGGGGTTGCACTTACTGGAAGAAAAGGAATAGAAATTCTAGATGACCTTGGATTCAGGTATATAAAAAGTCATACTTGACTCAACACCTTTTCTGCAGGATGACACATGCATTATAATACAAAGGTTTAAACTTCAGAATGCCAAGAAGCCCTGTAAGTACTTGCAATCTAGAGGAATAAAAAACTAGAGGCAACTTGATCACAGACCTTTATGTACTAGTTCAAAGAACTGAAGTGTGGTCCTAACTGTTCATTTTGGAAAAGCATTTTATTACTTTTCTTGTCAAGGAAACAAGAAAAATGAAGTATTCAGTGCCTCACAAGAAAACCAGAGCTGTTGAGAGAATATATTGATAAAATGTTTTCTAGACTAGAAATAGAACATTTCAAATGTGCTTTATTCCCTTTATAACATATGGAGAATGAGAGCAGAGGTGGCTAGAAGAGATTGATGTACATATGCACATTCTTGAGTTACTCTCGAATAGAGTGAATCAGTGCAACACATATTGATTCAAGAGACTAGAACTTAAAAGACAGTCTTACATTGGAGTTTGTCACTGTATCAGATCTGTATTCAGTATCACAGTATCACCAGTTTAACATCTACTGGTAGTTGTGACATCTTAAGACCAACATACGTAGATATTCTACATTTAATACAACCAGGTTGTATGAAAGAGCTACTGAAATAAAATTCTAAAATAAATTTGAAGCAATATGACTTTCAAAAAAACCCCACATTTCAGTGCCATGTATTTGAGGAAGTAATGTGTGTTCTAGAGACAAGCTGATAGGGGAACCTTCAGAAATGTTTGTCTTTCCAGTGGTAAAATAAAGCCATCTACTTTTATGCAATTGTTACAGACTCTGCAAAATTTCTCTAACAATCTCTTCACTTCATTAATTTTTAATTATTGTGGCAAGAGTCTGTAAGGCTGTCTCCTTCCCTCTTCTATCCTTCAGATTGGAGAAAAAGGAGAATTAAATCAGTCAGTTGACTCTTGGAGAAGAGTCCTACAAATGCATTAGCCATGGAATTGACTAAATGTTAAACCTGTGTGTGTGACCAACCCCTTGTGCATCAGAGATCATACATTCAGGTGACTGAAAGAGTGAATCTGCATCATAACCCCAAAATTTTTTGAATATTTTGTGTAATACCTATCAATTTTTATAGTACCAACATGATAGATCTATTATTTTATAATATACATGAGGCAGAGGCCAATTGAATGACCAGAAAGCCAGAGAATGAGGAAGGGTTACTAGAAAAGATTAGTGTATTACTTATTATCACTGTGGTCTTCCTCAAAACACCTCTTAAATACCCAGACCATAACACCTGTGAAAGGAGGAGTGCGTCTGAGCACATTATAGGCTATCTATTTGCAGAAAACACTGGATAGCCATTACAAGTTTGCTTTACTGAGCAATTATTTTTTTTTCTTTTTTTTTCCTCCCTCCCACTCACTGACTGTAATTTGCCACTGTAATTTACTTCTTAACAGTTAGAGTTTAATAAAAGAGAGGGTTCATCATTTATTTCTAGTACAGTTATCCCCTCCAAAATAAAAGAAAATCTGGTGCTCCTTTCAAAATCACAAGGGTTCCACTGGTCAGTGACTAATGTAACACTTACTATACTTATTTTTTTTTGTCTCAGTGCCTATTTTCACATTAAGGTGAGACATACAATTGTTTAAATGGGGAAGATGATTTATCATTCAAAAAGTAATTCTTCATGGGGGCACAGTAGGTGATAAAAATCAATGACAAGTATAGTAAATTGCCTGGGAGGGTGCAAAACAGATTCAAGATAAAGGAGAGAGAGAGAGAAAGAGACACACACACAGAGGGAGAGACACAGAGAGAGAGAGATTAAGTCAAGACAGCATCTAATGCTTTTGCCAAACACTTCAGCCTCACCCTATTTGACGTTGATCTAATAGTCGACCATTTAATTTCCAGGTCGCAGTGCCAATCTTTTGTCACCTCTGTTGCCCCATATCAAACTTTCAGGAAACAAAACCCCTGAAAGCAGACAATCAATAATGAGATCAGCAGATTTTATCTTAAGAGAAACAGGACTTGCCTGCTTTGTTTGTGGAAGGTTGTTTCTTTGAATGCTTCAGCCAGAGCTGCTTGTCAGTAAGTGACTGTGATGTGCACAGCATGATTGAACGAGACTAGATAAAGTCACCAGAAAATGTGGCAGTGTAAAGCAAAACACATAAACTAAGGGGTGAAAATGTACCACACCATGTGTGGCCACACATTTCTTATCATATGTACTCTCCTAGCATGTCATCCTATACTTTTCTTGGTACATTTTAGATGTCTTGTAGCTGGTCATATGATAAGCACATTTTTACCTTAGGATCTGAAGGTACTATGGGATTCCTAGGTTTCAAGATATGAAGAACTATGCATTTCCTCGTAGTAGTGACTTTTTGTTGCTTTAAGCTACTATATTGCTTAATAGGTATATCATGGACTAAGAAGTTTATTGTATAAGTGGCTTGTTGTTTCTAAACTTATTTCTGAACAAAATGGTAGAGAGCCAAGGAACACACTAGAAGATACATTTAAATTTTTTTAATAAGATTTTATATATAGAGGCCCAATCTAGGAAATCTGTTCCATGGATTAGTGATGTCGAAATTTCAGTACAAAAAAATTATGTTGTGTCAGTCACACCATATTTTGTAATTAGGGTCCACACTCACTGAAATTAGCTAACATCACTTCCATTCCTCCTTCCTCTCAGCAAGCTGGTATTTGAAAATAAAAATAAGAATTCATTCGTTTTAAAATTAAAAGTAATTTACTGACAAACATAACTGCAACCAACAATAACTTCACTGTAGAAAAATAATGACTCTGTATATTACCTCTTCTAGCTTTTCTCTTTACCTTAAAGCTGTGCCACCCTGGTCACAATTCCTTTCACAAGGTAGAATAGGATAAATATTCACTTTGAACCACATATTTTTATTTCAATTACAGCCAGTATGAAAACCATCATTAGTTAAAATAGGTTAATTTTCAAAAAATATTCAGATGAATATGGAGTCCTTTAAAAAGAGAGAGGCCAAACTCTTTTTTTAACCACAATGAGGTGCTATTCATTTGTTTCACTTAATCTGGTTTTGTGCAATGTCAATAGAGATTTGAACGAGAATGGTGAAATATTCAGCTTACGTTCTGTGCTTGTTTTTTATGCTGCTACTAATAAGTAATATGGCAGAAATAACATCCTGGTTTTATTTGACATAAACACAGCATATTTTTAATTATTTCTTTTTTTAGTTATTGAATTTGCTCAAGAAACTCAATTGAATGCAGTTTACAATTTTGGGGAGAGCAAAACTGCTATTGTTAAAGCTTAAAAAATGTAGCATCATGTAGTATCATTAATACCTTCAAAACCTGTGCTAAAATGTAGGAGAGTTGAACTAAAAAATGTCCTCTTTTTCATTCAAAAAAGACACAATATACAAATTTAAAGGACAGAGAGAAGAATTATACTGGTTAAAAATAAATGAATATGTCTTACCGATAGTTACTCTGTGAATTCCTACACTTAATTTTCTATCCCCCTAATTTCTACTTCTCTTACTTACGATTTTCACTTCCAAGAAACTGAGCAGTTTGTTCCAGATCTTGAAAAATGTCTATTTCTAAGGAGAATGTTGTTACTCTGAGCTGAATGATGATTTAAAGAGGAATTTGTGCCCAGGGCATTGACCTTGGTGGCCTTTCCGTACATTACAATTCCAAAGGAAATCACAAAAGAAGATGGGCTTACTGTAGTTAATGAGATTCCTTACCAAAAACACTAATCTGGGTTAAAACTAAAAGAATGCTGATAAGGATATTACAGCTCATACTGAGAACAAGAAAGGTGCACTGCTAAGATCAATTGCGGATGTTAGGAGGTAGTCTTCAATAGTGGTCTTTTTTTAAAATATCTATCAAAATGGATGTTTGAGAAAAGCCTTTTAAATGAGGAGCTGCTAAAATAGAATAAAACATAACATTTCTACTTTTTTTTTTTTTTTTTTTTTAATATTGTACCAGGTACATATCAACCAATATTAGCAGAAGTTTAACATCACTTTAAAAGAAAGAGATTGACCTACTGAGAAAGTACATGAGTAAATGTGTAGCAATACACTGATTATTACTGTTTCCCCTCAGGCAAATACCTCTCTCTTAAGCATGTGCTTCACTGGAACATTTTGTTTTATTACCTTGTGAGATAAGTGGGGAAAAAAGCCTTTAGTACCTGGGGAATTAAAAAATTCAGACTTGTCATATCAGTGTCTGTTCTCAATTTCATGCAGGGCGCATAATTATAACCGTGTTTAAATTGAGCCCAGAAGAAAGATGGGTTCAAGTGCAAATTAATTTCAGATTATCACAACAAAGGCAATCAAATCTCAACAAGCTTGCCAGCAAAATACTTTGCAAAGGTCCCCAGGTCCCTTCCCACCCCCAACTTACAACAAAGACCTTTCAGCTCAAATTAAGCTAATGATCTAATACAACATTTCTGCCTACCTTTTTGGGTTTTATTATTTACTCAGATGTGTGTATTAAGCCAGTGAAAAATGGGGGGGAAAGAGGAAGAAAAGGTGGCACAGAAAGGTCAGTGTTTAGTATCAGTAAAGTGACAAAATAAACAGTCAACAACCCTGACAAGGTCTGCATGTCGTCAAATTGCCTTATTCTGTGGAAACTATCAGAGTGAATTGACAGTGCTGAAAGAACTTGAAATTTATCTGAACCCCTTCTCATACAGACAGAATCCAAAACCAAATAGCATGGCTCACCTCCTCCACCTATCTATCAGCAGAGCTTTTATATAAATCCAACATCTTACTCTATCCTATGGGAACCTGCTGGGGAATGAAGGGAATCAAGTGCTGAAAAAATTCAAGTCAAGCCTCATTACCTCCTCATTACCTTTGCAAAAGTGGAGTGAGAGAAAATTTTATCTAGGGAACAGAAGCTTGGGAATCTCATTCAGAGTTCTGTCTGGTTATTGCACAGCCAACCATGGAGCTCTGCCTCTGTGGGATTAAAGTTTTCTTCCCATTTCTCTATAGTAATGATCCACTCATTAAGGTTTTTAAGGTAAATTACCATCACTTATCATTATGCCAGTCACTAAGTAAGCTGCATTAAACAAGGAATGTCAGTGGTACCCTTTGCCTTTCTTTCTTTCCCGTTATCATGAGGAAATAAAGAAAATACCTTTCACATTGGTTTTATAATTCTATATTAATTATATTTTCCCACTTGTATTTGTTAGACCCTTAGGGCAGACATATTAGATAGAAATATAAATTACCTTGTAAAAAAAAAAAAGTATACATGCAGGTATGTAATTCTGTCTTCCTGAAAAAAACCCCTTGAAGCATGATTTCTCTTTAGCAGTTTATTGTCATATTCTCTTTGCTTCTATCTGAGAATTTTATGTAGCACCTCGCTATAGCATGTTAGAACTATTCATCTTGCTACATTTAAGTTTGGTTGTTATAATGTGCTTTTTAATTATTCAACTAACCCTTTTTGTTTTAAATCACTTCTTTTGTCAGTTTATCCTTTATTATGCAAATTGTTGATGCAAAATAAAAATGCCCCACATTCACCCTATTTTGAGCTTTTTGTAATGCTCAGTTCCTTGATTCCTTGTTCTTTTCCATAAAAGTCTTGAAGCTTCTTGTTAGGTTTTTTTTCTTTTATACTCAGCATTTCCAGGCAAATTTATATGGGCATTTTTAAATTCTAATATAAATTTGTCGGTCTTTGAGATCACACGTTTCCTTTGGGAAATTTCTGATTGTTTTGCTATCACTTCTCAAACAAATTCATTGGAAATTCATTTCAAAAATAAACACATAAAAACTATGTATCATTCACCTTGTTTTACCAATGGAAAAGTATCCCCTGCAAAGCACTCTCTTGTTTTTCTTATTTGGCTGGAGAGGCTCTTAAATTTGCCTAATGTGTATCTGTCCCCATTATGAAACACTGGGTGATAGCCACCAGTCCACTGCAGATGATAGAGAAAGCCACAAAGTTAACCTTCCCAAAACAACCATACTTTCAAGGTGCAATGGGCAAGGAGGAGAGTCAATGCATTAGGACCTACTACTTCAGAGGCTTAACTGGAAATACTGGAGCACATCCTTTTGCAGGAAATACATATTCAAGGAGAAAAAAATATGGGAGAAGATAAAGGAGGGGAATGGCAAAGGCAACCAGAGTAGACTATAGGAGGGAAGTAGGGAGCAGAAGATAAGAAGCCTTATGGCAGGCAATATCAGATTACATACATGTAAAAATAAATTCCTACCAAAGGCAAGCTGCATCCAAAACTGTAAAAGTCTACCTTACTTTTTCTGCAATCAATTGATTTTCTAGACTTCCCCCTCTTCTCCTACATGATGGTTTTTGTCCTTTTTCTTTCCTACCACTTAGAGGTTCATAAGCTTCTTAACTATGATATCAACCCTTGCTTCTATATTTCAGCTTCAGATATATTTTAAAACACAAGGGTTTCAGCTAAAATAAAACAATTGAAAGTCTGGCATAAAATGAGGTACATTTGAAAATTATACCATAGAATTATTCATGTCTCCACTTGTTTTTATTATTGCTAGCAGTTTGGAATTTTCAAAAGATTTGATTTTTTTAATAGGGTTTGTATTTTTCTGACTTTACAGTTTGTGTAATATATGTAATTAACTCTACAGTAATTATGGGTTGGGAGACCATATGTTCCTGTGACATAAAAAAGTGAAACTGATTATTTTGCAGATAGTGATACTTTTTGGAGCAATGAACCTCTGTTGCAATATTTTTGAAAGTACATTTTAAAACCTCTGGCAGGGAAAGTCCTGAAAATAAGTATTTAGTGTCTCCAAAGACTCTGAAATCAAAAGGAAAATAGAAAGAATCAATGTTACATTACCTTTTAAAATATTCTGATAATGAACCATTATCAGAACCATTATGAGGCCTATCTGGCACCATTTGAATGTGACAAAATGGATTGTAAAATGTTTTGGCTTACCTTTTTTTGCTACATCTTAAAATCACACACTTAGCTTTCCTTAAGCACCAGATATTAATGAGTTAAATCAATGTTCCAGTCATGAATGCACAGTTACTTCGTGTAAAAACTCTGATCATGAAAAGACTTCAAAACGTGCTTATCAGTTCTGTAGCTCTTTTTGCATGTGGAAAAACAAAGTCCTTCTAGGACTAAAACTGGTTAGAATGCAGTCAGAATTACTTTCAAGAAGGAAATAGTACTGTTGCATGCTTGGGAGATACAAACTGCTTCATGCATAAAATATCAATGAGCTTACCTGTTTTGGAGAATGCAAGAGAAAATAAAAACAACCACTTTAGACTAGGTTCTAAGTGAACTTCATATAACCTATTTATCTTGGATTTTATGTTAATTAAAAATATAAGACTGTTCTACAAAATTTTTTGTGCTTAGTTGTACATAATTCAGAGTTCTGGTAGTGATATTTTCAATAAATCTTTGCAATGCCTTTAAATCCCTGAGTATTAATAACACAATGTTAGCTAATACCCATTGATATCCAAGAGCAATTAGTCAAAAGATCGCAAGATACAATCATATGCCATGAAGAAGAACCATTAAAATAAAATCACATGAAGAGAAAATATACTTTTCCTTTTAACATCTAGGATAGCTGTGATTAATATTAGCTGCTGTAAACACTCAATAGGCATTCTCACATGCAGCACAAATATATGGATCTCCTGTCAATGAAAAGTGTTTATTGTGTTCTAGGTTGACAGTGGAAATACCTTCAATGCATTTTGGTTTCAAACCTGGTAATTTTCATATACAAATACATATCTTTTTATATTGCAACTGATTATAACTTCAATATTGCAAGCATTTGGTAACTATTATAATAATTTTATTGCAGGTTTCCACTTCACGGCAACACCATAACAAACATGGTGCATCTATTTGTCAAATATGTGAAGGATTGGGCTCATTTCTTGAATAAATACAAATATGAATAATATACAAATAAATAGGAATGGGAATGCTACCACTTTAGAGTCACATACATTTCCTCAGACAGGATAATCTACTGAGAAGCAGTAGATTATTGTGTTACTCTCCAAGTGTGGGAAAGACTGCAAAGTCCGTATGATGATTACACTTTGTAAAACGTAAACTAAGTTAATATGAATTACAAATAGCTTTGGCTTGATATGCAGGTATTGTAATAAGAATCCTCCCAAACTTGAGCAATCACAGGACGAGCCCCTTACAACTGCAGTCTTTGATCTCAAGATAATTCTGGATCTGTTTTGCCACTAAAATTACTCATTCCTCCTGAGGCAGCAGTAACAGTGCAGAGCTAAGGCCACACTCAATTGTTTTTATGACAACTTGAGGGGAATTATCACTTTGGGCAGATGTGTACATTGTCCTAAACACCTCATATGTGCAGACTGGCACAAAATACATAATCACCTAAAAAACTGAGGACTGTTTTTGACCAATTTTATAATATGTTTCTTCAAATATGTTCACAGTAGATGCAGTGTTTCCTGTGATGTACATGAAGGTTATCAGTTTCATGGTTCATGAGAAACTAGATGATGGGGAAGGTAAGATTACAGCTGTCAGTTTAAGGCTAATTTTAATCCCTTTCCAATGCTGTTTCCTCTGACTTTGCCTCAAATGAGAAAATCCCATTTTCCCTTAAATGTAAAATAGTTCCTAAGTTTCTTTTGTAGGCAGAGAAATAGTCTCTTGTAGGAACAATTTTATTGGATAAACTCGATTACACTGGAATGCAGAGGTGACTGCTGCTGGTCTTCTAGAGTGAAGTTACTCACTTTTACCGACAAAATTTGGACTTGATTCCAGGACTGTAAAGAACCAGGCTAGGCATCAACTGACTTCATCAGATCCAAAGAGAGGTACCTCATGGCACTTTTGTGAAGTCAAAAACAATGAGAGCACCACATGTTCCTGGAATACCTCAGTCGTACTGATGACAGCGCACACAATTCACGCACACGGTATGTCTCCAAAGCCCCTGAACCATACAATAGTGTTGCCTTCCACCTCTCAGCTGACAAGCTACAGTTCAAAAACTGTCATAATTTGATCGCCTCTAAAGAAATGCTGTCATGCTGTGGCCACTGTTCAGAGACATGCTTTACTTTGTCTCAGTGTCTCTTTTCTCATGACTAGATCCCATTTCTTCTCTGTCTTTGGACACTGATATCTAGCTGTGCAGTAGAAGTACATCCAGTCTCTCCATGCTGCCCACCCATGTGCTGGTTTGTGAAGATAGGAGGATGAGAGAATGAGCTCTTTTGAATACTGCTTATCAGATTAGGTTGTGTTGGCATGACAGAAGGTATCAGAAGACTGCTCAGTCACAGCACCAAGCTTGATGTAGTTCAAGAAACGTTTGGACAATACTGTCAAGCACATGATGTGATTCTTGGGAATGGTCCTGTACAAGGCCAGGAGTTGGGCTCGGGCTCAATGATCCTTGTGGGTCCCTTCTAACTCAGTGTATTCTGTGATTCTCTGACAAGGCTCTCATTGCCACTGCAGATGTTGCTGAGCCTGGGAAGGTGCAGCATTTTTTTGCCATGCAGCTTTTGGTTAGTCAGCTCTGTGAATGTTAGGGAAGGAATAGCAAACTACATTTCCTAGGGTAATCCAACATCTTAGAACAGCCCTACAGTTGAAATAGAGCTCCCATACAGGTCATGGAAAGTGACAAATGTCTTTTTTTCAGAAGGGCAGACAGTCTTCCCTTGTCTCCTTCCCCAGCACCACAAGGTCTCACACCTTTATAAATGCTTAAAATGAAAATAAACTCTCTCTACACACACTTTCTAATAGCATTAAAATAAATCATCATACATAAAGCCAAACAATGTCACAAATCTGTTTCCAGCCATGAGCTGGTTTCAGTAGTGTTTACCAGCAGCCAACATTGAGTTACAGTATTTTCTTTCTATTTAAAGAACTAAATGGGGAGCTTTTTCCAAATCCCAAGTCAACTTTTTAAAATAGAAAGTAACATACAAGAGCTTGCAAATCTGCTTGTAATCAGGTCTCCTGGAAGTTACATCTGGTTGACAGATTTAGAGCACCACAAGTGTAGAAAAAGGAAGGGTAGAAGAATAGCAAGAGCCGCAGCAAGAGTGGGAAGGGATAAATAGAACAGCAGCAGCAGAAGAAATTAAAGGAAGCATCTAGAAAACAATGAAGAACAATATACCATGGGCTCTTGAAAGTAAAGGTAACATGCTGTCAAATATTTTCTTCCTGACTAAAATGATTAAGAAATGTATAATAAGGCTTTCTTGGAAAATTTTGTGTTAAAGATAATTACAAGTACTGCTAAGTTCTGAGTAGCCTATAAAAATATTATATTGATGACTTATATGAATCACAAGTCAGTGAAAAAAAAATAGGTACCTATAGCTACCCAACAAATTAAGATATTTTTAACAAAATATGTTTCTTCACAAGACTAAATACATGTAGATCTCTCACACTTATCCCTTTAATAAGCATAAAACTAATGAGTCATTAGTTTACAGTGTTTTACTTCTAACACACAGAAGTCTTGCAAAGCCTCAGGGAATTTTATGAAGCCAAGATTTGTCAATCTTCATCCTTTTCAGTTCAAGAATACTTAGGTTCCAACCTTGAGCAATTACTATTGTTAACTTTCTTGAAAGCAACACTGACGACTTTTGACAATAGTATGGTAGTATATTTTTAGCCTAAAGCTGCTTATAGCTGTATCCTACCATCATAAAAGTAACTTTCCAAATTTGGTGAATACTTTATGAAAAATTAAAAGAGAAAAAGATGAGTTGTATGATTTACAGAGTGCTACTTCAATAAAGTGCACAGATACAGTCAGATATGCATACAAACACAGAGATGTTTCTGAAATTTGACTAATATTTCTCCATCTCTCTCTCTGACTTGAGTTTTTTTGATGACAAGAAGACTATTACAGAATTATCAATCACTTTAGAGGCACTTCTGAGTATCAAACGGTGTCCAGGACTGAAACACCCTACATGTTCTGTGTCAGGCGTATAATGCGTGTCAGCAAATGAATGTCGCTCTGGAAATGTCAGAAAAGCTGAACCAACTGAACCAACCAAATGTCATCTTTATGGAAGGAGAGGTTTCAAAATACTACATTTCCCTGTTACTCTCTGTTGTGACAGATTTGCTTGTTTTTGGCAATATAAGCTTTGGTTTTGGAGAATTTGATATTTTCCAGAACAACTAACAGATCAGGGAAGTTTCCAAATGCCGAACTTTGTTGTGAAGGAAAGTTCATCTTGTTGTTTCCTCCCACAGGGGTAAAATGGTGAAAGAAAGACATAAAAAAATACACCAAAAACACAAGACAGAAAAACAGGTAAGAAAATTTCTTTTTCTCATAAGACACATGATTGATTTTAAACAAGCAAAAGGGAACAGAGCATGAAGTTAGGCAGGATAATGTAAAAACCACTTGATGGACCAAACAAAAGTTTGAGGAATAACTTTCAATAAGTACAAAAAACTTAAATAAAGCCTTTTTCAGGCACATCAGAGTTGAGAAATGTTCAGAGGAGTTGATAGAAAGGACAGGTGCCTGGGATAGGGAAAGAAAGTTGGGAGAAAAAAATGTAACTATTAAAAAAAAAAGGGGGGGGGGAAGGGAAAAAGGAAAGAAAAGGGAAGGGGAAGGAAGGGCAAGAGAAGGGCAAGGGGGAGGGGAAGGGAGGGAGAGGAGGGGAGGAGAGAGGAGGGGAGAGAAGGGGAAGGGGAAGGGGAAGGGGAAGGGGATGTTATTAGTGTTTTGCATGACAAAAAAGGATGCATTCCTAAGCCACAATTCTTCTAAATAAGGGGTCCACAGAGAGTCCACCTCAAAATGAAATGTTTTTTAACTAGTTTATCAGACAAAAAATAAAATGAACAGTGACAAGTCACAAACAAAGGATAATACCCAAGAATCCCAAGCTCATGCAAGAATGAACTCTCTGGACTGTTATGCACAATCCTTGTTTGAAATAATTTGTTAACTAAGCAATGGTGAAAACAGATATTTTTTAAAAGGCTTAAACCAGATATTTTTTAAAAGGTTTCTTATGCATAATGAAGGAACTACAGACAAGGAACTCCAACATCTGTATTGTGCAATTCAGCAGAAATTATTGTAAAGAATATAATGAGTGGACATATGAATAAATAACATATTACAGGAAGGACTTACAACTGTTTCTATAAAAAGAAGCAACTCCTAACAAATCAATACAAGTTCTTTAAATGAAACACAAGAGAATGAATAAGAATTATCACAATGATAATACAGATTATTTGGTTTTCCAGAAAGCATTTGACAAGATTCCTTACCAAGGGCTCTTAAAAAAATGAGAAGTCGGAAGATTAGAAAGAAGATTTTTTGAATGTATAAATAATTGGTTAAAAGATTGGAAACATAGATTGAGAGTCCATTCTCAATGTAGAAAGAGGATCCCTGTGGAGTTCTGCAGTCATGTTTTTTGGGTCTCACAGTGCTCAGTGTTTTTCTAAATAACTGGAAGAAAGAGAGGGTGAATATAAAGTGTCAACACTTCCTTCTGATATTAAGCTATTTTAGGCAGGAGGAAAAAAAGCTCACTGTGAAGAAGTGCGGATAGTGCTACTGGAATTCAGATACTGCAGTCACTTCTTCGTCTTAACCTGGAACTGTATCGTACCTTCAGGTATGGGGAAATTAAATGTTAGAAGAAATTCATTAAAGGTAAATACATTGGTAAAGATGCATATGGAAAAGTAATAACTCCTATTTCAGATATATTCTTACAGACTCTAAGCCAGCCTTCACCATTTAGGAGCAAGTTCAGTTAGACTCTTTTGAATCTTTAATGCTGACCTCAAGTAAGTCCTGGGGAAATTTCAGAAGAGTGGGAAAAATCTAGAGTGGCAACCTTTCTAAAGGGCAAAAAGGATGAATAAGTAAAAGCCAGTTATCCTGGTTATCTGGAATTATGAGAGTATAATAACACTCTATAATTTCATCTGAAACAACTCATGTAAAATTAAACCAATATGATTTGCTGGCAGTGAGAAATATAATTCATAAAGGTAAATGTTGTAATATACTTAGACTTCCATGAAATTTTAGTGTTTTATGAATAAATTATAACAAATTTCAGTATAAAACCCATGACATACTAATATGGTAATTAATACTTGATTGAGCAAGAGTACAGAAATTACTGCAGACAAGGAATAGTCTTCATAGGATGTAGAACTTGCCCTGTTCATGTAATGGGATGATAACCTGTGCAGAATAGGTTAGAAAGCCCAGATCAATTAATCAGTGTTCTTCAAACAAGAACATAGAACATATGATAAATGCATTTTAATCATAGATTAGACAACTAAGTTTTTGTTGGAGCTGTTGGCTAAAACAATACCTCAAAAAGAACTTGTTGTAGATGAAAAAGAAAAAGGAAGTCATGGCTTAAAGGTATCTTCACAGTATCCTGGAACTTTCTACCTGATGCTTCCTAAAGCCTAATATAAAAATACAGGCAATCTAAGCAACCTTTTGCAAAGCCAATACCTCCAACTGAAACTACCTACAGCAGAATTAGGTTCAACGTAATCTACTTGCATTGGAATGATAGTTTCAATAACTTAAAATTACCTCAATCATTCAGGCTAATGTCATATTGAAAATGCTATCCGTTATTTCTTATCACATGATTTTTTATCAACATCTTTAATTGCATTTTTTAACATTTGTTTTTCAGTTATGTGCAGCTCTAGAGGATTTTAGCTTTAAAAGCAAGCAGAAGTTTTGGCACATTAACAACCAACGTTTTTGTCTACAGTCAAGTTATGTTACACTCTATTTATGAATATCTGCCATGAGGTAAAAGAAAGAATGGATGCAGAGATAAAGTTGCATTTTGTCTTTTCTTCAGAGTGCATTCAAATGCACTTGCTTCAATCTGTCACCCATTCTGTACTGTTTTCATCTTACTACTTACTTAACCATGATTGTGCAATCCCGATTCTGTTCAGTAGTATTTTTAACCCAATGTTTTCCTAACCTGTCCTTATCCTAGTTTTACTTTTGCTAATAAACAAGCACTTCCCGCTTAATCATAATCTGTCTACCCTCACTCTAATCCTTTCCTTCACTGGGTCTTCATTACATTTCAAAGCCTCATCTCATTCCAAGTCTTTTCTTGTTATAACACCCTAGTAGAAGCTTTGATTCACACTCCACATTACCTCTCACAAGACTTGCTGACCTAATTCTGCCACTTATATTTACCCAGATCTATCTCTTTAACCCCTCCTTTCTGCAGATTTCTTGAGTGATAGCTGGAGGCCACATAAAACACAGAAAACATAGGACAACTCAACCTTCATTCTGACAGCGGTTCCTGCCTTTCCCTTGCCCTGCACAAGGCTGCAAGTGAAACAGAACAGTCTCTGACCACTGAGAGGATCCAGGATACTCACTCGCCTTCTGTGAAAAAGGCCACATATGGTTCAACTAGCAGTAGACACATGCTCAGGGAGGAAAAGTCTTTTGAAATTTTAGCTTTTTAATACGAAGGAAGTTGGCTGAGAGTATCTTTCAAATGTTTATTTTTTGGCCAAATTTCAATGGATTTTGAAAGGGCCAGCAGAAAAACACATCCCTGACACATATTTCAAGTCTCTATTGGAAAGAGCGGGTTGTTGTTCAAAGAAATAATGTACTGCTGAACCACTTTGTTTGAAATTAAAATAAAATGCAAAAATTAAAAAATTTTATCCTGAGGCTGACACAGAACATGGAGAAAATTTCACCCAAAGGACTGAAGTTATGGCAAGCTGTAAGCAACTGAATATTAGAGACTTAAAATGGGGACTGATAATGAAAATTATTGATAAAATTAATTTTAATATTAGTAATGATGGAATGCTACCATCCTGTCTATAATAACCGACAAGTAGCACTCTCTTATATAGGTTAAAAGTAAAGGAATATAATTTACCACAACTGTATGGACAAGCAGCCACATAATTATGTATCTTTCTCTTACAGCAAAGTGGGTGAGATAAGAAACCAGGTGATAGAGGATTTTGCTTCTCCACAGAAATAGGATTTTCACTGGTTTCACCCTTGTGCAAATTTGTTTTTGTATAGCCATATTTTCCTTTAAATCCCAAGGAGCAGACATTTGTCCCCTAGGACAAATTTTCAAACATGTATGAAAATATCCCTAGTTGCTGTGTAGAGTGAACAAAATCCATATCCAATATCCATACGCAATTAAGTTCCATTAGTCACCCTTCCTTCCATCTCTCCTTCCTTCCTATTACTCCTTCACCAAAGACACCTGGTTTTTTATTAACTATTGCACAGATTGAGGATGCCATCCTCAAGCTACTAAGTACCAACTTTTTACTTGATGTTTTGCCAGAAAAACTCTGCTTTCTTAAGGACTGAATGCTTTAAGTTCTATTATTACCAGGATTTCTGATTAGTATACTCTCCTAGTTTACCTAAATAAGTGGCAGTCCACTTAACCTCTAAGAACTCCAGCATCTTTAATAAAAGCCTCATTATTTTTCTCCTCATATCCCAATACCTTATTATGAAAGGTCAGAAAGAGAGTGTTTACCATTTAGCTTCAGAAATATCTCTCAGCAAATGATATATATGAAGAATTACAACTGGGTATTGTCTTGCATATAATATTTCCAGATTGCAGTCTGAGGTTGGGGGCATCTCTGTCTTAGGTTAGATTCATGTTTTTTTTACAATGGTTTTCACTTGGCATAAACTTGGAAGTGGGGAGGGGACTAAGCTGTAATAATTCAATATAGTGTGAGCCTGAATTAGTATAAGTAAGGATTTGATCTACATTACAATGTGACATCATATGCAAATGGGAGTGTATCATTTGTACATTTTTCCTTATTCAATCCAGCTTAAGTTCTCTATGAAAATTATTTTGTGATCTTCCATCGGAATAATAATAAGAAAAAAACACTGGCCAAAGTATTATTCATTTTTCTTGTCAGCTGTTCTCTTTTCTATTGCTGTATACGAAAATTGCTTTTGATTGTCATGGTATGTGCCTAGGTTTTTGGAGTCCTTTATTTAAAGCTTTTTCTCAAAGACAACTACTGCTTCATCTAGCTTTCTTATCATCACTCAGATGTATTTACTAGTATGATACCTGCACTGCTTCCTGCACTGCACTGTTCACAGAGGGTGTGAAATGTCTACCACTTCAGGTCAGAATGTCTCCAGTTATGTCTTCAAGTTTTTTCTTACATCTTTATACAAGAACACATGTAAATCTGTACATGTATTAAATGCATGTTACAGTAAGCATGCATTTTAGAACCAGATTTTGCATTAACCTATTCATGTAGAAACATCCTTGGTTCATCACAGAACAACCAGATTGACTTTAAAATCATGCTGTCCTTCAGTGTAACCTTTGTGGCACACTCTACTGGTTGCATTATGCAGTAGCTTTATAAGACAGTAATATTATGCCTGATACTCTGATATTCTATCACACCTCAGAGAACACACCAGTTAGTTGCATACTAGATGGCAATCAGCCTGCTCCCTATCATTTTACTGAGAGTGGGTCTAGCTGTGCTTTTGTGCAATGCATGAAACTCTGATGTGCTTTTCACTTCTTTTGTTGATTAGATGAAAAGATGTGGCCTATGGCACCACACAGAATTTCCCTAAATAATTTTCAGTGCCAGGAATTCTGTGCAGAGTTGGACAAGGTGGTGGCGTTGCATTCATGTTCAGTACTGTGGATTGAAATCTCCTTGGCCATAAGAGGCAAAAAGTATTTTCAGTAGCAGAAAGCCTTTAACTGTTCGTGGAAGGATGTTTAGTCACCATATTACTTAAAGGCCTGACTGTTTAGCTTTTCCATTTACCTTCAAAGAGACAGGAAAGAAGCCTGTCATTTGGAGAAAGAAGTTGTGGGTTCCTGGTCCTATTTTTTATAGCTATGAAAATAATTGGTGTCTGCCACTGCTTACATACTACAGTGTATTTTTCCAACACACAGGTTTAGTTACATGGGTTGCACATTGCTGTTCTAACCTCTTTTGAGTAACAAAGCAAATGCTCCATATATACCTTGATCTCTAATATGATAAGGATACAGAAGTAACACATACCCTTCCCACACATGTACTACAGACATACGTTTTTCTTTGCATGACCGGGAAGGTTACACTAATGTCCACAAGAATTCAGAGGGCATATTTAAGCCTAAAACACTCACAAGAGCCTGAGTATAGGTCACAATCCCTACAAAGGACGATTAAGGGCTGAGAATACCTAATGGGGACACCTCAAAATTTCACTTCAAAAATCCCTTCATACTTTAATAATCTCCAAATACAAATTTCCCCATTATTTATATTTCTTATAGAGATAGATCTTATATCTTAAAAATCCTCCTGTTTCAAACGATTGCTGCACTTCTACATAAGATCTAAATTCTGCCAACCAAATTCCATGTTTGCTCTAGCCTTCTACAGATCAAAGCCCCAGCTGACACGTTTTGTTCAACAGTCCTGATCCCCTTGAACACTACCCTACCTGTCCTCTGAAGTCTGCACTCATACTCACTGCTGATTTCCCATTGACTGCTAAACCTTGCATACAACATTGTCTCCTCAGTAGGTCTCCCCATGACAGCTATGCTAACCAGAAATTTTCTCATGTGTAATTTACAGACTGGTGAAAAAAAAAAGAAAAAAGGATATGTCAGGAATAAATATACATATGAAAGCTCACCAGATTTACTCTACTATTAATAAACCCCTCATTTTGGCTTGTTCTTCAAAATATGTCATTCTATCCAGGGACATTGTTATCTCTTCTTAGTCTAAACAGGTTTCAAGCAATAAAACTTTTCAGTTAACAACTTTTCTCTCTATTTTTAATCACAAATATGTATGCTTGTTTAAGTTTATTTCTGAAAAGTCAGTATCTTTTTATCAATATTTTGATAAATAACAAAATATTTTGATAAATTAACAAAAGCTTAATATCCTTTCTGTTATTGCACCGATAAATACAAACCTGGGAAGGAATTGCTTTAGAAACATTACCTAGTTAGCTCTAAAATTTGTGCAATTTATCCTGTCATGTTTATTACACAACAGGCAGAACAACAAAAAGAACCAAAAAAAAGGAGCGTGGACAAGTGTGATGTCTGACTATTCATGTAAAACCTTAGGAATTCATACTTTACTGAAACTCAGTTCTTAGTCATATTACCAAATATTGGTGCACGTTATTTCCACAGTTAACCAGACAAACAATAAACCCCTATTCAACCATGTCCTGGTATGGAAGGCACTGAATACTATCATAGGTAACCTTGGCCGTTCAAGGAAGTTGCAGCAGACAGAGTAAGGAAGGCTTAATAAGGTGAAAATTAAATCAAAGAAGAAAAAATTCACGTTTCATATTTGAAGCTCCCCTGTGGACACTAGGATTGGGCATGACCTTGGTCTTGCGTCACTGCTGGCAGAAACAGGGTGTCCATCAGCTTTGCCTACCCTCAGGAAGGGGATACATATACTGAGTTCTGTTTTAAGGTTCTTACCAGACCACAAGCTAAACATTATGACTTCTTCTTGCTTACCTTTCTGTTCATACACTGTTGCTACAATGGCTTTGGCTGTGTTTTGTTCTGTGCCTCTAGCTCCTGAGCCATAGAGAAAAACTTAAATATTTAGCATTTAAAGACTGTCAGATATTGAAATTTTTGGGTTTCATGTATCAGGAAATAATAAAAAGAAAGGTCTTTAAAAGTTCTTTAAAAATAAAAGAACTGATAGCACCCCTCAAAACATATTTACTGGATATGAAAAAGTGGTTACTAATAAATATTTGTTAAAAAGGGAGAATGATTTTTCTTTCCTTTTTTTCTTTTTTCTTTTAAGATGTCTTGTTGGCAAGTAGAAAAAGCATTATTTAGAGTAGGAAAGAGAAGATATAAAAAGATATACAAAGGTCTATTGTCATTTGTTACATTATTGTTATTTATTTATCAATTAGGCTGATGAGCTGCCATGTGGTTAGTGTCTTTTGCTTTTTAGGTTTCTTTTTTTTTTTTTTCTTTTTTACTTTCCTTCACTTTGCAACATTCCTGAGTCATTCTTTATATTAAAAGCTTTCTTCTCCCACCATCCCCTGCTTTCCAACTTCTACCCAATCCCAGTAGTCTCTGCAGATAACACAGAACTGAACATTGCTTCTTCTTTCAAGTCTTGTAGTTCTGATGCAGACGTGTAGCCTTATTGTTGTTTCAGTGTTGATCACCAAAGCTATGCAATAGTGGTGAGTTGAAGAACTTGTAGCACTGTATCTCCATGATGGTATCCAGGGAAAGATCCAGCTGTAAAATACCTGCAGAGGTACTTTAGGAAACACTTTAGTTACTCCTGCTTTTTGAGTTCCTCTGTTCTGAGGACTGTGGTTCTGTACAAGTACAATCTGCTCCTACCAAGCTTGCAATTTACTCTTCCTTTCTTCTGTCTATTTTGTCCAAGGCAGGATCCAGTTCTGATCCTACCTCAAGTAATAATTGAAGCCAAGGCAGAGAGATCAGAAAAGCACATGTGATAATTCCGGCAGCCACTGTTTTAAAGCTTCAGTAGTTGCAGTTGGAAATTCCAAATTTATATAGGACAAAATGTCAGCTCTTTAAGACCTTTATAGGCACAAATATTTCCTTTACTACAGAAGTGACAACTCCCATTCAACAGAGAGTATGGTATTGACTTGAATTGTCATACAGTAGCCTTCACATATGAATAACAAAAGTGAACTGGGGACTAAAGAAAAGCTGGTATATATCTTTCCTGAATCCCTCCATGTCATAAAGCTTTCAACCAAATCTTTCTTCCTGTTACCTATCAATATATAATAACACCTTAAGAGAGCTTTTCAGCACCTAATTCCAGCTTCTAGGGAGTATGCAAAGTGATCCTTGTGTATTTTTCTTGAAAATATGGATGAATGGTTCCTAAGAATCCCACTAGCAAAGTGAATTTTCTTTGATATGCTACCCACCATGTTTTAGGTGTTGAAAAAAAAAGTGTTCCCGAACAGTTTTTGCCCATCTCATGTAAAGAGAAAGGAAATGATAATCCTCCAGACAGCAAGTGATTGAACAGCAGTTATTGATAAATAACTTAAACAGCAGGTGATTCCCAGTCTTCCCAAGTTATATTGATTTTTATTCATTATTTAATACAGTTTGGGTCTTATTTTGTATCACCTCAGCTCAAAATGTTAATATAA
>JAWWES010000081.1:87783788-87795503 GCA_035583135.1 Lophotriccus pileatus | reverse complement strand
TTATATTGATTTTTATTCATTATTTAATACAGTTTGGGTCTTATTTTGTATCACCTCAGCTCAAAATGTTAATATAAAAATAATTCAGTTGGTCAACAAAGGTATTAAAACTTTGTTGTGACAGCATTTAAAGTCCATAAATATTTTAAAATTCAAACATAAAAGTTGATATAATGGATATCTAGCTAAGCATCTGGTAATTACGGTATATGGCTGTTACATATACATTCACTACCTTATAAATACAACGGTGACACACAATTTCCGTGAATATACTATTTTTGTTCAATATTTTTTGCTATTTCATCATAGTTTTATACAATCAGTAAGGCCCTATAAGCACTGTAAGTACTGCTGCCTGAAGGCTGAGGAAATAAGATGTCATAGGTAATTCCAAATAAGTAGAGAAAGTTTTCTGTAACTCTTGAAGATCCAGTAACTCTCAAGATTTTGCAGATGAAAACTACTAGACATGCTATTGCCAGATTTTTGTGCATGTTTTAGATCAATGGGCTAAACTGATCTACAAGATCTATTATAACTGGATTGTTAAAATAATGCTAATAGAAAAATAAAAGCTCAGTAAAAGCAAGGAATCTGGAAAGCACTATTAGGTGAAGTTCGGGTGAGGGGTGATACCAGATTGAATTCGTAAACTGATTTTGCAGATTTGATATTGGTTTGCAACAATTTGCAAGTTCATTGAGTCCGCAAATCTTGGAAAAGTATTCTCATAGTAAGGAGTTTTATTTACAATAAGCAAGGGTGCCACACTACATCACAGGATGCTAACAGACCCACTGCATGCATTCAAGCAGCCATTGGACAATTTCATGCATCAGCTTTCAGTATAAGTAACCAAAAGTAAGGCCCATAAGAGAGAAAAACAGTATTTTGACTATAAACCTATAATATATGCTTGACCTTGAAGGACATACTGAAGAGCAAATTTTTAGCATTAAAAACACCTGTGATTTTTCTACCATTCCTAAATCACTTGACTGCCTTTTGGGTTCCTGATGCCCCCTATTTCCTGATGAAAGGATACCTCATGATCCCTCGCTGTTCATAGTATTCATCTCAAGTCATGGGCATTAATTTATTTTTGTTTATAATTTTCAGGAATCAGTTATAATAACATAGGGTTTTTTTCCTCTTTGCTTTTTATTGTGTTTCTGCTGAGCAGAGCTCTGTGAGACCTCAGGTGCTGTCTTTGTTTCACCTGGGATTCAGCCTTCCTGTGACTACACTGTACAAGTGGGCTCTGAACCTACTCTGTACCCTCTCCCAAGGAACGCTGATTTTTATCCAATGTCATGGATAAGGCTGCCCTGGAATAGTATTGAATTCAACTTTCTCCCTAGAGAATCTATAAAGTCATGTTTATAACATTCCTCTGGGATCGCACGAATGTCTTTGGTACATTAAAGTGCTTTCTGACATACTCAGTATGAGCTCCAATATTATGGACAATATATGGAAGACAAGAAAAAACAACCTTTCCTTAGTTTTTTTCAAAGAAAATGTGTGTGTCAGCCACTATTGCAATTTTGGGAGGCCTAACAAGTCTGGTCCTGAGTAAGAAGAACTCCATTAAAACTACAGTATTCCTAAATGTTAAAAATGAAAGATTTTTGTCAGCCAAGGCATTTCATTCTAGAAAAAGGGCCAATATCCAGAGTTCAGGCATCCCTCTTTTACAGGAACTAACTCGATCATTTTTTTGTCTTTTGCTTCCAAAAATTCTTTCCTTTCTACACTATTTCTGTTTATCTGTCTTTTTTTTCTCTCTCTCTTAATTTCTATTCAATAGTGGTAAATTATCCATCTATTTCTAAGGTTAGTTTTTTCTCTTTAGTATCTCCTGGCTGTGTACTCTTTCTTATGGGTTTGAAATAAATCGGTCATGTCAAATGATACTGTACAGGTGACAGCAACTGCCTTCCTGCTCTTCCAAGATGGGGGAAAGTGACTATCTCTCTCAGTTCCAAGAAGAAGGGCATTCCTTCTGGAGGGAGAACGTGTGGCAGGCAAAACAGTCAGTATTGTCACGGAGTTTCTGTGTAAATCATTTCTTTGTCTTATACCTTCTGTTATTAATATTGTTGCTGCTACTGTTCCTTTTCTTATCTCATTGCTGTTTCCAGTAAATTGCTCTTATCTGACCCTGTGATCTTTGCCTCTTTTGCTTTCAGTTGGAGGGGCAAGGGAAGTGAGTGGCAGCATAGTTTTGGTGGGAGTACTAGATTGGAGAATATCATTCCTAAACTGTGACAACCTCACATCTGTCCCCACGACTATGCACTGAACCACTTCCAGATTAAAAAATCCTGCCAAAGTAATCAGGAGGCTTCTCATCCATTGTTGCTTTACCAAATTGAGATACAAATTGAGATTAAAAGCAGAAAGCATACTGACTCAAGCATAAAGTATACTGAAGAAGTATACTGAGTAAGCTGCCTACACCCAGGTAAAGTTAAAAACTTCTCAGAGCTATCAACGTTTTAAAATTTTTATTGTCTTCTAGGATGAAATAATTACATGGATGGATGAAGGGAGAGCAATGGATGTTGTCTACCTTGGCTTCAGCAAGGCTTTTAACACTATCTCTCACAACATGCTCATAGGTAAACTCAGGACTGGCTGAGGGGACAGTGAGGTGGATTGAGAACTGACTGAAAGGCAGACCCCAGAGGATCGTGATCAGTAGCACAGCGTCTGTTTGGAGACCTGTCACTGGTGGGGTTCCCAAGGATCAGTAGTGGGCCCAGTGTTGTTTAACTTGTTCATCAGTGACTTGGATGAGGGGATAGAATGCCTGCTCAGCAAGTTCACTGATGCTAAAAAACTGGGAGGAGTGGCAAATACCTCAGAGGACTGTGTGGCCCTTCAGAGAGACCTTGGCAGGTTGTGCACCTGCGGAGAACTAACTCCATGCACCAGTTACAGGCCGGGGGCTGACCTGCTGTAAAACTCTGCTGAGAAGGATCTGTGTTTCCTGGGGGACAACAAGCTGTCCATGGGCCAGCAGTGTGTCCCTGGGGCCAAGAAGACCAGTAGTATCCTCGGCTGCACTAGGAGGAGCATTGCCAGCAGGTCATGGGAGGTGATCCTGCCTGGAGAGACCACATGTGCAGTGCTGTGTTGAGTTCTGGGCTCCTTGGGACAAGAAACATATGGATCTCCTGGAGGTATGGAGGTATGGACAAGAAACATATGGATCTCCTCCTTTGCAGGTAAGAGCTGCAAATTTAATTGAGAGACTGGAGCACCTCTCTTATGAGGACAGACTGAGGAAATTGGGCTTGTTCAGCACTGAGAAGAGATGACTGAGATGGGACCTCATCAATGTATAGAAGTATCTGAAGGGAGGATGTCTGAGGATGGACTCAGGCTCTTTTTGATAGTGTCAAGCAATAAAACAGGCAGTGGGCAGAAACTGATGCACAGATAGTTCCACGTCAACATGAAGAACTTCCTTACTTTTCAAGTGACTGCGCACTGGAACAGGTTGTCCAGAGAGGTTGTGGAGTCTCTCTCACTGGAGATATTGCATCTGGATGAGTGCTCTAGGATGACCCTGCCTGAGCCGGGAGGTTGGACCCCCACTATGGTCCCTTCTAACCTTACCCATTCTGTGATTATGTGAAAATAAATTCAAGACAGGTTTCCTTACAGTTTTAAAGCTCTTGGATATCTATAACATTCTTACCTAGTTTTGTTCCACAGGGAGAAGATGAAGACCTGTGGAACATAATTCCAGAAAAGATCACCAAATCACCAATCCTGATGATCATGTATCCTTCTCCTTCTTTTATATCACAAACTTTATATATCATTCAGTTTCACAAAAAACCCACGGTTTTAATTAGACCAAAGTGTTTCAGAATAAACTCTGTGCTACAGACTAAGAAGTGGAGATCAAGGCATTAGTGATTCCAAAAGATCCTTTGATGTTAGAAAACTGACGAAGTGAGAGCGGCTCTGATGATTCCCAAAAGCTGAACCACATCCTATGTTGCAGAGGAAGTTAAAAACACCTTTCCTCTCGGCACAGATGCACACACACACACCAGCATCTAAACCCTGTCAATCTAAATCAGGTTTGATGTTCAGCCCAATCATCAATCTCGATGCAAAACACAGCCTCCAAGCACTAAAGAAAGTAGTTTGTCTTTGTTAACTTGAGGCGCAGCTGTGGGCAACCTATGTCTAGTTGTATGAGGAAGGACAGGAAAAAGAAAGAGGATGCCCACCTCAGAGTACAGTTTGCTGATTACAGCTGGATATACCCCTGAAAGTTCTCCCTCTGTTTTGCAGATACGACAGGTGGTATATTTGAAGCCTCAACACTCCTAGATTCTGTTAAAGACAAAGACTATGGCAAAGACATGTAAGCTAGCTCAGGATAAGGCTAAGACTGGAAGCAGTATAGCCACGTCAGCATAACTGTGCTAGCCAAAGCATAATTCAGTGCAGCCATGATGCGTCTGCACTGCTTCCAGGACCCACGGTATAATTTCTACATTGTGCAGATGTGTAGATCTACCACCTCATCTGGAGCTAGCCTGAAAATCTTAAACAGAATTCTGCACTCGGAGGCACTTCACCCCACATACATGCTTCCTATTGTTTCAGGACACGCAAGGGAGAATTTTTAGACTTTAAGTCCATTCAGTATTTGGCAATGTAGCATCCCCTTTGCCTTATTAAAAATCCCTGCACTGTAAAAACCTTCTTGACAACAGTTAGTTGCTGAATATTTTCTCTAACACTTACCAGGAAGGACTTGCCCCTATCTGTTTCTAGGAAATCTCAAAGACCCATTTATCTCAAACTATCGCTATGTATACGATACCAGAAGCTTAGAAGCAATACTAACAATAAGTAATGTCTCTTCTTTAGGAACAATCTCAGGAAAATATTTAGCTCTTGTGTGTTTCAATTATTGTCCTTGTAGTTCTTTTTTAGTATATACATTTAAAGCATGAGCTCTACTACCCTTTGCTTTGTCTCATAGCTATTCATTTTTCACCTATTTCTTTTTATACATAATATGAGAACTGACTTAACTAGTACCCACCTGCTCTCCTCAGAAAACCTATTCATCTGTCCTACTCATTGGTCATTTAAAACAAATTAAAATACAGAGAGCAAAGCCACATTAACTTACTTCCTTCCTTGATCCCTTGAGGAAAGGCCTTTCCAGTACTGACTGTGAGTCTTATTTGACTGACTTTTGTGCTTTTGATTGGTCCTTGGATACAGCAGTGAGATGATATTTCCTGTGCTGTAGAGTGTAATAAGAGCAGCAGATTTTACTCTGAGCCATGAGCTGAACAAGGGAGGAAATTGGAGTGCCTTGCAGTAATTAATCATTGTACGATGAGGCCTGTCAAAACCCTTTCTAGACCTGATATTGCTGTCAATAACCAGCTAGTACATCGCCATCTGTGACTGTTTAAAATATCAGTCTATACTACAATCAACATATTTTTCACTTACACATCTTTTTTATTTACCAAATATAATTCTCCTAAGTACTATATGTGCTCCAGTGTTTGCCAGATGACAGCACTGCTGGTGTCAATATCTAAACTAAATGCTTTTGCCCTTAGTAAGTGTCCAACAAATCCCCTGAGCTGTAAAATAAAGTACTAGCTAAATTACATTTGTATCTAGTCTAAATTCCAGTGGTAAGAAAAATTTATTACCAAACATTTGTACTCTGGATGTTGGCTTATGGTTGAATGAGAAAGAAGAGAAATATCTCAGAATAGTTTCATGTTCATACCGAAAGTTTAAATAAATAATAGCTGCCAGATTCTCAGCTGATATGAAAGAAAGGAATTCAACTGTAACTATAGAAAATTATGTTGCTTTACATCAGGTGAGAATCTTGGCCAAACAACCAAGAAAATCTGAACTTGAGTTTCATATTTTCTAAATTTTATATTTATTTCACTAATTGAAAGCAGCAGCAGCAGCACTGGCTTCCTCTAAAAACTATTAACTTGCTCTTTTTTTTTTTTTTTATCAAATATCTGTGTGCTTTGTGGAATAAGCCAAGTTTTGAGGTAAGTCTCAATTTACCTCTAACAATGTCTTACTTAATAAAAAAAATTGAAGTTACTTTTCCTCTAACTCAGTGCCTGAATACAGCCTGTGAAACATTATTCTCTTGCCTGCAGCCCCAGAAAATTAAAATGTTCAAATAGAGATTAAAAAGTAAAGTAAAGGACTCCCCACAGTCCATTATTTATGTGGTACTGCTTTTCAGACATTTCTGTGTTTCACATGCTGATAACTTAGTATTTTGTTTCTTCCAGATCCCCCTGCAAGGGAACTAACTCTTCATGGACATTTTGTGAGGAATTTACTAACTCATAGTCATACTCCAAGACTCAGGCTACATACTTAATGGATAGGCATTGTGCATTCTTTTGTGTTTTGCCTGTAGAGTCCTACGGAAACCAAGCTCTCCCCATTCACCTCCAGAGTTTTGAATGCAGTTATCCTCTTTAATATTAAGCATATGCAATACACAGGTAGCTCTTGAGCAACTGAGTTCTGCTATTTGATGTCACAGGAACATGCAAAACATCAGTTATGGAACACTCTAAGTGGGAAAGGAACACAGAAGTCCTAGGATATCTGGGGGACAAAGCAGGGAGACCACAAGGGAAGGCTGTGAGTGATAAAATATCAGTTGAAAAGCCCTATCCTGGAAGATGGGCATGGGAGATGTTGCCAGCAGTTTCTGTCTGTAGAAAAGTATGCAGACTGAAACATCTCCCTGGTTTGCTTCTAGTAGTCAGTGAGCATAGCTTTGCTGCTTCCCCTATCTCTCCTCATCTCATTCCTTGTAAATGTCCAGAAAATAAAAATTAACTCCATTGTTCCTTGTGGTCTGAATGTGATGAGAGCAACCAAATCTGTAACCTTGACATACAGCAGGTCCTTGGTGTTCTACTCTTTAACTGACCACAGGACATCCCATGATTTGCTTGCACTCAGATAAATGACATAAACAGATTATTCTGCTGTAGTAACCTACCCTGTTCATTAACTGTCTCTTCAAAGTTTTCCACCATCAGAAACGGTGGAAACCCAGCAATTCTTAGTACTTTCGTATCTGGTCACTAATATGAAAAAAAAAAAAAAGCTTTTTCACTGTGTACCATGTTAATTTTGGATCATTGTTCTTTGAATCAAAATGATGTATATAACTGAATATGTCATATGTACATGTTTGTAAGACGTCATGTGTTAACGGAAACCTAGATGTCTTGTATCAACACAGTTCCATTTTGCAACCAAAGTAGTACTCTCGCACAAAAGAAAGTTATTATGATAAGATCTACTTTCCATATGCTTATGTTGATTGGCATTAATTCCGTGTTTTTCTTTACATTCTTTGGTAACAAAGTCCCATATCAGTAACTCTATTAATTTGCCTGGGATCAATGTCATGCTGGCAGTCCTATAATTATGTAAGTTGGCTCATTTAGTCATCTAAGTACTGGCATGGTGTTATCTTTCTTTCAGTCCTCAGGAATGTCCTTAGTGTTCATAGGGATATTGCAAATCAACATCTTGGTACATACCAGTTGAATACATGCTGGTTTACCACTCACCAATAATTCACTTCTTTAATTCATTTTACAGAAATTTCCAGCCAATGAGAATCTTGACAACTTTGTGTGACTGTGCTTTTTTGCCTAAGCTGCAGTTTCTGAATAAGAAATTTAACAATATCATCACTGAAGTGAGAAAAAAACCTTTAAAACTTTTTTTCTTCTGCATTTTTATTAAAATATATTTCAGATGGCTCTGCCTTAAAGCACGCAGGATGTGTTTTCCTATATACATGCTTGTGCATGTATGTGTGTTTATAGGTTCATAATTTAACAAATTAAATTAAAATAACCAATTACATGAAAAATTATTTGTGGTCAGGATAATATTAGACATGTCTATACTAAAAAGTGGTTTAGTGCAATAATCAGCAGAACAAAACAGTTGCTGCTGCAGCTCCTACATCAAAATGTTTTTTCAGTCAGGATCTCACTCTGTACTTGGTTTGGTCCGCTAGGCTGACTGTCCTTACCATGAGAGTGGTTCTTAGTTATCTGGAGAACAAGTCATAGGTGTGGATGTTTTTATGTTTACTGCAGGTTAGAGTTGCATTTGGCATGCACCATGAGCAGAACTTTTTTCTCTGTTAGAAATCCAGTGCAACTGCTACACAAATCCAAACCAATCTGCAGCAAATATCTTGGCCAGAGAATTTGTTTCCAAGCAGTAGTGCTGTTCTCAATCAAAGTGCAAATGTACACACAATCATTGACAATATTTTGTCATATTGAAAGCACAGAATATTTCAGTTAGTTTGTTTCCCTTATTTTAATTTATATTTTAGAATTGATATTTGTAATTGATATTTTAGAATACCTTTTTCACTAATGTCATATATGATGTTCCACCAAAGATGACAATTATATCTACTGTGTCTCTATCAGTGTTATTAATTTATTGAAGAAAAAGATAAGTTTAGTGTCTCACAGTTTAGCAAACATTTTTAGATATTTGTTACATTTACTTAACATAAAACAAGGTTGAATCTAAACCAGATGCCACAACTGAGCTACTGCAAAGAGGGTGCTGAGGGAGATTTAATTCTACCCATGTCAAATATTTGGATCAATATATGGCTTTATGACTTATTCTAACTATACATGGCACAGATTATCACTTCAGTAGCTGAAAAAGGCAGCTGACTTGCTCAGTCTTAAAACTAAAAACTGTAATCTTACATATGTCTTGTGCAGAAAGCAAATGTCATAAGGAACTTATAAGTGATATAAAATGTGATCATCTTTTTCTGAATACCACAGAGCAGTATGAACATCTTCATGTGGCACTATTTCTTTACTGTATATCAGATCTGACAGAATGGTTTGATACAGGTTCTATGCACATAACAGAGATATGACTAGTGTGTCTAGGGACTGCCGCTCTGCCTCTGTGACCATGACATAATACCACATTTATATTTGTTATGTATTGCAAAGCTTACTTGTAGTTTCTAAAGGCTTGAGCATGGCCCTCTGTTACTTCAGTCACTGCAATGTATAACACTTCAGTTACTACCTGATCATAACCTAAAATTTTTTTTCAAGGTTTTTTGCTAACACTAGCTCATATTCCATTGCCTCTAGAACTTGACTATGCTAAGAAACCTGCTTTCAATTTCTGGTCTACATTAATTCATGGTCATAGCTGGACAGGACCATGAGCAATCTGGTCTAGTGAAGGGTGTCCCTGTCCACGGCAGGGCTTTGGAACAAGATAATCTTTAAGGTCCCTTCCAACACAGGCCATTCTATGATTTTGTGGTTCTATGATTTTTTCTTGGAATTAGTTGTTCTCTCCCCATCTCTAGCATTTTTCTACAACATATTGGAAGTTAGCAGCAATTATAACCTTACATAGTTTTCTCTTTGCTACAGTGAATGAAAAAAGCCTTTATAGTAACCAATTGACCAACAAGCATTTGAGAAGCAGGTAAAACCAATTGTTTATTAATTCTTAAGAATCTCTCATTCTGTGTCCCAAAGCTCCATAACTTCAAAGAAAAAGTATGGTTTAAGTGGAGAATTATTATAATAATTTAAAAATTATTTGAATATGCCTTAGACATATTTAACATATAATATATTTCCTCTGAAGGCCTCCAAGGAATTAAAAATTCACTAATTAAGTACTGTAACATCCTTGAGAGGCATATACCATAATTATCTCCATTTTACAGATGGAGCAAGTGAAGCACACAAAAGCTAAGTGATTTGTCCAAACTAACACATTCCACTGGAGTGTAGCCAGGAGAGATACCCATGCTTTCTAATTTCTACTGTAACAATAGATTATGCTACACACACCAGCACCCAAAGGCAGATTGTTACTGTTTCTTCACCAGAAATTGTTGGCTTCCTTATTGAAAACAGGATGCAAAACTTTGCCTTAGTTCAGAGTGTTTAGTACCTGCCAAACAGTCTAAAAAATGTATTAACATACAAGTAATTATAAAGGGCTGTACTCAATGAAAGAATGAGTTGGAAATGATACCCAAACACCCCTACTCAATGACAGCCTTCAGCCTTGTATCTTCTTGGCTAACTGCATATCTGTTCATTCAGAATTCAGATATCTCACTTCATATGACAAAATCAAGTCTGATGAGGTAATAGAAGACTGCATTATACATCAGGTCATACCCATGGACGATGCTTGCATGACCCTTTGACTAATCACACATGCATCCATTACAATGACAGGGAATATCTTCATTTTGGATAGCATCCTGGCATAGGTACAATCATATGAGAGGGCAGCAGCTATAACCTCTGATTATATCCAGGAAAAGCTGTGAGGCTTACTCAAGTCAAAACTTTTGTTGCCTACTAGTAGCAGTTTATAAGGTTCTGGAAACCTGAGAAATGTGTGTATTCTCTTTGATGTATCATACTTTATCCAACATCAAATCAAGTTTTGAGACCCAGCACTGAAATTTAAGAACTCTCCTGTTTCCTTTCCCCTCTTTACTGCATTGCCCAATGACTACCGGATTATTCTCCTCTCTTGCATATTCTCTTTCTAACCTCCGACTTCTTTCTTACTCTCGGATACAGCATGAAAAGGAGAGTAACACATTTGCCTCAATCTTCCCTAGTAATGTATGTCCTAGAAGGAGCTAAAAGACACTTGCTAGAGAAGCACAATATGAAACAACTGGTTTGAACAACTTAAGGAGAGAAGGACATTTATTCTAGTCTTCCTGGACAAACTGGTAGACTACATCATAAGATGGGAATTGCAACTGCTCTGACCTCTTCCACTCTCTGAGTGAGAGAGATATGAGTGGACCACATGGATATTTCTGAAATGGAGTGGACTGTGGGCCTGAGACTCCTAGTGGGCTTGTTCAAGCTGCAATTTAACTGCCTAAGTAGCTCTGAATAGTTCCCTTCTCCACATATTGACTGCCTTGGATACAGTCTCAGATGCTATCTCCCCTACAGCATGTTGTTTCAGATGGAGTAATGGGTTCAATGTGTCAAAATTTGCCAATAGGACAAAAATAGTAGAAATATATATATATATATATATATATATATATATATATATATAAGTGTAGCACTTACAACTTCCCTGTCTTCCAGAAATTGGTAACTATAAAACATCTGAACTGATTATTCTGTTAATTCATGTTTCATGCTGCTCCTGCTCAGACTAAAAACAATTACTCACATTTATTTAGAACAGAAGAATATAATCTGAAAAAATAGGTGATTCATTACAAAATTTAGCATTATGAAAGTATATGAAGCTGGTTTTGCTGTTTGCATCACACAGAGATTAAAAATTATGCTCAGAATTTCAAACTTGCAGAACCTCTGCTCTTTTAGAAAGCATAAATATACTCTTACCATGATCTATTATTTGAAGAACTGTGGGAAAACATGGTATTCAAAACACATAGGTGTTTTGAATATTAGATAATCACAACCTTTAATATTAGTATATCTATTTTTTTTTCAGCATTTGGACTTACATTTTAAAATAATTTTTACAGTTTACATCATGTTTTACATCTAGAACTATTCCGGCACCTCTTATTATCCAAATACATTAAAAAGTTTGAACTAAATGAAT
>JAWWES010000081.1:87660800-87783688 GCA_035583135.1 Lophotriccus pileatus | reverse complement strand
ACATCATGTTTTACATCTAGAACTATTCCGGCACCTCTTATTATCCAAATACATTAAAAAGTTTGAACTAAATGAATATGCTAGGAAATATGATCTGAAATTACCATTAATTTTCAGATTGTCAGTGTAGCTTCATCTCATTCTTAAATATTATGCACAGACAGTGAATAAATATGATAGTGCAAAAAAAATCATCGTAAGCCTTGTATTTAAAATTAACATACACACACAGGCAGTAAAACTTGCCAGCTATGCTTGAAAAAACTTATATGTTAAACTCTTTACATCCACTTTTATGTTACTATATATTCATTAATTAAAGAGCAAGAGCAAAAAATGTATAAAGTTGATGAAAGGTTTACAGACCTAATGACCTATTCCAACCCCAAGGATTAGTACAGAAACTGTGTGTGACTGCAAATTATTACACCAGCCTTATGAGGATAATGATTTCCCACCTTCCATGGTGCTGCATTGTTATCCATAAGCTCCCAAAGGTCCTTAAGCTTGTTAATAACCATTATAGATGTGCAATGAAGTGAATCAAGACTAAAATGAACTCACCTGAGCCTAAGTAGATTAACCCTGTTCAAGTCTGATGATGTCCATATAAATTCATCTGGATCTCCCTCCATCAACAAGTAGAAAAGTACAATAAAGCAATAAGACAAGGGTATATTTTATCTGTTCTTTTAAAAATAACTGCAGGAACTTATGCAGGACACAAATTCAGGAATCACTATTTAAACTGCAAAAGAGGGTCACCTTTTCCTGGTGGAGACATATCTGGGCCCCTGGGGTTATATTTCATGCATGTTCAGCACTTAGTGTTCTTGAATCCGGCTCACAGGCTGAGGGCACTATGTCTTGTAAGTTGACTGCAAAAATGTGAATTAAACAAAGCTGGACATCTTCTGCATTAGATTATTAGCTAGTCCCTGAAAAAGTCACTGAAAAGATGACGCATGCAAAAATGAAGAAACATTCACATTCAAAATAAAGATGAGGGTAACAATATATAACATTTTAGACCAGGGTTGTATTTCAGAAGAAAGAAAACGAATTTTGAATTTGTTCTATTGTAGAGGTAAACTGAAACATGTTTACAAAATAGCCTGCTAAGGATTCAGAGACAAAACTTAAATCAGTCAGATAAAAGGCACTTAAACATTGCACCAGTGGGATTTCACATACAGACTCATATCTTATTTTTACACATATTTAAGTCACCTTATTTCTGCATGTAATGAATATATAATAATGCAATATTTTAGTTTGCAGAAATCCTTATCTAATATAATAAGTGTCAGATTTGAAATTATTTCATTATATGTTGCTACAGAATGTGAAAGAGGTGGAGTTTAATGGGAAATTTAAAAGTGGAAATGGTATTTCAGTGTTTGAATTGGGTGATGAAGAAAGAGTGACCTTATGATGGTGCTCAGGAAAGAGAAGATAGAATTAAATTACAGAGCCATGACTATGATATATGAATTTCATGTGGAAAGACATGACAGGAGGACTTTGCAAACTGTAATCAGAGTAGCAGAAGAGAGAGATAAGTATGGAAGCAATATGTCAGACAGGAATGATCACTGAAGAAAACAAATCAGTAATTAGGCAGGAAACCACTCTTCATCACAACTCAGGCTGCAGCAGCAGTGTTATTGTTCAAAAATAAATAAAATTCATTACTAGGATATAATCTGTATGTTGTATGTGAAAAAGAGAGGTATGACAAGGACGGGGAAGAGAAATCTGGACCTAGAAGGAAGACATTCATCTGTTGTGATGGAGAAAGAAGTCCAGGGTGATCTGGAATAAAAGAGAAGACATGAATTTCCTACACTGTTATCAAACCCAGAACATTCAGTGAAAGAAGAAAGGAGGAATAAGAAGAACCCTGTCAGTTATGGGACAGAATACACAGAAAGTGATAATGAATTAATATAGAAGTGGGTTGTTAGAGGACAGATATAAGGAATAAAAAGAAAAATCCTCAAAAAGTGGACTACAAAGCCTGTCTGAAGAAAGCCTCTCATATTGAATGATTGGCATCATAGCTGTGTGGAGTAAGAAAAAGGCAGACAACTATTTTCTTTAATAGGAAAAATCCAGCATTAAGAGATACTGTTCATGATGGACCAACCAAAGGCAAGCTGAAGCAAATGTCCCTGCCATCCAAACTGCTTGCCTTCTTAGAGATTTATTCTGTCTCTTGTGCTCTTCCCCATGATCTTCTTCAGTTTGTGAAAGAAAGATGGTTTACCAAGAGCACAAACACTTGCTTTTCCGGTAAGAGTTGAAGCCAATACAATAGCAGAAGGAAGGGATCTAGGTGCAAAGGCATCTCTTGATGTGATTCAGCAGGCTTTGCTTTAAAGCTGATTGTTTTCACTCCCTGTAGTTTAGTTGTTAACTCTGTCTCAACTCTACATTTGTCCTCCATCTGAAGCTCTGCCTTCTTTTTTTATCCAATATTCTTATTAAGTTAATGAATTAATATTTTTTTTTGTTTCTATGCAACATCCTTATTCTTTGCACCACCACCTGTTTTCTCTATGTAAATGGTAAGCTGTTTAAAGTATTTTAACTTACCTTCCAGGAACATGTAGAAGTTTGAAGAATAAACCAAAGCAGAAATTCTGTTTTGGATTTAAATTACCTAATTTATGCTTTCCTCAGTCCTGGTACTTTCTCAAGAACAGCTGAAAACAGAAGATGGCAATGCCAACTTTTCAGGATATTTTCAGAAATTCGTGGGAAAGCAATTAAAAATAAGATCATGGAGCTGAGAATTAAAATAATGTAAAACCAGACTATTTCCAAGAAGAAAAAATACTTTTACTGTTAAGTTTATGTAAGGGAAAACATGGAGTGTTGTTTGGTTGTTTGTTTTTTTTGTTTGTTTTTTTTTTTTTTTTCATTTTGCTTCATTTTGGTTCTGCTCATCTGCCTTAAAAAAAAAAAAAAAAAAAAAAAGTGGTATTTTCTGATTACTCAGAATGAAACCTGCCAGAACTGGAGTTCCAGTTTCCTATGTTCAGCTGCTGTTTTTCCCCACTGAGCAGCAAGAGTTCAGACAGATGTATGTAATAAATTCAGAAATGTTGATCTGCACTGCAGATGAAAGGCTGAATAACAGTATAGTCATAAAACTGAAACTTTTCATACCATGCAAGCAGCCTGTACTATATTTTATTTTACACTTCAAGATATATCACAATGACAGATTTTGTAATGTCAGGATATCGCATAGAAAGAATTCAAAGAAGTTTCTCAGCAGCTGCTGTTAGAACAGTTGAAATTGACTTATAAAACTGTCTGAAACATAGTAGTTTTCCCTATTTTTAACACTTTTCAAGTACTTTTTTGTTAGTGAAAAATCAGACTCAGAACAATCTAACTAATATATTCAGTCATTCTACAAGACTGCTAAAGATAATGTTTGTAGCAATAAACTGAACTAGAAAGTTTATAGTAACAGGAAAAATATGTAAACAGAACTTTGAGAAGGTAAGTGATTTTTATTCAGACTATCCAAAACACTTGATTTTTTTACTTTATAAACATGTACTTAACTCAAAGTCCAAAAAAAAAAAGTGGCTTGACAGTTCTGACCAAGGTCGTAATCAACATCTGAACCTGTCAAAGCAGCTTCCAGCAAAGCCAAGAAAATCCCTGGCACTCTTGAGGCCCCCAGTTCTCCACTCTTACTCAGTTTTCCTGTTTCAGATCTCTTTGCTTTATGGAACAGTATGTTTTCCTTCCTTTTTATGTCAGCTTTCACATTCTGCTTAAAAATTTAAATGTACAATAACAAAATTTTCCTCAACTTCATAATCAGCACCGCAAGCCACCGCAAAGGATACAATCAGGAGCTTTTCTAATTAGCAAAGCAAAATGAGGCATTAAAGGGTGACAACACTATTCAGAGAGAAAAAAACAACATTGTAAGCTGCTTAGAAAAAACTTTCAGCAGAAGTCCTTAACCATTGAACATAATGTAGCAGGTTTGTCCAAGTTTCTGCGCATATTTGTGGGTTATTAGCACAGCAGTACCAGTTTAATTCGCCCAGGCCTGAACTGAAGTCCTACATGGCAGCAAAATTGAATAAGATTAATTACTAGGAAGCCATTTGCAACTTAAAAATTGGGCCGTTGGGTTATCGTTTATTGTTTGTGATGGAAATCCAATATAACTTATTTTTGCAGCAAATACATGCAAACTTGCCTTTTGAAAAGGTCAGTAGCATTCAGATTGCTAGAATGTAATTATTGACAAGTAACTTCTTAATTCCTTTTTACAGGTAGCTTATGTTATGTCTGCTCTGTCTGCAGGAGGTTGTAAAGTCAATATCCATGGAAAACTTTTGAGAGACACTTAGCAAATGTACTATCAAGCTTTATCAGTCACAGCAGGCAGACACAATTGTAAACATGTTTCATTTGGAAAAGAAACAGCTTGGCTTATGATTGAGATAAATATTGGTTTGCATTTTTAACATTTACTTTGTACTAATAGACTGTTTCATTTCATAAGCATATAAACAATCATGGTAAAGTTATGGCAGGACTAAAGTATACTGGCATCCTTGAAGTTCTCCAATCAAAGACAAAACTCAGTTGTTTGCTTTGATATTTATTTAATGATGTGAGCCCTGACCAGACTTGAGACAAACTCAAGTATTTCATAGAGCAGTGAGTTTCTTTTGAAATGAGCAATGTAAACACACTTTCAGGTGTTGTATAAATAGCTAAACTGTAACGCATAATATTTCTTTAAATTAGCACAGTGTTAATAATTGATGGGGGAGGGGGTCACGTATAGGTTACTTGGCAAAACAACAATGCTATTTCTCAATATGCAGGAAAATGCATAACACAAGTCACAAATGTGCAAAGCACATGATAAAATAATCAAGATTATTTAGAACTGCCCCTGGATATTTGAAAAAGGCTAACAAAATCCTTCAATGATAGTCTCAAAGTGACTTTTTTATCTTACAAGACATATTATGATTACCATAACTGTCTTATAGCATAATAAACTATCTAATAACATTGCAGTCAACTATTATGAGAGATGTCTAGTGCTTCATTCACCCTCTGCAAGTATTTTGATATGGGTTTTCCTGTTGCCTGTTCTCAAGCATTTGCAAATTCCATTCACTTCCTAGAGTGAATCAAGATCAGTACAATCAATCTAGGGTAAATGTTGGAAAAATCAACTAGTAAGCACTGAGTGATGAAAGAAACAACTGATAGTCTAGTGACACTGTGGTGCTGCTGTACAGATATAGTTTAGTCATGATATTTTAATTTCTGTTTTCTCTGTAGGAAACACCAGCTACAGTCTACTGAAAGCACTTTAGTCAGTATGCTCACACACACACACACACACACACACATCCTCCCCATTTTTTAATGTTGAGAAGATGCATAAATTGCAACCAGACTTTGACATCACTAAAATTAAGATTAAAGGAGTAATGTGAGTGTTATTTGACAGCATAGTGATTACTCGGATGGGAAAATAGTATCAGTCAAGCTGGGACAGCTCAAAAGTGCTTGGGAACTTATTTTGGAGCCAGTTTTCAAAAGTGAGGAGACACAGAAATCCTTCTCAATATAAAACTAGAACTGCAGACATCAAATGGAACAGGAATGATAAATTCCAGCAGCAAAATACTTTCCAGAAAATATTAGAAGATACAGGCTGATCAATTTCCTGTCTCTTCACCAAAACTACAGAAATGTTTTCCCTCATTCAAAATGCTTTTGTCTGTTTGTCTAGGTCCCATGTTTTTCTGTTTCTTGAAATTTCACCTGTTTTACCAGCACAGCTCATTACCCTCCTCATCAGCCCAGTGAGATAGCACTTGATTTCACGCCATGCTCAAAAGTCACTTATCAAAGCCATCTTAAAAGTCTTCTCCAGATGCCAGGGCCAGCCCCTTGGCTGTCCAGAAGAAGAGATGTGATAAATGTTTGGCTTCGTTTTGGGAGGCAGAAAAGCATGAAAGGCTGGACATTAAAATAGCTGTAGAGATTAACACAAAGCTCCTTGTGAAGAACCAAAGTGCAAGGCCAGGTGAGTAGCCACAAGAATTGGGAAAGAAACCTTCAAGGAGAACTGAATAAAAGTCAGAGGAAGGGAAAGCAAGTTTGATTGGCACGTCCAGTTCAGATCAGTGCAAGCCACGGTCAAAAGTAAAACACTTCATCCAATCTACAAAACACATCTGCTTTAACACTGGACACAATTTAAAGTAATATTCTATACCACAAAGGATTATTGACAGTGTCTGTCTAAACTAGCTTTGCATTTGAGCCAGCTCATCGGGATGAACACATTTGACAAAGCAAATGAAACTAGATCCACATGAATGAAACCATCTGTGGATCCTGAACTGCAGAATATCCGAAGACAGACTAGTCTCTGTTCTACAAACAAAGTTCAATTTACATCTTTTTCAAAGCCATTAGAAGAGTTTGATGCCCATAAAGGTCAGATTGCATAAACATTTTTTAAGGCTTTACATCTTCTACATTCAGTATTTTGCTAATAAGTGGCCCAATATCTTATAAGTTTTATAAAGAAATATGTTGTATATGTGTAGTTCTATAGGCAGAAGAGCAAATAATTGACAACAAATAAAATGCATTCACTTTCAAGAATAGTTCACTACAATTACCAGCACTCTTATTAGGTGTTGAGAAGAAGCCCAATCATCATACCGATTGTGTATTCACCACAGCTGGATGGCACACAAAATCTTAACATTTTGCCAATCAGTACTATGCCATAACCTTCACATACAGGGACTTTTGCTTGATGTCAGTTGTTCTATGACTGCCAACTCCATGGCAGATTTTGCTGGAATAACTTTCATCTCCACTGACAACTAAAATGTAGTGAACAATGTTGTTCACTTCTGAGATGAGAGTGAAAGGGTTATGTGTGAAGTGTCAGTCAGAAACAGCAGAACACACATTACTTAATGTCACAATTAAAAAACACTTAGGAAATACTAGATTGATAACTTCATCAGTAGAAGGGAGGGGGTGAGCCTCGCAATGAAGTTTAATATTTTTTAAAGAGAAAAAAGTCAGCAAACACCACAGGCTTTGCTGAGTCCACCTGGATAACCCTCCAGAGATGGAGAATCCACCACCTCCCTGGGTAGCCCATTCCAATGCCTGATTACCCTCTCTGTAAAGAATTTCTTCCTAATATACAACCTAAACCTCCCCTGGCAGAGCTTGAGACCATGCCCTCTTGTCTTACTGATAGCTGCCCAGGAGAAGAGACCAACCTCCACCTGGCTGCAACCACCTTTCAAGGAGTTGTAGAGAGTGATGAGGTACCCCCTGAGCCTCCTCTTTTATTCGCTGCTTCTTTTTCTACCTGTTTTTTTACAAGGTCTGCTTTTCGTGAGTGTACTATCCAGCACAATAAAGCTAATGAGTTAGAGTTTCAAACTCTAGTAATGTTATCCATATCAAAATTAACTTCCAGCATTTTGGAAGGAAATAACATTTTGGATTCCCTGTATTTCTGTGAAACCATCACATCTCAGTATAGACATGCAAAATCAATTTTTGTATTTTCTCTAGGATTCAGGTTGTTTGCTGATGAACATTTGAGTCACAAAGGTGAAAATAAGCCAGATAAACAGGTTAGTTGCCATGTGTCAGTAAACTGAATAAGGAAAGATTAGTATACATGAGTGTATGAATTCTGGGTCCATCAAAGATTAAGTTTTCAGAGGAAAACACATGATCAGATGCTATGTAGATATGTGAACAGGCTAAAAATCATAGCAGTATTAATTATGACATTTGAGTTTTTAATCAAAAGTGAAGGATAAAAATAAACCTGCTTCCACAGAAAACTCCAAAATCTCTTATAAAGAAATAATTCTCAACTTTTTATCTTCATGTGAATAAAACCACTGGATTCAAATCACCCAAACAACTTAAAACCATGGATCAAATAACAACCATTCCAAAGTTCAAATAAAGAATTTGCATACATAATTTCAATCTCTGATGGCCATGGCTTAAAACAAAGTGACCACAAAGTCAAATCCAGATTTGGACCTTAGGCTCATATCCAGTCTTCAACTGAAACAAACTCAAAAATAAAATCAACTGAATTTTGATAAACCCGTTATGCCCTTCTAGAAGACCCATTGGGTAACCAAAACTATTTATTCTTTTAAAAACATAGACAAAGCAATCAAATTAAAAACTTTGTTATAATTTCAAGGTTTGCTTTTTTTTTTTTTTTTTTTTTTATATTTGGCCCATTCCCCCTAAATATTTACTTGTAAATGAGAATATTTCTTACAATAAAATATTCTTACGTAATATCTTTTTACCAGAATAACTTATGTCTTGAAAGAACTATACTCCTGTATTTATGTGTGTTTGTCTTCTTTTTCCTCTAGCTTTGTGCAGAATCTTGAAGTTCTTCATGGTACCTTATTCTCGCGAGACTGTACCACTTCTCCTTCTCTGCAATGTAGTAAATGTGAAAGTTGACCCCACAGGTCTTAAATAGGTGCCCTTTGCTTTTATGCTAGTCATGAAAATCACAATTGCTGTAATAATTTGCTCCTAGCAGTAGTCTAGCAGCTGTCTAAATTTACAAGGTCAGTTCTAGCACAACCTAAGCCAAACTTTTTAGAGACCTCAGGGTCAGGTTTCAAATAACTGCACATTCCTACTTTAACCAAAAGTAATCCCTGAGACTCAGCACACTTTAAAGATGAATGTTCATCTCTTCTCACATTTGAAACTTCAAAGGCCCAATTACTACTGGGCTGACATGGGCTGTTTCATGATACTTCCTGTGCAAAGTGCTACCTCTCTGCACTCTGTGTTTCTAATGCTTCTGTTATCGCTGGTTTTTCTTTGGCAACACAAAATTCAATACCAGGTTTCCTCTCCCTTCTTCCTTGCACTTGTTAAAAGCAATTACTGTTAGCATCCATATTTGAACTTGAGTTCTGTTTCTGGGATTGTTTATATTCTTTACGATGGCTACATTAATCACCAGCTATTGGCTTATCTTACAGTCAAAACTATTGGAAACACCTGGCTGGAAGACAAAAACAAAAGTAATGCTACCAAAAATACCAGGATTAAGCTCAAGATAATGCCACTACAACACTGTCTGTATGCAATTTGCTTTCAGGGAAAAACACTGACAAAACAAATCAATTGACTAAAAGATAATGTTCCTCTCGGTAACAACAAAGCTGTTCAAAGTGTATTTGTGCATTTTTTCTGCTAGGAGAGGTTTAGTTGCTATTTTCATTTCCATTCAGTGACATAAAGGTTTTTAGAAATGGAAAAAATCAAGTGCAAAAATTTGTATCAGGAACAGAGTCAAACCACACGACTTTTGTTCACAATTTTCCTTTCCTAATTGTTTTTTTGGACAATACTTTTTTTTCTGCTATCTAATCAAAACTTTTAAAGTTTTTTAACAATCCTATGTGATGCATCACACACAAAAGACCTCAGTTAATTCATTAAATTCTTAATCAATACCTGAGAGAAAAGGAGAACAATCTCAACATGATCCTTCTTGAAAGGAATTATGAATTCACAGGACAGATGGGATGGGTTGGGAGTGAATGAGGTGGAAAGAATAAGATTCCTGGTATAAAATAGTTTAATTTTTTTCATTTTTATTTCAGTGCAATGTTGTTAATAAAATTATGTATAATAATATACTTTGCACTACAATGTTCACTTAAGAAATACTCAGGTGACTTCTAAATCATGTTTTAAAAGATGTGAAGACTTACAGTGTATTAAAGAAGATCAAACCTGATACAACTGCACAAGATTTCAAAGTTCAGTTATGTCTTGATATTAACTCACAATCTTGAAATTGTTTGTCCTTTATAAGGAAAAAAAAATTAGTGAAATCATTCCCAGTAACTTAATATCCTTAAATGGTTTATACTAAAATGGTTTGCTCTCCTTTCAGGGATTTACCTTAATGATATCATTCCAAAGGAGTCTGGTTTAGATCAAACTGGGTTAAAGATCATGACTGTCAAAAGATGATGTCACTTAGATTCCATTACTAATAAAACCAGGGGTCATTTTGAGTACAGAAACAGATTGATATTCATGCCTTCTTTACCTCTAATACCTTTAGTCATGCATTACAAAGGTAAAATTTAGCCCATTCCAACATAGTTCAAGAGCAGAGTACATCAACATCATATTTACAGTTGTTTAGCAGAGTTGTTTCATAAATATATGTCAAGAAACACCCAAATTCAACTTCAATAAGTGACATAACTTTGTCTGGGTGATCTTAATTTCTGCATTTTACAGAGATTAAGGTTAGAGATGCAAAAAAAATTGTTGTAATTCTGTCAAATCCATACAGACATAAAAGAAAACATAGTCAGTATAGCCAGTACTCAATACAATGACAGTGAAATGTAAAGTTAGAATAAATTAGTATAAGCTTGAAAGACTATTTAAAATAGTTCAATAGTTATTCTTTTGTTGTCTTATCTATTTATTATTTTGTAGGTCCCTATGCAGTTCCTGGCCTTTTCCAGAAATATCCAACTTTCTCTTATGCCCAGAAAACATTAAATATATATTTATATTATTTATTTATATACAATATATATTTATACAAATAAAGCAATAATAGCAAAATAAAGCAGGAATAACTACCTGCAATGAAGAACTGCAATTATCATTTTGAGTAAAAAAACAATACAAGTCCAATTAAACAAAGGAATATTTGCCACTGTAGGATGTTCAGACTGCATGAAAGAGTAAATTTCAGTGAAATCTTTAGGAAGTCAAATGAAATAAAGCCCTATGATTTTCATTACAGCTTTGTGTCTTGCCATCAGCAGTCTAATGTGTGAAGGGAAAAAGAGGTACAAATGACTGAGCACTTGATGAATGTAAAAACAGATATGTGTCTAGCTATGATGGAATTTGGTCTGTGTACTTAGGATTCCATTCATCACACCCTGCTTACCTGATTTCATGATTTTAACAATTAAAATCGAGATAAGTTTACTTCTGAATGTTCAGAAAACATTCAGAACCCACCGATCCCACTGGCCAAAATTTCATTCCCTTTTGCGCATCACGAGAATCTTTGTAAGGACCTCTAGACAGTGGTATGACAGACAGGGTAATGACATCCCTTCCTTGGATGTGTGTGCATGCCTCCTGAAGACGTGCTGTTTGTTAGCTCTGGCACAAGTCACTATGAAATGCTATGGTTCTTCTCTATATTCATCTTTGATACAGTTGCTGTTACCTTAACTTAGATGTTACCTATTGCCAAAACATTCACTTCAGAAGTATGTTAGAATATTTTCTTCCACAGCCTGTTCCCAGATATTCAAACAGTGCCACAATATTACTCTTCAGTTTCTTCTTTTACTCTTTCTTCTATGTACTTTTTCCATGCTAGATCTCCTGTGTCTGTTTTATTGTCAAGGTTTCTGCTGTGTATCCTGTAAGAAGTAACAGAATTAAAAACAAAAAATCAAAATATAGCTATCTGTTTGTCAAAGGTGAACCATCATATTCTGAAACCTCAATCTTTCCCTTATACACCTTTTATTTTTTTTTATGCTTTAGGTACAAAATAGTGGGGGGGGGAGGAGGGTGGAAAGATCTTTTGTTGCTGGAATTTCAATAAGACAACTGAACTAAAACTAATATTAATAAAAGAATAATGTTAAACACAAAACTTTTCACAAGGAAATAATCTTCTACTTAAAATTCAGAAGTGTGGTATAAATATATCTAAATGAACACTTTATAATAATTTCCAGTAAAATCTTTAACTTAAAGTAATGTGCCATATGGAGAATTAGATAAAATTCAGCATAATATGGCTAAACCAACCTTTGGAAAAAAATAAACAATGCCACATATTTCATACATTGAATCAACTATACAACCTGTTGAAACATGTGAATTACCTGCTGCATCAGATATTTTATCTACTGAATCAAAGTTAACACCTACTGAGTCACACATGGCACCCAATAAAAAACTATTAGTACAGATTTATGTGTGTTCATGTGAATTACAGTAAACATATTGCTCAAGAAAGACAAAGTGGACTACATTTATTTATTGTGTTATGTTTACATGGTAACAAATATTCTGCTATGAGGGAATTTCCCACTTAAATAGCAAGAAATAAGGTCTTCCTTTTGTGAGTCAGTTTTCTTCATTACATGGCACAGATTCTCGCCAATGAATTCATAGATATTCTAATATCTAAGCAGAACTTGTTGTAATAATCAGGGGGAAGGGCAGGGAGAATACATCTGTGAAGTTGCTTTGCTCCCTGCTTCTTTCATTATTCTTTCCCTCATATATCATGCTGCTACACATGTAACTGCAATGAAAAGTATGTGAGAAGAAGAAAAGGAGATCTTGTCCAATGTGACTCATGAGAATTTCAGTCTGTAAATCCACTGTTTCAGCAGCAGATGGTTCTGCACACTATGTCTTTTCTCAAATCCTCCAGTCCTTCTAGTTGTACAAGCTTGTATACAGGCTGGTTTTTTCAATGTTTTGGAATGAAGTATGCTACATTTGTGCTGTGCTTTGCCCCTACACAGATTTCTTTGCTGAATATCTGTGCTTTTTCAGTATTTTATTTTACGGACTTTCTTCACATAGAAGACACTGCATGTTGTTTTTTAATTCCGTTTATTCCTTAATATTGTGCAGAAAACACTAACTTCCCTTAGCTCTAGAATCAACAAGTGTCCATTTGCTTCTTTTTTTTTCTATGTCTTATACCTTCTGATCATGTTACAGCATTCATTTCGTTCCATTGGTTTTGTCCAGAGATGTCCATAGTAGGTATGCTTTTCCTTTAGACCTGCCATTTTTTAGGTCAAACTGTTGCCTTCCGGGAGCCATTTCCTTTCTTTTTGATTATGGCTTGATTATGGCTTTTGAGACAGAGAATATGTGCCTATATTTGTGTTTTAATTTGTATCAGGAGAGCAGTTTTGAATTGCCAATTGTCCCTATTTACTGTACTTGGATATGTCCCATGGAGCTGCCATGAAGCACATGAACTGAAATCCTTTTAGGTGAAACTAAAGGAAGAAGGAGCATACCCAAGGCACACCAGCTGCAAATGGGCTGGAGGCTATAGGATAGCCTAGAGTTTATCCTCTCACCCCCCAGTAAAATCCAACTTGTGTGGGCCTGAACACCAAGTGTTTCATACTTCAGATCTTGCTTCTACTGGTCTGCTTGTTAGTGCCAACATAACACAGGCAAAGGTAATCCCAACTACCTTTCATATTCTTCTCTAGCAAAATCTAAGACCTAAACTCACACCCACATACCTCCACTTATACAGAGATGATGGTTTATTGTGATTACCAGTGACAGGACTTGAGGAAATGGCAGGAAGCTGAGTCAGGGAAGGTCTAAGATATCAGGGAAAGTGTGTTCACCCAGAGGGTGGCTGAGCACTGAAACAGGTTCCCCAGGGATGTGGTCACAACACCAAGCTTGTCTGAGTTCAAGAAGCATTTGGACAATGCTCTCAAGAACATGCTGTGACTCTTGGAGTCTCCTGTACAGGGCCAGGAGTTGGACTTCACGATCCTGAAGGGTCCCTTCCAACTTGACGTATTCCATGATTCTATGATTAAGTATATTTATGTTGACTCTGCAGAGGAGAAAAAATATTTTAACATTTTTATATTGACAGCAATATAAGAGCTTTCTTACTTTTTAAACATTCTTGCAGGGAAGCTATAAACTCCAAAAATAATTTCACAGTAAAATAAGCCCTCCTAAAATGAAAATTCATAGTTATCTCATATTTGGATTAAGATACTGTAATACTGAAAAATGAATACTGTAATACTGAAAAATACACAAAAAATGTCAAGCTTTTCTAATTAGAATTTTAACATATTGAGCAATAATCTATCTCTTTGTCATTGCAGGAAATGTTGCATTCTGATGCAGCACTTAATAGTTACCTCTCAGTAACAGGTATGCAGAAATAAGAAGTACATTATGTTCTTATCATAATTTGTAGGAGATTGCTTTGCTTTTCTGCTGTTCTTTTCCTCTTTTTTTTTAATCATTGCATAAGAAGTACAAGGAAATCTGAATTCTGGATCATAATCAATGAAATAACAGAGTTTCTGCAAAAGGTTTTGTTGATTTAATGACCTGAGATGATTGAGTGTTTGGGCTGGCTATTGAGAGCTTAGCATGATACTTGAAACACTGACTGTTACAGAAAGGTTGCATGTTGTCCAGCAACCACGTTATGTTTCCAGAGGATGAATTTTCATATGGCACGTAACTGTGAAACAGGTTTTACTCATTAATACATGACTTGTTACTGATCTAAAAGAAAATTGATTGGTTATTTGCTCTGCACCATGCTTGAGATGCTGAGAAGCAGCTGCCTATGTCTTTTATCTATGGATTTGTCACACAGCATTTTCTGTTCATACACACAGATTCAAAAAAATGTATTTGTTTTACCTAAAGCAAACAACGACATCCATTATGAACCTACTTCAGCTCCTTTGGTATCTTGGAATAGGCACACACGAAACAGAAATTGACATATATGGTATGTCTTTCATAAACCAAAATATGTTGTTTATGGTGGCTGAACATTTCTTAAAACCACAAGATAGTTACAATTACTTTACACTGAACACGCAAAGGAAGAGTACTTATCATCTCTGTTATAAAAAAGAGCAAACTAATCTATCAATGTGTGATACTTTAGTTCATAAAAATTCTAACTTTTGGAAGGTTAGGTAAGTAATTTTTATAGCAAAAATGCAATCTGTTCTGCATATTAATAAAAAATTACCTTTTATTGTTGTTAGATAAAATAGATTTTTCATTTCATTATACAATGAGATAAAACATTGTCTCTAGAATAATAAAATAATAGCAATAACAACATTCAATTAGTTGTTATTATTAGAGCAGTAGCAGTAAGCACTACCAGGACAGACATATAAAAAGTTCTTACTTAAGAATAGAAATACACAGCAGAAGGGAAATTAGATCAAAAGGACTAGATAGGGGGAAAAAAACCCCAAGCTTGTGCATTAAGATTGTATATGTTAAAGATTTTTATATGGGGATGATTTGGCATTGATTAAGACTCTCCCAAGGGAAAACATCGGTTGGATGGAGCTAGCTTTCCAGTGCACCCACTAGCAACTCACTTCCCTTCTCTTTAACTGCCAACCTCATTAATAATGATTAATTAATGGATTAATTGAGGTAAGTGATAACTTCAGCATAAGAACATTTATAATTACTGTGGTCTTTTTCTCCTCCTTCAAGTTCCCAGATGCATATCACTCTTCTCTGCCACTGGAAAACAAGGAGTTACTTTTAGGCGATGTCTGACAGAGACACGATGTAGGACTACACTGCTCCCCATGCCAACTTCCCTAGAGCATGTCATATACTTTACTTACTCTGTCCTTGGGCTCTTACCAAATCACTCACAAAATTCAGATATTGTGACCATAAAGAACAGGGAACCATCTTGACTATGAAAGAGCAGAGAACAAGTCATCACCACTATTTTGAGCCCTAATTTGAGCTCTGTTCTTTTAATACTCTACATTTTCTCCAGGTCAGTGCATTTCTTTTAAGGACTCTGGTGCCAGGGACCTCCATACATCTCTCCCAGGATCTGGCTGCCGGGACTCAGGGACAGCTCAGCCCATGCACAGCCATGGGCAACACTAACCTTTCTGCTGATGCATGGAAGCACCCAGGCCTCCAGCATCTATTCAGCAGATAACCCTGAACAGACTCCATGAGTCTCAGTTCAGTGCTGCATTTCTATGGAAAGTATGAAGTCAAGCAGTCCTGTTTTATAAATGTTTATGCAAACATAAGAAAAAAACCCCACAACAGTGAAAAACCAGTCCACTGAAGCACTCTGCCATACAGCAGTGAAAATGACATACCTGTTTGAAGCAAGAATGGGCTCATTTCAGCGCAAATTTCTTTGCATGGCCTTTAATTACTACATTTCTTTTCACTTGACTACGCAAGGAACTTCTTAAATGAAAAATAAAATCATGTGCAAACAAGAATGTAAGCATGTTTTTTCAGTTATAAAATAATTGGTAAAACGAAATTCCACAATAAATAAAATCTTCTCATTTGTAATATGAGTTATCTGTGCAAAATTTTAGGAGAGAGTTTCATTTAAAATATCTTAAACCACTCTAGAATTGAAGAAAAATTTTGCTGTGAATTCAGGGCAGGCTTTAATTGGGAGAGAAAGTACACAAACTAGTGAAATTTTTATCCCGAGAGCACAAACCTGATTGCTCTTATGCTGTTTACATCTTCTTCCCACTTCTTCTCACCATTTTTCTTACAGCTTTGCATCACTATATTAGATATGGTACTGGAAATTAAAGCCATGTACTATTTGAAGTGCCTTTCAGGTTGATTTCTTGATTTGTTTTTTTTTTCTTTCTTCATAAATTTATTTGTAAGAATTACATTAAGATCCCTCTATTCTTTTTGAGAAGGATGGGGGCAAAGGTATACATCCAGCAGATGCAAATCTCGAGTACATAAGCAAATAACCAGTGGGCCCAGTAATACAACTAATTACACAGAAATGAACCATAATGGAGGAGCCACATGGTGATGAAACTGTATGCCTGGTGCACTCTCAATACACATTCTATTCACTGAGATCAAAGTTTAAAAAATCAGAACATTTATGAAAAAGACACCCTTACAGACCTCCTTCAACATATGAAAGTCAAGGCACCCACAAAGATATCCACCCTTTCCTCTGCAACAACTCCTCTGGAAACAAGACAGACCATGCACACAAAGGAAGCTTTTTCTCTCAGCTTGACAGCCCACTGCATGCAGGCAGATAAAAGCATTTTGGATGCTTGCCAGGAGAGAAACCTTAAAGCGGCTTCATTAGGCAAAAGTAAGATAATCAGAGTAAATATACAATGCTGCCTTTGTTACTTAAGCTGTTTGATTGGCTGTTATGCTGTTGGCTGGCCAATTAATACCCTGAGCACAGGGCACTGACAGTCCCGGGCACCTCACGGTGCACGCAGCAGTGTCAGCATCCAATGCATGGCAGGATCTGCAAAAATGGATCTACAGAAATTTGCATATTTTCCGCTTGTTCAAAGCTGAGAAGATATCCATCCAAGGCGTCACTCCAACATGGTAATTATGATTTGTGTATGTTAATTATGTCAATGCATACAAAAGTGTGAAGCTCAGGGAAAAAAAATATTAATTTGTAATAACAACCTGAGCACTGGCCCCAGCAGTGCAAAGGCATAGGTAGCAGAGAGGGCAAGCAGAGCAAAAAATTGTCCAGTGATGCTAATGGAGACATCTGTGACTCTGCAGGTAAAAGAGAGGTGCTAAAGAAATTCCTTAGGGAATTGCCATGAAATGGTGAGTATGAAATCAGAGTTGGATAAATGCTGCAAAGCTGAACTGTGAAGATGAACACTGAAACATCGTATGCTACAGTGGCGATACTATAGGGCCCCTGAGCCTAACTCCACAGATAAGCTGAAGATCTGTTCCCACCACTTCTTTCATTAAGATTGCAGGACATTTGAATACTATTTCCTTAGCAAAGAGGAATGTAGTGCATATGAAATGTTTATTAAGTATTTACATTCACAGTTCCCCTTCAGCTAACCACATTCTGCTAGCAACCTCAGGCAACATATTCCTTAACATCAAAATCTTCTACCACCCTCCCACCACATTCATGTACAAGTATGTGGCTGTAACAGTCTCTCTTTGCCTCAGATTTTCCCAAAACTAAAGAGAAACTTTCAAACATGAGACCATTTTATTTTCAATCAAGTGGATTAAAATACTAAACGTGCTTAAGGATGCAGGACAGAAACTTGGTTCTTGTTGGTCCAATCACAGGGGGCAAACTCTCAAAGCTAAATTCAGGCTGCTATATAGGGAACTAAAGTCCCTGACTTGCACAGTAACATTCTCTGAAATCTTGCGTGTTGTGAAGGGCTGGCAGGAATCCATAATCTCCATGTATGGCAAAGAAAGAGCCTGCATTAGAACGACTTGGCTGCACCTTCATTGTAACAGAATCAAACTGTCAGCAGTGGAGACTAAAAGAGTCACATGGGGTCTCTAAAGTGGAAGTTTGACTGGCAGCCCTGTGTAAGACATTTCAAAGTGCAACTAGGAGGATAATGATAGGCTTGTGTTCCTAGGCTGCTGACTTCTTGTGAGGGTTGAATTAGGATATGCTCTGAATGGCAGTTACACCTGCAAAAGTCATATAGGATTGTTAGGCCCATTTTTGTGGCAAGGGCTGCATCTAGCATGGGTACATTCTCGTAGCCTGTGTGTCCTTTGTCCCTGCAGCTCAGATGGATATAGTGGGTATAGTGAATGTGCATACAGAGAAGAAAAACTGAAATTATCAAGAAAATGGACTAACTACTTCATAAGGGTAGGCTAGCATTCTTTCTGAAGAGAAGGCTAAAGGAAAGGGCCTGACCAGGTGTTATGAATTCAAAGGAGCAGATAAACAAAAATGCAGAGTTGTTCACCAAACTCAGCAATACACGAATGCTGCGGCAGTGAGGTGCCACCAAGCTAGTACAACAGGAGTTTGAAATAAAATAGCAGTTCTGCCAGTAGATGGAGAATATCTGGAGCTTGCTGCCCAGGGAGGCTGTGGAGGCAGAGAGACCTGAAGAAAAAAGTCTAGAAAAATTCATAAATAACATAGTCACAAATGGATAATAAAAACATCTGTTAAGATCTAACTTCCAATGTTCCTAATACAGTAGCTGTAGAAGTTGGAGGAGTATGTGAGTCATTGCCTGCAAGTTGGCTAGACTTTTGCACTCTGCCTGTGACATAACGCTGGGCTAGGTGGACTGCTGACCTGCCCTAGGGAGGACACTTCTCATTAACAGTGAGATCTTAACACTGCAATGTCTGTTGCACTGTGTCAATGACCAAAACAGACTGTTGAAGCTAATCCCGAGAATGCCTGGCCATGTCTCCAACACTGTAAATATTGTCGGAAAGCCTTAATGTCTGAAGTTTGCCCTTGGTGGCTGTCTTTAATCAGCTTGTACTTTGTTCTACCAAGAGCACTTCTCATAGATACTTACACCATCTGGATAAACTAACTGTCCAGTGAACAGGAATTCTTTTACAATTCCTCAATATGAAGAGCGATGTCATCAAGCATAATGCCAATAAGACAAGAAAGATTAATTCTGTGTGCCTTAAACAAGTAATGGTGTTTATCTAAGACTTAGTTATAGTAGTCAGTTCAATTGCCCAAGGGATTTTATTACAGTCCGCACAGAAAGCATGGTATGCTGACTAGCACACCAGGATGAATCTGCCGGTGCAGGTGAGCATTTAAGCAGGAAACCATAGATGTTCCTTTAGAGACCATATAACACCAAAAGCTGACAGAACTTTCTGTGAATGTACAACACTCCACTCTATTATAGAATGTATTCCTAGACACAATACACTCTTGAAATCAAATTTTAAACGCTTACCAACATTCTAAAAGGCATTCTGGATATAGTGGTGCAATTTCACTCTGTTTTCCTATTTCAAAACATCAACCAAAGCTTTGCTTGTTCTTATTCAGTAAGGTCCAGTTCCAAACAATCTAAACTGCTTAGGTAACTGAATGTTAGAGTATTTGAGTTCCAAAGATTTACTATTCACAGCATAAAGAATTGTTTCCTTTTATCACTTTTAAATTTGCTAACACTCAGAGTAATTGAGTGTCTTCTTGTTCTCACATTATGAGACTAAATTAAGAGCACCAAACAATCTATCTTCATTACACAACTCACTAGTCAGTATCTCTCTTCATTCTTTCTTTTTCTAAATTACTTGTTAGCTTTTTTTACACCAGTTTACATGCCCTGCTAGTTTCTCTATCCCTGATTTTTTTTTCCAATTCAGTTTTTGATTGTTCAAAAAGAAGGTGATACAAGATGAATGCCTTGTTTTCATGTGGTTGCTGAGTAAAAGCTTTACTAATTCAAGACTAAACCAGTCTTTTTTTTTTATTCTATGTTTACAAGCACGGGGGTTGCATCTTTGTTTCATGAGAGCTTTTACGGACTATTAGGGACTGTGCCCAACCTTTGCTTAGACTGATGACCAAACTTTCTCCTCCCCTCTTTTCTCAGGAGACAACAAAATCTTGACCCCTGCTCAAGGAAGACAGGATAGATGTTGGCTGTAGAGAGTAATTGGAGGAAATCAGTATCTTTCAGAGATAGGCAGAAAAACTTTCTTTCTTCTTTGAGTTCTGTTTTCTCAGAAATTCCAGTAAGTAAAATAGGAGACGCAGTGACTGAAAGGTAACTTTTTCATCGTGGTCTGTTTCTTAGGCTGTAAATTCCTGATCAGTGTTATTTGCCATCCTCGTAATTGGCAAATCAAAAAGAGCAAGAAAACACATCTAAAAAGGGAAGGACAGATGAAGAATGTATTCCCAGAAGCGTAATATCTACATCATATGACATTTACCCTGACTGCAATGAATCTAATTTTCAGTCTAGTTCAACAGACCCCTGCAGAGTCACTTCACTGGGTCCAAGGGAAGAGATGATTCCCAAAAGCAGGACCATACTACTAGAATGCCTGTTTTTAAGTTAAGACATTACCTTAAAGATCATATTACAAACACAATGTAAAGTAATAAGAAAATAATTGCAAGGTACCAGTTATTCAAGAATTTGACCATACTGGGGGCACTGTAGTATAAACAGGGTCAAATAAGAAAGGGCATAAGGTGACTATCCATCAGGAGTGTTCAGTACCTATTATTGAATAATAGAAAGTGGCTAATACTAAGGTTATGTTAGTAGTTTCCCTATTCCTCTGCAAATCATGACAGCCACAGTGACCGGGGACACAGAAAGGTAAACCAGAAAGGATGCACAGCAGAAAACTGAAGAATGAGAGCAGATTTCAGTCATATATAGTCTGGCTAAATACTGGGTTTGAACATAACAGAGATGACATTTCTGTATCCCATCCAGAGATGATGAAAGCACCTCTTTGGAGCTGTTAGTTGGAAAATCCAAGAGAAGAGAGCTAGTACTTGCCTTACTCCCAGAACTGACTGTGGTACCATTCAAAATTTTACTACCAAATATCTACTCTTCAGTAGCTTATAGGTTGTAATCACACATTCACCTGCTGGTGGGATCAGGTGTAAGGGAAAGTGGGAAAGTAGAAGGTGAATTTGAAAAGTTATAATATTTGCAGGTAGCTTGGAGATTGCTTGCTGACTGAAAAAATATCCCACCACAGTGAGCCAGCAATGCTGTAGAAGTATATGGAAAGAATTCCATGCAAGGAAAAGTTACAGTGCTTCAGCTTGGAAAAGTGATGGTCAAGGACAGATAAGATGGAAGTCTGTGAACTTAATGAGTGTCTGTAAACTTCATGGAGATGCTGAAAAGGGAGTAGGTTTCCTTGCAAGAAGTTAAAAACCTGAAACAAAACAAAAGGATCTGGTTCTTTGTGCACAGTATATGGTACCTCTGCCACGGGGTCTGGCAGTGTGAAAAGTCAGACCAGCCTTTTCTTCTACTAGTAATGTTTGCAGAAGAAAAATTCATTAACAGTTTTAAAATAAACTGAAAATTTGATCTTTCACAGTCTCTGAACTACAAATGATTGAAGGCCAGGGTAGAATTTAGAGGAACTATCATAACACCTTTCTTTCTTATAATCTTCCCTAGACATCTGGTGTTGTCCGAGAATGATACTGAGGCAGATAGACCTTTGGTCTGACATAGTGCAGTCATTCTTACATTTTTATGAAGAACAAATCAATAACATGAGTTGTAGCAAACTGCAAGGACCAGATGGTACTCACCTAGGAGTTTCAAAGAGACTAAAATATGAAAAAGATGCACTGCAATAAGTGATTCAGTTAAACCATAAAATGTCCTTGGTACCAGAGATAGTGGGAAATAGTTTCAGTTCATAGAAAGTTTCTCAGACTGAACTGTAAAACTTCAGATTATAAGGCTAGATTTCCATTCTGGAGAAAATGGTAGAAACTATAACAAAAAAATAGACATTAATTCTATGGATGGGTGTAAACATAAAGTGGAAGACATAATTTCTTTTGTGTAAATATATTTTTGGAGTTTATTCAAAAAATATTTACTTCACACTATCTTTTCAGGGAGTTTCTGACAAGATTTTTCAGTAGAGGTTTATAATGAAGCTAAGTTCCCATGGATAGATAGAAAGTAATAAATTAAAAGTTGGTGACATTAATACTGGAATAGGTTAACACTCAAATCCTGGGACCTCCTTTTTATAATATGTGTTAATATTGTAAGAGAGAGAATGAATACCTTGTGGGCAACACTGCAGGACAATGTCACGATACTGAATGACTGGATAATAAAATAATAGACAATATCAGTGTTCATAAGATCAAAATAGTTTACACGGGAAAGTAATCCTCACTGTTCACATGCACCAGTGGCCTCTAAACTATATGTTACCACCTATAAAATCCTGGAGTTTCTGCACTTAGTTTTCTGAAAACCTTCAGGCCAATACACTGAAGTGTTTAGAAAAGCAAGCAAATTTTAAGAGTGAAAATAAAGGAATGGAAGAGAAAATATTTTGTCTGAGTTATGTAGACTACTCAAGAACTTGTACACAGTTTATATCTCTACCTCACTCACCTCAGAAGTGTTTAGTAAGATTGTAAAGCTACAGGGCAGGTTAGTAAAGGTGTACAGAAAACTCTCTATGAAGACTGAGTAAAAAGATTTTTATTTTTTACTCCAAATTAATAAATTACAAGTAAGGAATCCACAGAGAGGTAACTGATGAAGTACAGGATCATGGCTTTAAAACAGTGTGTGAAACAAGGAGGCTTGGTAAGGCAGTGCTACTCAGACAAGTGGGGAGACGTCAAGTGAGATTACCAACTGCAGGCACAAATCACTTTCCCCAGGGTCTGTTATCCATAACTACATTCACCTCCAGGTCAAAAAATTCTGAAATGGAGGACATGCTGGAAGATTCACAACTATCTAGGCAGAAATACACGCTCTGCTCAGCCTGGACTTACTTTTTCAGATGGAAATCTCCAAAAGGATATAGGAGTGGGAAAATTATTAAAAGACCTAAATTATAATTTCCAAGCATTTTCAATAACACTGCCAAAACTCTAAGAGTTGGTGAATGAACAGAGTTTGTCCCCCATATGATTGTTTATTCTAGAAAATAATAATTTTTCATTAATATTACATAGCAGAAATGCTCTGTCACTGCAATATGACATTGCATTTTTGAAAAAGATTTCTTCAAAATGTCAGTGACTACTTTTCAATTTATTGTAATACAAACAGATTTCCTTTGGACTAAGTTCTCTAATTTTTTGAGTCTATACAAGCAGATGTTTGGCGTACTCAGAGGATTTCAATTTAAAATTTAAAGACACTGCTATTTCTACCATTCGCTTTCTCTTCTACTATGTTACCTTCCCTTTCCTCTTTTTCCTCCATTCCCCTCCTTTTCTGAAACAGTTCCTAATTCCTGCTTCTCCATGCTCTCTCACCCCTCCACCTTTTCTCCATTGCCTTTGCTTTCAGGTGAATTGATTAAGTAGATAACAGTGGCAATGAAATTATTATTATTACGGGATAAGAGAGATCATAGCCCTGAATCACTGTTAGAAGTGGTCTTAAGCTTTGAACAGACACTGCTGTTTCAGCTGCAGCTTCATTCACATCTGGAAGACCCCCACAGCCTTCAGAATTAAGATTACATATTTACAGTTATTTACTTCCTTATAGAAAATCTTCTGTACTAGACAATCTAAATGCATGACCTAAAGCCAGTGGGTGGTATATTTAACATAGGGATAACAGATTCAGCTTTTTGCATAGAAAAGAGTACATAATGAATGGGAGGATCCTTTTTGGGGGGTGGGGAGGGAGGGGGCATTTGTTCATTTTCCTTCAAAGAGCTAATAACTCTCTGACCTGACAGAACTTTCAGAAAGATAGACTACCATATTTAAAATTATCACCATCACCTTTGGTCTGCAGTAAAACTGTTCATAGTAAACATTAATTTCTCAGGAGGGAGGGAGGAAAGGTTCAGTCCATGGAGTGTTCTGAACAAAGACAGACATGTACTCTTTTATAGGTCCTGATAAGAATGAGGCCATGTTGGTTTTTGGAATATAATAAAATTCTTCTTTATTCTACCTTTGTTGGCAGGATGTGAAGGATCTGGTGAATGGAATTGATGGCCACGTTTGTAGGTTTCAGAACAGTTCCTGTCACAGTGATCTCTCTAACATTTTCTATGGATACTTACACATCACCTGAAACTCAACATGGCTAAAGCACACTCCTAACCCTTTATTCTTTTTACTTCAGGTGCTCCACTCTTCCCCTTTCAGTGGATGAGGATCAGTGTGGTTATGGACCTTCTTAGGTTGATACCTATCTCTGCCATCTCTTATTCTGCCCTTTCACTAAACACTTCAGAACCAGATAAAATCTGTTTTGTAATGTCTTTCAGTATGTTTCATCTAATATGTCCTTTCAAGTTTGTTCATGTTTTTATTACCTTGTATCTCAACTTTCATACGATATTTTCATCTGCCTTTTGAAAGTATTCAAATACTTTTAATACTCAGCCAGAATTAAGCTGCAAAGACAATTTTCTTTGTCTGTTTTTTTTTTTTTGTTATTTAACCTTTTTAATTGCTCTATTCAGAAGTTAATATAAAGCTTTAGTTGCATCACTGTGTTCAGTTTTGAACCAATTGAAAAGAGTCTGAAAGATAGTACTGAGGTTGATAAGAAGGCTTATATGGAAAGAGTTGATGAGGCAGAGTTGTTTAGCCTAAAAAGAACACTGAAGATAGGTATGGAAGTCTTCAAAATGCAAAAGGCTGATGCAGGAAGGAAAAGAAAAATCTGTTTTCTATGTTCTAGTTAGATAGAGCAGGAAATAATGGGTTTCAATTGGAACAGGGAAGATTTAGGTTACTAATATGAATTTTTTTATAACTGATCAAAGTTAGTGAAGCATGGGAACAGATTTTCTGGGGAGTCTGTGAAACTTCTTTGGAGATATTTAAAAATAGCTTGAACCAATATATACCTGAGGTGATACTGGCCTTGTTGATTATGCCTTCTGGCAGGCAAGATGGATTAGATGATTTCTTCATGGAACCTTCTAGCCTATTATGATTATAATGTTTATATTTCTAAATTTATCCACTCTCTTGAGGGCTTTGAAGATCAAGAACGAAGATCTGAAATTTGATTTGATAACAGAGGAACAGTCAATGTTTAATCAAAGAAAAAAAAGTTGTTTGTTGAAGTGCATCTACTGTATTTAAATGTTAAAACATTGAAATTTTTTCTATATATAGGAATACATTCCCATGTGAAGTGTGTTACTCTAACACTGATTCAAAAGATAAAGAATATATGGCTCACTGTGGGCACACTAGCAGCTGACAAGCTGGAATACTGCCTCCTCACTATCCACAGATGAAAGAAAGTGCAGCAGCTGTTACTGTTCAGGTAGCTGGTAGTGATGAAGGGCCCAGGAGGAGCCTGAGGCAGTCTACTGCCTTGACAATTGCAGGACAGATGGCCTTAGTTGTGATTTATATTACTAAATATTTTTCTCTTTCCACCTTTGTGTTGCCTGACTCTAACAACATTCAGGTGGTCTTCACCCAGGGTATGACTCGGGTAATGAGGCATTACTCTTGTAAGAGGTGAAGAATTATATACTACCAGCATGTGTGTAAGACTATACAGGAACTTTTGTTCAAGAGTCGGTCCTAAGTGCTTGTAAATTAATCTTTTCTATATTTTTGAATTATGGTATTTTTATTTTTTCTAGGAGTAAGGTTGTGTGAGTAGCTTGTTTCAATAAGGCAACTTCAGAACAGGCAATCATTCTTTCATCCAGTCAGAAAGCTTGCTTTAAACCTTTCTTGCAGTAATGCTGCACTTCCAGGAGCAGAAGCATGAGATTCAGCCAGAGTGTTTCTCAAAAAATTGCTGTAAAAAAATTCTGGTCCATTAAAAATTAGTGAAGAAAAGGTTTCACAACATGAATTGCACAACTTTGATCTTCTGAACTGTAAAGCATGATTTTGAGCCGGAAGTTCAAGTTTCTAACTTGACGAAATCCAAAAACATTTCCAATATTTTTTTGTTATTATTTGGGAAGGGTGAATTAAATAAGAAAGGGAATCTATTTTGGGGTATTAAGCTTCAAGTTAAAAATCTTCTGAACTGACAAAATGCTCTGAATGACTCGAGAGTAATTCAGCTAAACATCCTTAAGTGACTGCAATGAAAAAGGAAAGGATAGATCACAGAATTTCAGTTTTGCCTAGAAACAGGACAGATTGTCTTTCTAGGTCCTACCTTGTTCAAATCTGCTTTCCTTTTTCTATAAATACAAAAAAGGAGAGTTAATTTGTCTGTTTCATTTTCATGTGATTCCTTAACAGAACAATTGAAAACAAATAATTGAAAGGATATTTTTCTTCATGGATGTAGATATGTTTCTGAAATATCTTATAGCTTCTTTATGCCTTTTGTCTCTTGGCTGGGTATCTGTTTCCCTTGGGGTGTTGTCCTTGTTAGCAGTTGGAAAGACTCTAGGCAGAAGATGCTACTCTTTCTTTTCCTTATTGGAATTTTCAACAGAAAACGTATTGTAGTAGATATTTTATAGAATACCTACATATATACACACACACATACACACTTATGTCACTATGTTTGTGTATATATCTCACAGAAGAAGTTGGAAGAGACTTCTGGAGACCATGTAGGAAGGTTAACTTCAGAGTTGGTTCATGCTGCTCATAGTCTTTTCAAGTCAGGTTTAGAAAAATCTCTGTTTCCACTGCTGAACTACCTTCATTGTGATCGGTCTTTTCCTCCTATGTAATCAGTATTTCCCTTGCTTCAATTTGTGATTTGACTCATTTTTGCTCTGCATGCCTGAAAAGAGTCTGGGTCTGTCTTTTTAATAACTGCTTCTTTAGTTAGAATAGTTTTATGGAAGTTGTTTAAACTAACATATTTATGGAGAAATTAATACATTTTGATTTGCTACTAGATCTTTTGCCATTCATGACATATTTTTCAAGCAGTTGTCTATTTTCTTTACTTTGTAATAGGCAGACTTGACATCTGACAAAGCTCTAAATTCTTCAGATATGTAGAAGTACTGAAAGCGTCATAAAATCACAAAAAAGGTTTTATCAAAAAATAATGGATGCTGGGTATTCTCTATATAGGTTTCTTGGCTGCCCCACTACTAGCAGCTGTTTGACTTGCCATGCGTATTTAGACATAGTATTCTCATAAGTTGCTCCACTAAATATTAAAACACTGTAGAAAAATAAGGAGGGGGATTCAGCCTTGGGAAAAAATCACTGCAGAATCTAAGGAAAACCATTAGCCATACAATAAACATGTTCAACATAAACATTCATGACTTACAAATATATATCCAATTACAGTTCTAAAAACCAGAAAGCAAACAACAAAATCAAGTTTTCTTGGGAAAGCGGGTGACTGACTCACAAAGAAAGAAAAGATGGGAATTGAAAAAGCAATCATCTTTTCTAACTTTTAAAGGACAGCCTTTCATTAAAATAACTGAATTGTGAAAAGTTCTAGTTAGACATTACTTTTTGTCAGCTAGAGGGCCTACTTCTCCACAACTGTGATTCTTATTTTATTAACATCAAAGGGTCTTCATTTTTATCAAAACACATGATTTATAGTGTTATGTTCTGCTCTCATAATTTCCTGTATTTTTAAAAATGTTTTTAAATTGTGGCAAGGTCAGAACAAAAAAGTCTTCACTTTTTTTCAAATTATTTGTATAAAAAAATTTTTTTTTAGCAAGGTTTTTCAGACCCAGATGGAAAGTTTAAAGTGAGGACACATGAGACTTCAGAGACAATGTGCTGTTTTACGCTTGGATTATGTTCATCCAGTCTGGAGCTGCACATATGTTTAACTCATGTCCTGTAAAATGTTCACTGTAAAAAAAAAAAAAAAAAAAAAAGAAATCCATACATATTTGTTTTATTATAACTAATGGCAAAAGTCAAGATATGTAATCATTGATTCCAAATGTAGTGGCTACTGCCTAAAGAACAAATCCAGCACCACTGATGAAACCTGCTTTCTAGAGAGAAGGTTAGATATTATTTATGTCAATATTACTGCATTTTCATTCTTTTTTATAAAGACATTGAAAACCGTATTTCAGATATCCTGCCTGTATAGTAAACTATTTCTGATCAGATTACCTGTGATAATAAGTTTTTTCGTCATCTCTCACCCTCTTAATGTTAAGGATGTTTAGTTTAGAATTATAACTAGGATGTTTACTTTAGAATTATAACTAGACACTGAAGGCAAATAATTTCATCCCCTTTATATCTGACCAACAAAAAATATGAAAAAGGCAAGGTCTCAAATGGAGAGAGGAAGTTTTAGAGAAGCTGGAGATGTTCCTGTAGAAAATTGTTAGCAGAGGAAATGGAGGATTTCGAGATGCAAATGCACAAACTTCACAAAGAACAAAACGTAAAACGTATCACAAAGATTAAAAGGATATAGTTATCTCATTTTCATCAAGGTATAAACCTAGATTACTGAAAAATACACTGGTGAAAGTTCAAAATAGAGTTCTGTGTTGAATTATGTGTGTCATACAATAATAAGAGCCTAGGAATATTCTAGCAGGGCCAGATGCTGAAGTTAATCAGCATCTGACTACTCAGTGCAGGGCATCCACCAGAACCTCTTAAACTTAGTCTCTCCAAATAATTTTTTACGATGTTAATAGAGATGGCTCTTTGGTTAAAGGAATCAGAAATGGTGGGGTTTTTTGATAAAAAGGAGCAAACTGTTACCCACACAACAAGATTCAGTTACTCTGAGGCACCTTCAGACACCAGCACTGCTGTTGTAAAGAGTCCAGCGGCTCTCATCGTGATGCATCCAACCGGTCAGCTGGTTTCACCTGTTCTGGCGCTCTGCCTGAGGCTTTCAGAGCCTCTTGCATTTTTTCCCCCATGGAATTTGAATGAATCACTGGCTTCTTCTCTGCCAAATGTCTGTGTGCACTGAGGACTTGATATGGTCAATCTCTCAGGATAGCATCATTGCATGTGACCATTGTTTCTCATTACAAACACCCATCATTTATTTCTGGGAGGTGGTGGCACCAAATGTAAGTGATATTTAGCTTTTTATTTCACACTGTGTCACCTGACACATCTTGAGGTCCAAAATCTTTGACATAGATTTTCTCACAGTACAAGCACTCTTTATTTTCATTCATTCTCTACTGAAGAGAACATTCCTACTGTTTCAGCAATGCAATTTCAGTATTTTAAGAGCTGAATATGACTATATAGCCTTTTTGGTATGTTTCTAGTTATGACATCAATCTTCAGAAACCCATTAGATTGGAGATGACAAAGACTGTATCTTTAATATTAGATATATCTAACTATTAATTAGATATATTGCATTAATTATATCTATCTTTAATAGATATTCTAAAATTTCTCACATGTATCTGCAAGAAACATTCCATAGATATCTAATAGATGGGATAGAGATGTAGAACATAGTCTTTTTCTTCTTGTAGCACAATTGTAAAATGCTGGGAACTTCAATTTTTTACCTTCTTGTAAAATACTCAGGCTTTCATACCTGCACAGACAAACATCACTCTGATTTCCCACACTTGACATCACATAATTATGCAAGTTCTGTAGTTCCGTGGCATCTGTTGAACTTCAGCCATCTGGACTCATGTTCTAGCCTTAGGCATCCATAACCTAGCAATATTTAGCACATCTCTTTCCATATAGAAATTCATTTGGCATCTTCTGAATTGCTGTTTTGAGCAAAGGTCTAGTAGAACCAATGATCTAGTAGAGTTCTGCTAGAGCTTTGCTTAAAACATCAATGCCAAATGAAGGAAAGTCTCTAGTAAAGATTTACTTCTTTTTTTTTTTTTTTTTTTTCTCCAGAAGTATTTATCTGGAAAACAAACATAATGATCCCCTTAGAATGGCTATGACTATTGGTTAAAAAGAAAAAACCCTTCAGCAATATGAGCTTTCAGTCCTAATAGGTATGGTTAACACACAACCAAATAATGTAAGATCTCCAGTGATCATATTCAAAGATTTTTTTTTTTACTTTCCTCAGAAATTAGTTGACAGCAGTCCAGGATGGGTATGAGGATCCTTCTTGCAGCAAGTCCAAATCGGCATAATTTGAATACAGTTTCCAGGAAGGACATTTAATACAATCAAATTGATTTTGAGTTGTAAAATCATAGGGTGTCTTGGGTCAGAAGGGACTTTAACAATCATTAAGTTTTAACCTCCCTTCTGTGTTCAGGGGCAACTTTCACTAGGCCAGGTTGCTCAGAGCCTCCTCCAGCCTGCCCATGAATACTTCTGGGGATGACACATCTACAACTTTTCTGGGCAACATGTTCCAGTGCCTCACCACCTTCACAGTACAGAGTTTTTCCTAATAAGTAATCTAGACCTACTCTCAGTTTGAAGCCATTCCCCTTGTCCTGTCTCTACATGTTCTTGTAAAAAGTCTCTTTCCTTCTTTCTTGTAGGCTCCCTTTAGGGACCAGAAGGCTGCAATTAAATCACCCGGAATATTCACGGGTATTCATTAATGAATGTACTTGAAGATAAATCATTTAGACCAGGTTGCTCTTTTGTTTGAAACTGTTCTCAGCTCCCCCTGACCCTTCAAAGAAGGTATGCCTGTTTCTTTGTAGAGACATTAGGACATATTTTCCAGCCTAGTTGAACTGGTATATGCTCTGCATGACCACCAGCAACCTTTCCAAATATAGCAATGTCATCTAGGCAATTCTGAAGTCCAGGCTGCCTGTTAAGAATAATGGACACAAGTCCTCAGAAGTATTCATTGCAAAATACATATATACACAGCATTTTTTACATTTATTGGATAACTTATTATTTAAGGTCTTTGTTCTCACACAAAACCCCACAGAAACCTATGACTTTTAGAGAGAGTTAAATGCCAGCATGTCCTGCTTTACAGGACAGATATAGCAGATAAAGAGACACTATCATGTATTGCTTCAGATTTTTTGTGCACATGTGGGATTTTGGGAGATTGCTTTGGGGTTTTTTTCAGCAGTGTAGTACCATTAAGAGTGCATGACTGCAATTATTCATGTTCAAAACAGAACCCATTCTTCAGACCACATCACATATTTTAGATTGAGATCTGTGATAATGCCAAAAGATATCATCTATCCTTTCCCCAAAGTTTACATTTCTCTTCTGAGATCATAAGATTTTTCAGGTTTTGTGTAGATTTTCATCAACAGTACAATTTTTCTTGTATATTAAGAGTATCTCGACTTTATAGCCTTACAAAAGTAGAATCAATGCCAGTTTCATCAGCCTTTGCTCCAAACTCCAAACTTTTCTAGTTCCATTCAAGTTGCAACAGTTAAAATAGGTCTGATTCAAGCAGTAAGTATTCCAAATGCCTGATGTTACTGTAACATCATATCATATGCCATGTTCTATGACGATTTTAGCTTCCAAAGTTGCATAGGACAATCAGCTTCCTTGCAAGAGTTTCTCAGACCAAGTTTGTGTTGACAAAGCTAAAGTGAGTTCAACTAAAGTGAGTTCTTTAGACAAGGGAGAGGAGAAAAAAGGAACATGAATGAAACAATATTTAACACCTTCAAGAATGAGCAGACAGTACATGCTGGTTTCTGCTCCAAGACCATGTAAAAACAGCAGCACTCATTCCTCAAAAAGCTCTGTTACAAAGTACTAGCTTGTTATTTTTCAGCCCTGGTCTCAGCACTGTAACAGATTGTAGGCACACGTTGGAGGTGCATGAGCAGTGCGTACTGATGAGGGAGATAGAGGGATTTCTTGCTTATCACCAGTTTGTCCTGCCCAATGGAAGTGTGCATCAAGTTCTGGTGATTTGGAGGACTGCAGAGGGAAAAGACTGAGCAGGCCAGCATGGCCCCAGGGGCAGGGCACACCAGGAAGCCCCATACGCTGAGGGGAGCTTCTCCCTTCACTCCAGCACAACGAAGCAGTGCCCTCTCCTGCCCAGCACCAATAGTGCAGCGCACACCTCACCCTTGCACAGCCCTGAAAGGGATGATCCAATGAGCGGGCATAGACCTTATTTTCCTTTGAGCCCTGGCTGCCTTACATTTCTTTCTAGGGAGTCAGATTTTCTTGTGCATCAGAAAAGGTATTCTTTTGCCAGGTTTGGCGTTGCTGGCCGTGTTTCTTTTGATGAAGCCCAGGGTATGGTCTTGGGCTGCAAGCGCAACCTGCGGGATCATGTGGAGCTGCTAATCCACCAGCATCCCCATGTCCTTTTCCTCAAGTCTGCTCTTAATCCATTCTCTGAACAGTCTCTATCTGTGCTTGGATTGCCCTGACCCCGGTTCAGAACCTTGCACTTGGCATTGTCGAGCTTCATGAGGTTTGAACAGGCCCGCCTCTCAAGCCTGTCAAAGTCCCTCTGGATGGTATTCCTTCCATACAGTGTGTCGACCACATCACACAGCTTGGTGACACCAGCAAACTTGCTGAGGGTGCACTCAGTCCCCCTGTCCATGTCACCAAAAGGGCCATTAGCAGCACTGGTCTCAGTACCAACCCCTGAGGAAAATCACTCATTCACTGGTCTTCACTCAGACATCGAGCCATTGACAAGCAACCCTTTGATGTGATCATCCAGACAATTCTTAGTCCGCTGAGTTGTCCATCCATCATATCCATGTCTCTCCAGTTTAGAGAGAAGGATGTTGTGCAGAACAGTGTCAAATGCTTTGCACAAGTCCAGGTAGATGATGTTAGTTTCTCGTCCCTTATCCACCTTATCCACTTATCCACCTTATCCTTATCCACTGTAATCCCATCCTAAAAGGTCACTAAATTTGTCAGGCACAATGCCTTTGGTGAAGCCATTTTGATTGCTAGCACTCACCTCCTTATTTGACACGTGCCTTAGTATAGTTTCTGGGAGGATCTGTTCCATGGTGTTACAGAGCACAGAAGTGAGACTGACTAGCCTGTAGTTCCCTGGGACTCCCTTACTTCCTTTTAAAAACAGAGATTGTGTTGCCACTTTTCCAGTCAGTGGGATCTTCCCCAGACTGACAGAACCTTTATGATGGATGGTGACTCAGATTCCCTCAGGACCCTCATGTAGCTCATCAGGTCCAATGGACCTCTGCACTTTCAGGTTTCTTAAATGACCTTGAACCACATTTTCCTAAAGTGGGCCTTCCCCAGGCCCAATCTTGAAACTCTGGTTCTTCAAGATTGATTTCACAAGCCATTTTATTTTGATTTAGGATCTCTAAAAGCATAATTGGCCTTAATTTTTCAAATATGTTAATTATTCTTTTTTCCCCCAAGAATGAATTCATAAAAGAGAAAAGAAATTAATTAAGCAAGATTTACAATTAGAGTTTTAGATGGAAATGTGTAAATAAAAAATAAATAAAACACACACACAAAGTCAAGCTTGTATTATGCAAGGCTTTTTTGTAAATGGCTAAGAATATCTTTTCTAAAATTCCTCCCGTATGTCCTGCCTTCAAAAACTGAGGCATCCAGCATTCACAGAATCATCCTTCCTGCAATAAAGCATTGATGATTTTCTTTTACTGTGTGATATGGTTTCTAGAACTAGAACTAGATCTGGATGCAATATTTTAAAAAGTGAGATCACTAGATTTATGCTGTGGTTTCATGTGTCGTCTCTTCTGTTTCTAATAATCCTTCACATTTTAGGCATCTATTTGTCAGATGAACTGAATATTAAACTGATGGTTTTAAAGTACTAATTCTTTAAAGCAATAATTCTAAGACAACCTTCTTCAATGGTAATAATTTCAGGTCCTTCACTCTCTGTGTACAGTTAGGCTTGTGTTCCTCAGGCAATTTACTCACCATTTATCAGTATTTTTTTTATAATTTTGCCACTGTAATTCAGTATCAAAAGACCTTGTGAAACTTTGTCACCTTTGTTTCTCCTTTTTCTAGACCTATAGTTACCTGGATCATTCTTCGAGTCCATTTTAAAATTTCTTTTTGTCAATTTCCATTCCTCTCACACCAAGGCTGCTAGAGTTTGTGTGAGCTTCTTCTCATCTAATGATCAGGTTTTAGAGATCCAATTGCTCAAAAGTGACTGCTGCATTCATCTTCTGATGACGGGTGCTCTGAAAAAAATTCCACATAGCCAATGATGCTACTCTGAGAATCAAGGCGTACCTTGTTGGCACTAGAAAATTTTTCAGTTGCAAGACTCTGCTCTGATTTGTGATATTTACCACAAAACAAGGCTGAATGGGTATCTGGGTCTCTGTTGCAAGGGCAGCTTCTGTGAGAAGAGGTCAGGGGCTGCCCTTTGCTGAATACAGATGCTTTCAGCCAGTTCTAGTTGACTCCAACAGACCCATTGCAGGGCACGGCTGAGCCCCACAGCCAAACAGGTAGCACCTCTGGCAAAGTGTATTTAGGAAAACCCAAAAGATCCTGGAGGTGCAGGAGGGAACACAGACACAAACAGAGTGAGAAGCAGCAGTATGAAAACCCAGATCAAATAAGAAGGAAGAGGAGGAGGAGATGTTCCATGGCACTGGCCTATTAATTGCAGACTGTGGAGGACCTGCCCTGGAGAGGTGAATATTCTTGTCAGGAGGGGTGGCCTGTGGACAGCACATGCTCTAGCCAAGGAAAACTTGAAGATGAAAGATCAGAAGAAAGAAAACGTTATATGCTGACTCCAACTCCCATACTCTATCCCCTTGAGCAGCTTGGGGCAAGTCTGTGGAGGGTAGAGTCTGGACTGAAGGTGTGAAGTTGTGTCCGAGAAACGGAACAGGAACAATGGTATTTCAATGTTGGTATTTTTGATTTTATTTGTATTTTACTACCAGAAACATTTGATTTAATTGCCAATATATGCATTTTCCCTGAGTCAAGTCTATTTTGCCTGTGAGAGTAACTGAGAAACAATATCCCTGTCTTTACCTTGACTCATGAGTTTTCTTTCTCACTCACGTTCTTATTTTCTCCCTGTGCCACCCCACTGAGGTGGGAGTGAGAGAGAGAAGATGGATAGGAGCTTGCTGTTAGCCAAGGTTAACCCACCACAACTTCTCTTAAACTTGTGTTTTTACCTGACTTAGACAGAAAACTCTTTAGTAAAATGCCTCTTTACTTAATGGGTAGCTACTGCTTCAAATATAGACTGTAAATTTATTTAAGCAATCCTACTTTCCTCATCTTTTTGTGATTTTTTCCCTTCCCACCTACCTTTCCCCTCAAGCATTACTGACAGATATGAGGATCAAGAGCAGTTTGGATCATACTTAGATCTGTGTAGCTAGTGAGCCTCCCTTGTCTAAAGTGGATGCTGGTCATGAGTTTGAGATTTTTTTTGAATGTATTAACATGTATCTCCTACACCATTTATGATAAAAGCACATCATATTTTCATGGCACCTAATTTTAGAGGCGCGTAAACACTGGATTGGGGCATACATAGAAGTAGGCCAGGTGCTTCATCCTCCTAGAGTCTAAAAGTGATTTGACTTCAGATGTTATACAATGCAAATATTAAAGGGTAATGTCAGAAGTCCCTGTAGGAAAGGTAACAGTCAAAGAGCTGACACTATGTGTACAGTATTCTCAATCTTTAAAAACATATTTTTTAAAATTAATTATTTTCACATTAACTTTAGTTTCATGTAATAAAAAAGAGTTGAACAATGTTATTTTGAATGTTTATGTATGGTTTAAAAAGGGAATTAGGGAAAATACAAGGTAGTAATGCTCTGTAAATACTTATGATTGAAAGACCAACCCTTTGATTTTTATCATGTGATAATATTCCAATTAAATCAACTTCTTTATTGAGTAACTGTCTTATGAAATCATAATAATGACATACCAAATTAACATAGGCAGTTGGTGTATATTTTACTACACAAGATTTTTCATCTATATCCCATTTGAAGTGGCAAAATTTGTCAACATCATTTCATGTATTTGTAAAGCTGTTCTTTCAACTGTACATATATACATATACGCAGTATACTATGAGAATTTAACGTAGGCGTGGAAGACTGACTTCTTCCTCTGAACTAACTAGAGATGTTTCTGAAGTGTACACTTCATCAAATAAGAAAATCAACCATCCTAAATAATATAAATGTTGCTTAGAAGCACGTGTTCGCAAAAGCAAATAATATAATGAAGAATCTCATAGTGAAAGATAGTTATAATAGTTCTATAAATATACCCTTTTTTTGGTGTTGTTTTTTTTTTTTCTCCACTCATATGCTTTTCTATTTCATCTCATATATGTGCTTCAACTTTTTGAGCTCTTCAGACACTGAAATATGAGAAAAGATTAAAATTATTTAAGATTCAGCCATTAACCATACACTAAGATTTCACAGGTTCTTGTCCTAGAAATGAAATGTTAGCTGTCTCTTTTCAGTTAGTCTTTGATGTTTTACACACATACACAGAATAATAAAGATGTATTGATTGACTTCTGTTGAGGTTAACCTTAGGATTTGTTACACTGAGCAGTGAGCACTGATTTAGTCAAGCCAAGGAAGGAGAATCAATCTCTTATTTCATCAGAATACCAAGACATTTCTAGATAGGCATAAGATTTACTTATAAATATATTTGGAACTCAGTTTTGTAATGAATGAAAATCAAGAGGTGAAAATATAACATCTTCTTCTAACAATTTAAAGAAAGGAAAAGAAATTCCTATGTACTATTGAATGAATTGAAAATAATGAATTCCATTTCAGGGAAACTGAACATTTTTGTCTGATGATTGCCCCAAAATATAGTTTTATAGCCTTAGAGAGAGAAAAAAGTGAAACTTACCACAACAATTTACAGTTTTTATGTACTCCAAAGCCCCAAAGTTAGTCAGAAAGAGATGAACAAAAAGCATCTGCTTTACAGGAGAGAAGGCACCTTCTTGATGAGCATGCCATAGTCACAAAAGAAATGGCTGCAACAACTACAACTACTAGCTGATATAGGTATGTATGCACTGAAAAAAATAATAGGGAAATTGCTACAGAGGCAAGTGAAGGTTATATCCATCACCTTCAGATACAAAAATTGTGCCTGAGGAATCTAGTGATCCATAGACTATCTGAACACAACTCTCCTCTGGATCACCCTTACATCAAAGAATTTCTTCCTGGTCTCACTGTACTTGACATCTCTCCCAGCTACTTAGCATTATGTAGTGATGATGTATCTTTCTGCCTTTCCCATTTTAAGTCTCAGTCAGGAAAACTGTAAAATTTGGGTGAATGGAAATTGTTTCTGAAAGCAGAATTGTTCTTTTGTACCTTCCTCTCACTTTTTACAATGTCATTAAGGTAAGTATACATCCTCTTTAGATGTAAATGTTGAACAACACTGAGGATTGAATATTTCTATATCTCTTATCTGTGCTTTAGTTTTTGAGCAGAGAGATACCAAAACATGGATGGACTTTAAAAATCCTTGCATTACTTTCTGGAGTATGAAGATAAGTGTGTTTGCACAGAGTTAAGAATAGAACATTTTAGCAATTTTTTTTCATTTCCCACTGTTGCTGAAGAATAAACCAGAAGATTAAGGAAAACAAAATCCTAAACTAAAAAAACTAAAGTAAAAAAACCTGAGGGTTGTTACTTTGTTCTTTTATTTGGTCACCTACTAAAAATCAAAGAAGTAGGGGGTCTAATAGGAACTTCATTTCCTTTTTTTCCACAGGAGAGAGGTTGGATAAGAGAAGGGAAACACTGGTAGTTTTTTCCTTTGGAAAGTTCTCTGTGTTTTCAATGGAGATCTTGCTAGGATCTTCACCTCACAATGACTTTATACAATAAGGATTTTATCAGATATTTATTATCTTCCCTTTTCGACTATGGTTATAAATTTTCTTATTTCTCTTCTGTTCTGGCCCTAGAGCTCAATCTCCATTTGTTCATCCATAGTCCAACTTGCAATACAGTACTTTAATGAATTTCAGTTTCAACAACTGAAAAAATCTCAGCTTCATGTAGTGGAAATGTATGTGCAAAAGCTACAAAGGCAGCTCTAAAAAAAAAAAAAAGAGAAATCAAAGAAAAATTCCAAAAGGACATTAACTTGAAATCTTATTTCTTGAGGGTGTTTTGAATGCTTTGAAGTGTCAACATTATTTGTTGTAATGCAATAGCTAGTGGGTGCAAGTGTCCTGTTGGATCCCAAGGAGAAAAGGTAAACCTTTTCAACCTGTGTTTTAAACTCACCTGTGACTGACATTATCCACAGGAAAAAAAAAAAAAAAGGAGTGTGCAAATTCACTGCTTTGGAATTGCTTCCTGGGGAAGCTGTGGGCATAGAGAAATTGCCTATTATTTCTTATTCTGTTAGACCCTAAACTCTCTCTGGCCTTTTAGTGCTCAGAAAAACATTCTACTTATATACAGTTTATATATATATTAAAAAAATATATATTTTTTTACATATGTATTTTAAAAAAGACATACATAGAAATTCATGCATACACTTTGTCTTTAGGGTTACTTGTAAGTGTTTTACTATTGCTGATATAGAAAAATACCTCAATATTATAACAAAAACCCTAAAGGCATTAAATGTATAATTTTTCTGAGATTTTGGTTAGATCTTGAGAGATCCTCAAGAAACAGTCAGTGTAATGTGCAGCTCCTGAATGTGTTTTAAGACTTCACTGTCTGCAAGTGCTGTTCTGCTCCTGCTTCTCCCTCCCTCTTCTATCACCCCTACTTTGCTCATGTCCCAGGTAAAATGTACTCCAACCTTCATTGGCTATAAACAGATAAAACTGACATATAGTCAGTAGCATTTTAAGGCCTGCAAGTTGTGGTGAATATTCAGCATTTAATTTTTTTTTTATTTTTTTTTTTTAGCCTCTAAAAGAGTTGTTTTTCTCTCTCTCCATAGCCATCTTAGTATCATTCATGCAAGGCAAGAAAGACAGGCAAGATCCGAACATCCAAGATTTTCTTTTCTTTGACAGGCAGTAATGCTCTTCCTAAGTGCTGCCACTATTCACCCACGGAAAGAAATCTTTTCCGACCTGCATAACTGTCAAAAATGGACACATATGAATGAGTCCTGTGTTAGGCTGAGAACTGCAATATCAAAGCACCATTATTTACACACCCTACCTGAAAACACTGGTCCTAGGCACCCCTCACCTTGTCTCCTGCTTAGTTTAACCCCAGGCCACACAGCATGGCTTACTAATTGTGGAATGCTGTTTTGAATACAAGGTTCAAATAGCAAATTTAAACTGCAGATTTAATCTTCCGAGAACTGTTGAGATGTATGTAATTTTCTTCCACAAAAGCTGAACAAAGAGATGGTATAACATTATGATTGTGTAAATCTTCTTTCAACACCTCCATTGTACAAAGTGTAGACTCAGTGATTGAATAGCAACAAACAAAAGTCTCTCTTCAATTAAACTCCAGTGACTCACACACAGAAAGCTTCATTTAACATATCTGGTATAATGAGATTCCTCCTTTAGGTAAAGTGCCTTTGTTTTAAAATGTGTTTGTAATAATGCCTAAAAAACCCAACATGATAAAGATCAGATATCTGTTTTGTTCTGATTCCTTTAAAGAAAAGTCAGAATTTTACACTGGAGCTGTTTAAATTTAGCTATAGAATTACACACACACACACAAAATCTAATTAAAAATAGTATGGATTTTTGCTGGTATCACATGGATATCCATCACAATTCAGCACCTATAATCAATTGATATGCAGTAAGTAAATGACAATCTGTAAGTTATAAAGTATTTCAGCTGTGGTAGCTAGGGGGAAAAAACCAGTATGTCACCACTTTCAACAATAGAGCAAATTTAGTGGAAGCTTAAAATAACTTTCAGATGAGAAGTGGACACATTGTGTAGTAAGAAAATGTGTCAAATATTTATTGTGCAGCAGCATTCAAAGGCAAGAGGACATCAGTATCCATTGTTCAGTATTAAGCATAATAAATACAGCTATTCTGTAACAGACACATTATCCTTTTGTGCAAAGAACATAGCATGGGATGTTATCCTTGAGGCCTTAATGCACCACATTCTTTCACACGTAGACAAGCAAGTCTTCACACAGGCCACAAAGAACTTCTTCAGTTTTAAGAGCTAGTCTGTTAAAATTGGACTGGTGTGCCAGGTTTTCCCTCACATGATGAGATGAAAAGGGCAAAGTGATGTGCTCTCCACAATCCAGGAGAAGTGCTTTTGTACCTGTATTATATTCCGGAGACTTTTCCTTTGTCCATTGCTCCAAGAAGCCCCAAGATTCTCAATAGAAGATTGAGGATACGGCCCAATAGATTTATCTAACTCTTGTGTTTATGTGACAATGCTGCAAGTTTTATATTCATGGATTGAGAAAATAGAGGACAGGCTGACCTGAAACATATGCAAATGAAAATTGAATCATCTTGAGCATTTTTGATATAAATATGTGTTAGTGGGGAAGTTCGGGCCTGTATAACAAAATTAGGCTAAATGTTAAATGAGTACTAATGCTTCCCTTTATTTTATTGCCTTTTATTTATGTAATTCACAGCACTTGGGGATATGGTTTAGGGTTGGTTATGGTAATGCTAGGTTGACTATTAGATTAGACGATCTTGAAGGTCCCTTCCAACCTTGATGGTTCTATGATTCTGTGAGTTAATGATATTTACATTCTTTTTAGAAGGAAAAAATGGGAAGATAATTCTGCTTTTTCTCTAGTTTGATGCCTGAACTTGAAGGTGTAAGAGGAGTGGAGGTCAGGAATTTACTCACATCCAACAAGCGCTGACATTTTTTTTAAGGCAGAAGCGTTGGATTCTGGCATCCGTAAGAAAGGTCTAGAATGCCTTTGTCTTCTAGGTGAAAAAAAAACAATGACTCAAAGCTCCTCCCAGCTTGCTTTTTTCCAAGATACAGAGAGGGGACTTTCCTGTCTCCTATGCTGAAATACTGGCTCAGTATTGCAGCATATCCCAAGGCATAGTAGGAAACAACAAAACTCCTATTGCCACTGATGGCCAAAGATCTGAGAAGAATCAGATGGTGGAGACCTCTTCTCATAGTTGCGGGCAAGGAAAGCCCCCCTTCTGTTCTTTGTGCTGTTTTTATTGAATTGTAGGTGTCAAAATATGCCAAAATCTACAGGCATAAATGGTCTTCTTCCCCCACTGCCAGTAACACTCAGCTGCCTTGTAGCCTTTCCTTCTCTACGACCAGGTGTGGGACCCATCTGGGAAGACACACACTCTCATATGTCTGGTTCCTCCCTTTGTGGAAAAGATTGAGCTAAATATATCCTTTTCCATCTACGACTCAACACCGCTTTATATATGACAATTTTTGTCCAAGAGAATAAAGTACTTTGTCTCCAAAGGTTATCTCTTTTGTTCTGCATAGAGTTACTACACAATAAAACCAGTCTTATTTTCAAAGGAGACCACACATGTGTCCCTCATGCTTGTTTTACTTTTTTGGTCATACAGCCACTGTTACCATAGGCGGCACAAATGATTTCTCTTTTCCCTTACACTGTCTGTTTTTGGAACCTGTCTGTGTCTTCTACGGTACTTAAATGATGCTATCTTTCCAGAAGCTTTTTTTCAAGCCCTCTTCCCCCTTACTGACTTATAGGTCATGCTCTGATGCACAGAGTTCCAAATGAAATGAAGTTCAACCAGTAGTAAATCAAGATATGCTACAGCTAGACAATAATTATTTTATTATTTAGTTATTTATTTTGCTTTTTTTTTTTATTATTTGTGAAAGAGTATGTTAGAATAAAAGCCATAGCAATAAGTGTGCAATGGTTACATCGGTAAGTTTCAGGTTCATCTCTCCTGTATTCCCTAAATAATTTTAAAATGTTTATTGCTCCAATTCAATTGCTGTTTTTAAAGCTTCTGGCAGCCTTAGCTATGTACTTAAAATAGAATAAAATATTTATTTTTAAAATTCATTTTCTTCTTTCATCTACAAAAGAGAAAAAAAATTAAAGACCTTTCTTATTTAAAGTCTCATTGAGATAAAACGATACAGTTTATTCCAATGAGGGAACATATTCTTTAGAAGAAAATTGAAAAGCAATTGGTGCTATTTTATTTACAGAGCCCTGAGTTCCAACAACATTATTCCTCTTAGTCCTTGAGGAAGTAATATACTCTCACCCTTAAAACGCTGTAAGTAGTCGATAATCCATTATTACAGTAAGCCGTACACTCTCACAGTAATTATCTAATAACCCCTTATAAAAGACCGTAGCTTCCTAATCTGTTTATAATTATCATTTCAATGATCCTGTGCATTAATGTCTGACCTTCAGCAACTCTGACCTGATCTTAATTAGCTGTAATATCAAATCATCACTATATAAGAAACTAGCCATGACCAAATGAATGAACCCCAGGTACAGCTAATTTCTGGAGCAATTATCTTTTCATGTAGGGAGATTTAAATGATTATCTGCACAATTTCACACAGTTTTATGTAATTCTGCGACATTATAAATTCTGTTTTAAATCATATTTCAAAGGCATGGCTCTGTAGACTGACTTCATATAGTACACTAAGCTATCAGGATAGTATATCAGACTACCAGTGTGTAAGAGTAGATGATTTTTGTGTCATTATTTTCAATTACGCAAAGTATATTTCACAAAGTGATAAATTGTAGCTGAAATATATAAATATGTGCCAAGGTAGTATAGGAGCTAGTGACATCCAGTATAAATCGTATGTCATTTTAAAGTAATGTTACGTTATATTAAAATACTGTAAGTAATTGATAATACCATATGTGCTAAAGCAAGATTAGGAAATTCTAAAATGTGTATTGGTAATATACATGCAGTATTTACAATGCATTTGAAGCTGAGTATCATTTATCACATTTAAAAAGCTACTGTATAAAAAATGAGAATACCACAGAAAATATTTGAAGCTGCTATTTAACTTACAATTATGCAGTACTAAGGGCACAGGGACTATTTAATGTGTTATTAAAATACCCAGGCTTCTGATTTATAGTTTAATCTGACAGGAACATAACACAAACCTTCATGCTGTCCCAGCTATTTGCCTCATGCTTTTTTACACATACACAAACACACACACAGTAGTGGGAAAATTCATAGTCTTTCAGATAAACCAAGTAATTTAGGACTCAGAAGACAGTTCTACAACCAATACAAGGGTGTGCCATGTTAGTGCGTTTTTGAATAATACATCTCTGGAAATACCCAATAAATATTTGTTCTAGGTTTTTTGGGGACACATTTTTTGCTCAGTTTGGGAGAAAAAAAAGAAAGCATAGAGCATCCTCTTTATTTCAGAAAATTTCAGAAATTGCAAGTCAATTGCATGGAGTATTTCAACAATCATATTATTTACTACCCTTTATTAACACAGTTTATCGAAGTTAGCCATTGAACCTTCCTTCTCTGAGCTCTTTTAAATGCTAACATTTCCTACCTATAAGCCAAAACATTTGTCCTAGAGCCATCAGATGAAGATAGCAGCCTGATGAGGATGATTGATTTGAAAGGTAATTTGAATGGAAACTGTTGAGTACATTCTCTTAGTGATGCCACAATGACAGCTCAGACAACCTCTCTGTGATATATCATCCAGGAAAACGGAAAAGAGTAAATTTAACCAGTGGCATTGCCTTCTTATCAAATATTTTATTTTCTTCTAATTTAGTAACTTCATTCTATATCATGTCTACTTATTTATAAATATCAAAAATAGTCAACAGATATGTTTTCTTACCTTTTAATTAAGTAAAACATTCAGGAAGAGATGTATAAAATCAGACAACTAGTATCCACAAGCTAAATGAACTAAGAAAATAATCCTTAGAAATTATCAAAAAGTGATGGCAAAGAAATCCTAGCTAGCTTTCTGGTCAGATCAAATCATCTGTTATCCTCTTTATAGGGCCATTTCTTTTCTCTTTCACTTCCTTTCCATATACACATATATTTAATTACTTCCATATACTTAAAATCAACCATGTGCATTATAGGTCCTGGCAATTTTCTCCTTTACACTTTCAGCACAATATCTGTCGAGGAAAAAATTGTCTGTACTTATCTCAAACACTGAACAGTTTAAATCATTACATAAGCTTCAGCCATTTTAGAGGCTGAGGTTTTGAAAAAGTACAATGAATAATTTTTATAGAAAATTAAATATTCTCTTAAAATTGCTGGAATATATATCTTCTTGAAATATTATCATCTTGCTCTAAAATTCTTTTACGGTTTAGATCTTCTGTCCTGTATTTCATTTTCATATCTTACAGTTAAGATACACACATGGGCACTTCAGGAGGCTTAAAATCAAAATCAAATTCCTCTCTTCTTCAAAAGAAAATAAGTCTACATTTTAATCAAGGACATTTTAGGAGAATACAGATTTCCTTCTTTTTCACCTTTGATAATTTTAGTGTGAAATCTTGCCTTTTTTTCCCCACATATATTTCACATTAAAAAGTAATTTAGTAAAAGCTTATATAAATGTTATGGCATTCACTCATGGATTTTAGAAGAGAGAGTGTGAGCAAGCACACCATCTAATCAGCAAGAGCTTGAAGCATTAAATTTGTGTAGGAGACAAAGTCCTTCAGGCTTCTCTGTGTGGATTACCTTTGCTTTGGAAGAGAAGTAGCTACCTGGAAACTTGACTTTCTTCCACAAACGCACACACATACAGACAAGTCTTTCGTCTTCTTCTCTTGAAGAATATCAAGCTAGAGGCAGCTAGATTTTGGGCCTAAATTGCAATTACAGTATTTCTTGAGTCAGATATGTCTCACATAAAACCCCACACTATAAACAATTCTGCCATATTAATCTAAGTCTTTATTAATCTGCTTGTCACAAAACTAGTATGTGAGAGAGGATGATGACGTATTGCTAGACAAAACTCATTCATGCTTTTAAATGTTTTTGTGTTTTTGAGGCTATGTTAAAAGTGAAGTACAGGTCTTAGAGTTACTTAGCTCAGAAGCTGTTCAAAACAGGGATCATGCACTGTTTTCATATTTATTCATGACTGGTATAACAGAAAGACTGCAACGACAGATCATGAAGTCTACTGTAAAAATAGGAAGCATCCCATCTACACTAAAAATTAGTGATACGATGAGTTTAAGAAACTGACCTTTGGTTTCAGCAAAATGCTAAGGACCTTGTAATGGTGACCTACAGGTATGTACAAGGCAAAATCTTTTAGGACTACCTAGAAACTATTCATAAATTAAAATGAACTTATTTAGTTAAGACAAAAATTTTCTTCATGAAGTTAATCTTTTGAGCTAATGAGCAGCAGATGGATAGGCAACATTTGCTGTAGCTCATACTTACCAATGCCAAATCTTCCTCAGTTACTGTAAGTGCTTTAAAGAATATTGAATAATACTTCACACATAGCTCTGAGTGTGGGTCTGGCTCATAAAGGTTTAAGTCTAATGCCAACAAAGCATGCAATTTTAAGTGCTCCTACCAGTGAGGATTTCTGTCATTTCAGGGTACAATGACTGTGTTGGTTGCACTACTTGTAGTTCTTTGTCTGGAGGCAGGGGAGGAGATTTGACTCCACTGAGGAACTTTCCCAAGAGTGTAGACGGTATGCTGAAGCTTTTCATAGCCACTTCGGGCAGTGCCTTGAACAGTGGGCTTTATTCCCTATTAGAACTCTATTTTTTGGAGTGAAACAATGCTGAAGGCATATATTTGCTTTTAGGCATAGAAAAGAAACAGACATCTGAGAGTTTTACTGGGTTTGAATTGTTACTTTTGCTTTTGTTTTCTAAATTGCTTAACAAGATCTGTCATACCTCAGAAATTTAAACTCAGGTGAGCTTGTTTCAAAACTGTGGAAAACAGTTTTTGAAACGTCTTAACATTGTTTTTAGGTATTTCCCCAAAGGCTGCAGCCTTCCTTTTGAATTGAGGTTTTACTGAGATGAAAAGAAATTCGCTCTCATTGATCCCCATAGGAATGGCATCTGTCTTTGAACTCTATTTTTAGAGATGTTTTAACACATATTTACACTTGGGGGGATATGGATAAGTGTAGTTTTGTTTAAAATTAACATGTTTTTGTTTACTTTATAGGCAGGTAGAGTTCAGGTTTTGTACATGAACTCAGCTAGCATATACACCTCCTGAGAGCCAATGCTTCCTTTGAAGAATTTCTTTCTTACCTGCATGCTCCACCCTGCTGTGTTCAGTGTGGTAGATAAGGAAGAGAGTTTTCCATGTGTTATTACTACATCTCAGAAGTATTATTCAAAATAAGGCTCGTGAAATTGCTAAGTGCTATGCTAAATTCAATCTTTCATTCATTTTACATCTGTCAACCACCAACTTTGTAGAATGACCCTGTGACTTTTACAATGGGACAATGTAAAAGGTTTTGACCAACTTCTATGAATAATCTTCATAGTTTTAAGATTCAGTGTAAGTTTTTATCCAATTTTTCTGAAAGCTCATTAGCTGCATACCATATCTACTGTTTGAATTAGAAGGGCTATACCATGTTGTGACCCCTGTTTCATACTGATCTGATAGAAAAGTGAATCAGCCTATAAATTTTTAAGCTTTACTTGTTGAACACAAGAATTGAACTTTCATACCTAGGACTTCTCTGTTAAGGGAAGGCAAAGTTTAGCAAGTCAGGTCTTAACATGCCAGGTATGCCAGTGTGATTTTCTTGATGGAATCCTTTTGCTTGCGATAGAAGGTCTTTCCTTAGAGGTAGTTCCCTTCACTTGCACAGCCTACAGGTAGATTCCTCATAGCTTCAGGATGCATTTACGTGGAAAATTTCTTTTGTAATGTGCAACAGGTGTGAATTTAATGCATCCTTTCTAGTCAGAAGTAATTTGCCATGTCAGCAATTTTAACACACTGTGAGATGAAAGTAGACAAAGTTACCTTGCAGACTGTGAGGATTCACACAGAAGTCATCTATTGTGTGATTCATATGCACATGCTTTTTTACTGTGTACAAATGAGCTCTCATAGTACACAGATCTCATACACTGACAATAAGTATTTGCTTGTTGCCTCTGCCATTAATTTTATATACACAAACTCACAAAATCCCACTGTTGTGTGATAAAGGTTTTAATTAACAATGTGTAAATTAATCTAGGATAGTAGCTGCAGCAGATGCTTGTTTTCACTGAAAAATAATGCCCCTTAGCAAAGGAATGAGGGAGGAAAGGACTTTCAGGTCATCAAGCTCACTTCTCCTCTACTGCTTCCTCTATGGTAATTAAAATACTTCCTCCTATTTCCTAATCTTGTTAATGTCCTAATCTTCTTCATGGCCTTGCAGTTCTTTGACCAAAACTGCATTTAAGATTATGTAATTCATCACTCTATGATCTTTTTTGCAGTCTATCTTCTGCTCTCGCATCCTACTTCTGGTACAGCTACAGATTGCATCAGTCCATTTTATATCCTCTTACCCCTTATTTTGTCAAGACATGAAGCCGCATTTCTTTAACTTTTCATTAGTTGTCCTTTCCATTCTCCTGATTACTGTAACAGTCCTCTGTATTTTATTGGTGTAATTCATCTTCAAAATGGATAATTGGAATCATATATTGTGTCCAGAAATAGCTTGTCTGTTATATCAAATGATCATATTTGTACAGAAAAAAAAGTCAATAGTTCGAATTTCAGTTGCTATCCCATTTCTGTTGTGTCTCTCTTTGAGATCATCTGATTCTTTTTAGAATATATTTCCATATTGCTTTGTAATATAATTTCGTTTTTGTATTAAGTCATTAATGCCAGTATGAAAACATTCTGTCCCAGGCCTAATCCCTGGGTATCTAGCAGCCTCTTTCCACTTTTTAATTCTACAAATTACTATCTTCTTTACTGTCACTAAAGTATTATTTACTGCACATCATGATATCAACACCTCTCCCCAATACTTTCTCAGAAAAAAAAAAAAAAGGATTGATTAAACATGTTTTTCAAGAATGTTTGTCAATATGGAAAGTTAGGAAGTTCCTGATAAGCCTGCTTGAAGTTAATGCAGTGACATTCGTGTGTCACATTCAGCTCAGATCTCTCTGACTGTAGTTAGATGCCAAATATATTTAATATCATAATTTTTATGTTTTGTCTTATTGCAAGAGGGAATGCATAAAAACCTGAATCATGAGACTCTTCCCAGCTGCCAGGACAGAAAGCATAAAGCAAAAATTCTCCAGATGTGCAATAGAAAATGATAAAATTAATAGTAAGACATCAGAAGCAAGCCAGCCTTTAGGTTTACACCAGAAAGAAACAGCTGGTAAGACAGAGATGGATTATGTTTACTTACTGCAAACCAAGAATATGGTGGCTTTTTCAGAGGTTTTTGTGGTCTTTCAGGCTTTCTAGGTCCACAGTCTTCACTGCCAGCATTTTTTGCCCTGCCACTATCTTGTTTTATGGGGTCTTCCATGATCAACGCTGGTTTTGAGGAGCTCTTATCAGATTTTTTTTTCACCTTAATTTCTTCCAGTCTTGAGGTCCTTAATACTCTGGGCCTTCAAGGTTTTTCTTCCTTCCTTTCCACCTTAAGCTGCTGCTTCTGTTTACCTTGCAGGCAGCCTGTCTCCCATTCTGCTGCAGGGTAGCAACTGCCGGGTGTTGAATTGTAGCTGCAATGTCAAGCTGTGCTCACAGCAGTACCAAAGAGAGCAAAAACTTATTGAATCACTGAATCATTGAATCAATTAAGTCAGAAAAGACTTCTGAGATCATCCAGTACAACCTATGACTAAACACCACCATGTCAAGCAGACCATGCCACCAAGTGTCAAGTCCAGTCTTTCTTTGAACACCTCCAGGGACGGTGACGTTGCTGCCTCCCTGGGCACTCCATTCCAATGTTTACTCATCCTTTCTGTGAAGAAGTTCTTCCTAACATCCAATTTAAACCTCCCCTGGTGCAACTTGAGACTGTGTCCTCTCTAGCTGCCTGGGAGAAGAGGCCAACCCCCACCTTCTATAACATCCTTTCAGGTAGTTGTAAAGAGCAATAATGTCACCCCTGGTCCTCCTCCAGGCTAAAATATCCCAGCTCCCTCAGCTGCTCCTCATAGGACGTGCACTCCAGACCCTCACAAGCTTCACTGCCCTTCTCTGGACTCATTCCAGCACCTCAATGTCCTTCTTGAAATGTGGTGCCCAGAACTGGACACAGGACTCGAGGTGTGGCCTCACCAGTGCCAAGTAGTGTAGTACAGTACTGGTGGCTCTATATACAAGTATTGTCACCATTCACTCTTATCTGTGGAACTAAAGCTGCTGCAGGAACAACTGAAAATTCTACTAACACAAGGGTGTCAGTCTCTCATGGCAGAATATCCAAGATTCTCAATGCTGCCCTGAAAGAGCATAAGTACACATATAAGTACATACATACCGCATGTAAGTACACACTGTTAGTGTGTACTTATAAACTAGTCAGCTAACCATGCCTTTGTAATGCTATAGCAAGAAAAAAACAATAAATTAATCCTGCTTGAAATTCATTATGTAAAAATTAAAAACTGGAACCACCCATTTACATCAATAATATTTTCAAAATATGTATGTATTTGGGAAAATATTCTCTCTTGTTTCGTAGTTACTGAGCTAAGGGATGAAGGTATCACCTTTACTGTTGACTAATCAACGAATTATCATCTGTTTGGCCTGTTTGCAGAGTTACTTCTAACATGCAACTGGAAAAGAGTCCATTCCACACACAGATATTCAAATTACCAACAGTTTTACTATAGATGGCATCTGGAAAGAATGGCTGCAGATGTCATTGGGAAGGACTGATGGGAACAAGAGCCATAATGAAATTATCTCTTTTTCTTTTATAATTGTAGCAAATTCACCTGGAGACAGAGAAAACTAGGAAAAGTAAGAAGTCCATATTGACAAGTGAATAATCATGCCAAATTAAAATAGGACTTTGAAATACAAATTTGTGTGCATTTTGATTGAAGCTCATTTGAGTAAATGAAGGACTAGGGAATCAATTCAGAAAGATTCCTGTGGTTCATGTGAGCATTGAGGGGCTGTACACTAGATTAAAGTTCCTTTTTTATTCTTGCTTCTTAAAGCAATAAAACAGTAGATCAGTATGATGGGAAGTGCATTTTACAGTTTTTACATTTTACATTTACGCTGCACATACAGCTGCACAATATTTATTTGTCAACTATTTGTTTATTCTATATAATGAAAACCTGCTAAAGTCTTATATTATCAAGATAAGAAAAAAACTTTAGTATAATTTAAAGAGTACATTGCAATCTACATTATTCACTGTATATTTCTTGTAAAGTTTTCCAATGGGCGATAAAAGAAGCATGCAGGATCCTGTCAACACTGAGCATTAACCATGACTCAGGAACCCAGTCTAACATTAATTAAAAACAAAACAAGACAAAACAAACCTAGATTTCTGAGATACAGAAGACACTGACAGCTACGGAAGCGTCTCCTATGATCTTGGTTAGTTGTACAATACCAAATTTAGAGGCATTTCTATTGACTCTCTAGAGGATTAAGCATGTTCTTCCAAAGGTTTGCTTAAGATGTAGTTATTAGGTTACATTTGATATTTTTAAGGGGTAGAAAATCAAATACGGATTTAAAGAAATCCATATTCATACAGATGCCAATCAGTTAACTTCTGTCTCCATAAAGCTGTATGGCAGATGTAAAATTATTCTCCGGGGAACTCCTTTTAAGTTAAATTCCATAGTCTCCTATATATGTTTTATGACAGCTTCATATAGGCCCAGTCACTTGGTCTTTATGAAAAATGAATACAATCTCTACCATGCACGTTCTGTACTGTTTATTTTTATTTTTAAGTCAGATTGAATGTAATATATTAAAAACACTTTAATCATTTAGGTATAAGAATTGACTCAATAGATTTTTTTCCTCTCTTTTTAATAGGACTTTCTGAACAGAGTTCTTTTGATCTCCCTGACTGCTTTCTATATTGTAAGTCTAATCCTATATTTAAACATTTTCCTACATTTCATCAAACACTCTGATTTAAATTTTCCTTAATCTAGCTAGTCATATTAATCTACTCCTTCACTTCATATTGTAGAGCATGTAATTTCCTTTTAAAAATAAATAAAAATAAAAGTGGCTAATGAAAAGGACTACTACAACATATTTGAAAATACTCTACAGTTTAGCATCACAAAAAGTGAACATTTAAGGATTCTAAATGCCACCCTAATTAAAGGAACCTTCCTTTTAAATGTGCTTTTTTTCACATGCATAAGAGGCCTTATTCAAATGAAGGGGAAGACCTTTCACATACATGAGGCTATAATAGAGAGCTTAGCATAACTTCTACCTGATTTTCAATGCAAATGGCAGAGGAGAAGTTAGTGTGTTGATGCAGATTATGGTTTATCCTTCTCACACACCACAGAATTCTTCACGCTCTGGAAATATTTTGCTTATCAGTGAGAAGCAATGATCAACACCTCACACCCCCAATCCCAGAGAGACTCAGAAAGTGAGATCATCAATATTCAGATACAGTCAGATTCTCACGGTTCCAGACTATTAATTTGCTCCTAAACTGAAGGTTTACTGTACAATTTGCAATATAAACATTTTACCACTACATATCAAATATCAAACAGAGTGATTAAAAGGCAATTTAACAATGTTAGGTTGCTGAAAAGTGGCAGGCAATTGGTATTTAAATGCATTATATGAAGGGAGACTGTTCCTTTTACTCTTCATTGAAAAAATTTAGTACTGTAATTTTCATTTGTACAAAAAGCAAAATGTAGAACGAGATTTCTATGCCTGATATGGCAACTATTTTCAAATTAGACTTAACAAGTGCATATATTGTTCACAACCCTTTAGTCAGTTCCTGTACTTACTTTCTACAAAAGCTTGAAGTCACTGCTCATGTCACACTCAGGTTCTTCTTTCTCTGAGAACAGGCTCTATTTATGACATGACAGAGGAAAGAAATGAGGTGTAAAACTACACCAAGCACCACAGCCCAGAATCAAATTAATTGGTGCTAATGCTAATTTGGATTAGCATCTCTAACTGCTTGGGAGCAGTGTTACAGTAGAAGAGGGGAAGTATTTTCTTGGTGTGCTGTTTTCATGAGGTTTCCTGACCATCTTGCTGGACTCAGACAGCTCTAGCCTGTCTTCAAAGAAAAAGAAAACAGAAAAAAAAACCACCTCTCTTCACTATTCAGGACAAAACCTGGCCCCTGTTGGTGTCAATCTTCTCTAGAACAACATGGTGGGATTTGAGGTAGATCTTTGCTTAGGATGTCATAGTCATGGCATTGCCATTTTTAGCATTTATTCAGGTGTAACTCGATAAGAGGAAAATCTTTTAAGAAATTAATAATGGAAAAGTTTCTCTAATAGTTTCCTGACATGCTTTTACTCTAGTTTTTTGTGTAGTGATGGGCTGACATAAAGGATAATTATCAAGTATTAATAAACATGTTACAAGTGGACATCTCCTACACGTAGCCTGCCACCAGGATCTTCCAGATGGATAGCAAATCCTCTCCCAAGCTGTCCCAGAAGACAAAGATGAGTCTTGGAAATAACTAGAGAAGAGATGGCACCATTTTCCCAGTTCCTCCAGAATATAAATAGCAGACTACTGGTTTTCAAAAGTTTGAAATTAAAAACTCCAGGAGCTTCAGGACTTTCATCAAGACATGGAATTTGAAATTATTTAAAGTAGAGCTATATGTGCTCTGCTTGAAAAGCAGATATTTTGTTTAGTCAGCAATTTAAATGAGGAGAAAATTGTTCAGTCAAGAATTTTCAAGGTGGCTATATTTTTGAAATTCCAGAGGCTGTCTTAGAAGAGGTCCAGAAGAGCTCTAATTTTAATTTGCTATATTCAGTAAAGGTAATGGGGACAATGTTGTGCATTGTGTTTCTTCAAATAGCGGTGTGAAGCATGCCACCAGGATCGCACACAGAGGTGTGAAGAAATCTATTAATATTCCTTTTTACTTCTCAGGTACATGAAATACATGTTCTAGAGGATCATGAAATGGTGTCCAGGAAAATAATGACCAGGCATCTTGACTTTTCCCCTTCATCTGCCGGAACCTAACAATATGTTGTTTTTTTTCAAGTAGAGACCTTGCTGCTATGCTTTCTGTCTTTGCTACAGTTAGATTGGATTGCTGTGCTCCCATGATATGCCAAATTATGCACTAGCACCTTTTGGAAGTTAGAGGTGGCTTCAGTTAACTGCAGTCTCCTCAGTGAGACATGTTTTACTGTAATCATATTGTTGCATTCCTGAAGGGCCTGGATGTCTCTGGATTTCCAGACCCCACTAAAATAGAGATTGTTTTTGTCCTATTAAAAAAAAAAAAAAAAGGAAAGAAAAAGACATTTTCTAACTCCCTTGCTCTTGCTCTTGCTCTGACTGTGCTGCCTCTGAAGAGGAGAATTGTCCCAGTGACGAGCTTTTCTGACAGTCCTCTTCTAGATAACCCAAGATGTCTATAATGTGTTTATCGTGTGTCCTCACACATTTTTTTATATGATTCTGGAAGGAGAACAGTCTTCCCAGGAACTAAAGCTACTCCCAAACATAATGAAAATTAGAACTTGCCCACACAGCTGAAGAATGCAGTTTTTGTGGGAAATTTCTTGTTCATACAGGTTACCTATAGAGTGTTCAGTCGTTTTTCATGCTGGTTAATTTTATTTGCACCGCCATCTTTAATAATGCAAAAACATGTCTGAAGTAGCAGATCCATCCTTTATTTTACATCTTGCTATTGATAACTTTAATATAACTCCACAAATTTCCTAAATTCTAGCTGAGATCAGGATGGGAAGAAATAAACCAACTGGAAGACAGCACTGAGAATGCTTTTTGATTGATTTAAATATCCAGAGAAACAGTCCTGGATATCAGAGAAGCAATCACTAGATCAGCTAATTGGATTAGATTTTTAAATGTGACTGTGTACATTAAAACTGACAAAGGCTCTTAAAAATCATTATTTATGCCCTTCTATAAATTCTTAGAAATGCATTGCAAAATACTGATGTTATGTCAAGTAATAGGGCAACATGGCTAAGATCAAAGTCTCTGCAGATTTCTCCCAAGAGAAGGGAGAACAGAACATGCCCTTTTAATTTTGCAATTTTCTTTATATGCCATGGATTTGTTTTTCAAAGAAATTCTATCACTGCTTCATGGATGACCAAGCAAGTATCTAAAATAAGTGCTAAAAGATTTCTATCCCAAATCATTGGGATAAGGTGAAAAGAGTCTTAAAAATGTACCATATTTGAATGTCAGCTAAGAGAATTTTCAGTGAACATTAAAAAAGTTGTACAAACCCAAGACTTAAACAACCATCTTCATTCTTTGCCTTACTTGAAAATATAATCAATTCTTTTCAGAAGACTTGTGAACTCTTCAACTGATGTCCTGGCTCTCTAGTTTTAAGGGAAATTATTTAAGGGAAAATAAAAAATAAGACATTTCCTTAGTTTTCACACACAAAAGGATTTCAGATAAACACAGGGTAATAGATGCAAAAGATCTGAGGATTTATAAATGGGTCTATGAGATAAGAATCTAAACCCCAGAGTACAGTATCTAAGCTTCCCACTCAGAGAATGGCTGTTAGATACCAACGAAAAACAATCCTTAAAACCTATCCAAAACCAACACTTAAACACAGTTGTCTCTCTTAATTCCTATGATTTTGCAGAGAGGGAGCAACTGTTTGGGGATTTCAAGCTTCTGTCTTCATGTATAACCAGAGGCCTGAGTATATATACCATGACCATCTAGCAAAACATGCAAGGATAGCCCTAGGCACCAGGGCTATTTTTGCAAGACCATTTTTATAGACCAAACACTAGAGTTCCTGCGTATAACATCGTCATGCATTCACAAGCACTCCAGGGAAATAGTTTCAGTGAGGTAAGACTTAGAGTACACAAGCTTTTCTTAAATGCTTTCCACTTCCCTAAGAAACTGTAGAATCATAGAAGCATAGAGTATCCTGAAGGGACCAACAAGGTTCATCAAAATCCAACTCCTGCACAGGACAGCCCCAAGAATCACCCCAAGTGCCTGACAGAATTGTCTAACCTCTGGCAGGCTTGGTGCTGTGACCATTCCTCGGGGGAGCCTCAACCCGGAGTCCAACCACCCTTTGAGTGAAATGGGCTGTGAAATGCTGCTGTGCTTTATATATGCAATATCATTCCATAATTCTCACCCACAGTGCTTATAGTACCTTACTTAAAAGAAAAAATGCTCTATCTAAAAAGATGTATCAGTACAATACACCTATATGACAGTAAAACCTATTCTCTTACTCTGGGATTAATTTGTTTTCAGGAATTTCCTCAAATTCACATACAGTTCTTAGTACAGCATTCTGCATTTGGATTTTCAATTTAGCTGAAGGATCTATAAAAACTTGTGTTGCTCCAAAACTCCCAGTTGACCACAAAGAAAAGACAGCGCAGGAGTATCGATTATACCTGTCAGCTGTAATTTACACTTGCTAAACTACCTGGCAGATCTCTTCTTTCCAGACACCGTAATAGGAATAGTGTACGCAGTAAGCTGAAAAATTCATTTTAATAATACTGTGCTTCTGTAAAGTTTTTCATTCTGATGTAATGCCAAAAAGATTTACATGTTACACGGAATAATAATCTGTTTGAATAGCATTTGTAGAGTGCCTCACAGTCAAACAGAGCCAAGAAAAGAGAAAAAAAAAAGTGGTTAAATAGCTGGAGCTCTGAAATTCTGAAATAATTCTGAAATTGCCATAGTTTTTATCATCATGCCTCTTATTTGTGTGTTCTTCTATACCAATCTGTTAATGCTTGTCCTTAGTTCCGTTTGCAAGACATTCAGCGTGAGGACAGTGATAGTGCTCTGTACTTGCCCAGTACAATGGGAACACACATTTTAAGTTCCTCGTGCTACAAGCACATAAAGCTTGAGATTAAATAACAAACCACTTTAGCATGCAGCCTGGCAGGCTATCCTTTCTAGCAGTAGGATACGCTTTGCTACCTCTCCAGCTGACATGGCTTCAGTATTGTTTTACAAAGAAGACATATCTTTAAGTATCCTGAATTTCTCTTGAAATTTTCTTGCCCATGTCCTGATCAGACTTGTTCTAGCCAAGCCTATGAGAAGTAAAGGAACTTTAACCACAGAGGATGTAGCTGGGAGTAGAATCTGCTAATGAATCCAGGAGATTTATTACTAACAAGGCAGATGTATCGGCAAGACTGAATGATTCCTTGGCTATGGAATTTAACTCTTGTTACTAACATATGTTCTGGAGTGTCAGCTTTCAATTTGGAAATGTTATGTTCATAGCCCTTATGGTGGGGCCTAGAAAACCAACTTCAAACCTTTAGTGTTTTCAATTTTGTTAACAGCAAACGTATTATTTTGTAAAATATAATAATAATAAAAGTATTGTTTTCTGTCTACCTGCCTCTCAGAGTCATCTCTGCCTGTTGCTGCTTCCTATCTCCTTTTTCCCACAAGGGGGAGCGAAATTTTACTACATAGCTGGTATTTCCAACAGTGCTGGTCCAGGAGTAGGACAATGGTAGAAAAGGATGCTGACAAATGATTATATGGAAGTACTTCAGATAAATGGCATATGAGAAGAAAGTTTCAGGAAAAATAATTAAAAAAAAACCTAACAAAAATAAATATTTAAAAAAAATAAATAAAATAAAAAATAAGTGAAGAGGAGGGTAGAGACAGGTTCAGAGATGGCATTCCTTAACAGTATTTTAGTCCTAACAGCTTCCTACAGAGCAAGAAATCCAAAGGAATCCCCCCTTTTTCAAATAATAACTATGTCAATAATTTTGCGCAAGGTTCATATATTCAAGTCCAAGCCATCACTGTGTACATACTTAAAATGGGAATAAGTAATGGAACTGTAAGCTGCTTCAATGATGGGCTAACATTGTCATGGCATTGAGGCACACTTACCACACACAGTACATAGTGTACTGACCATTAAAATGGTGGTCATGAGTATCGTGATTTTCACACGTTATAAAGCTTTAGCTCTTCACATGGCAGCAAAGTAGGTCTTTTAAGACTTAGAAAGACTGCACCTTTTCCCACTCTTAGACAACTCAGTCTTAACTAATTATTGCAGCTGCAGTGCTTGGCACCAATATATTCTCATAGGCCTGTTGAAGTGAATAAAACTCTGCAAGGCCAAAGAGTACCTCACAGCAAACCTTTTTCCAAGATTGGGGCCTGGAATTGTTTTGAAACACAGCAGCTGTGTGAACATTATAGTTAGAACACGTCCTCATTCTGCGGTCAAATTCAGACAAATATATATCCTCATCCTGACTGGGCCTGTTGCTACAAGTGAATACACGAACTTCAGATCATTCGTCAATTATGGCATACATACATTAGCAACTTTAGCTCGCTTTAGACATCTCACTAAGGTTACAATTCAGATTCTTGAAATGTAGAGACCTAAATGGCTCCCGTAGTCAATGGAGAGAGGCAAGTGTCTTCTGGGGGTGATTAAATACTGAACTTCTTAAATGCAATGGTATGCTAAAACTGGTCTGATTTGATACACATTTTTCAAGGTCCACCTAACCTCAGACAAGACAAAGACTCAGGAAAAACTGTTTCAGAAAGTGGGTAGGGGAGACTTCTCTCTGATAATTATGATTTATGGTGAAGATTTTAAATAAAGTTACTCAGAAGAATTGAAAACTAACAGTGAAATTTGATTCTGAAAAAAAGTAGTATTAACCACACAGAATTTTTTTTTAAAAAAAAAAGCAAAAAAATCAAAGTTGTTCTGTAACAGTTAGCTATTTCTATAGATTTTCCCTCTAAAAATATTAGAAAAGATACACCATTTAAGTTTATAAATTTCTTTTTTAGAGTCTTCAGAAAAAAAAAATTACACACACACATTTTTGTAGTAATCAGAAGGGGAAATGGGGAATAGAGGATCATGAACAACAATCATGAAACTAAAGAAAGGAAAGATGTAAATATAATTCTCAAACAAATTTAGGGGGTGCTGGCTGCAGCTGAAAGAAAGTAGACCAGGCCAGACTATCCTGCTAGAGAGTTTGTAGCATGAATTTTGTATCCCTATAGGCCAGGAAAGAAACTGGACAGAAGGACTGTCTCTCCTTTAGCATCTTTCTTTCTAAACGTCCATGCACTGAAAAACTGGAAATAACAGAAATATTTTATCTGATTCTTTCTGAGGTACCTGCTCTGGAGAGGTGCAGATAGACAAAGACAGCTCCATTTTCAACACATAGACTCAAGTCATATCCTATAGTCCGGAGGCCTTCCCTGCCATCCTTTGAAACAGCTGAAATTCAGCACTGATCGGATAGACAATATATATCAAAAGTAAGTGCTCTGTATCACCTGCAGCTGCCTATTGAGAAGCCTACGTTGTTGTTCCAGGCTAAAGGGAGTCATCTCCGTTCTCAGTATTGACATACCATTTTTATTTGAAGAAATTGCATCAATGGATTTTACTACCATCCCCTGAAAATTCTGAAAGAAAAATGTTGCTAGAGAGTTTGTGGTTTGTGTCCTGAAGTAGCTTAATCTCCTTATACAAGTATGATAGGAACAGACGAGTTTCAAATTTTGCTTTCCCTGTTTTGGAATATAAATTCCTCCATCTTCCATCTTCCACACTATGGGCAAGTATAATAACCACTACTCTGCAAAGTCAGGTTGGTTATTTTTTTCTACCAGACTCTCTTGTTGACGCTATTCCACTTCACATAAATAATTAAATATTACTGTTAAATAATAAATATTAAATAAATGGGCCAGAGAGAGAGAGTAGGAGAAATACTGGTACTAAGATCTTTCTCATAACATTTTCACTTTTTTTGCAGGAGGAGAAAATGCCTCATTTTTTTGTCTTCATTTCAAGAAAAAAATCATAATTATAAAAATTTTTGGTTAAATTCTTTTTTCTGCCATCTGTTTAATAAGTTGACTAAACTGAACATGAATACATACAGATATAAACATTGTTCATTTTTCAAATCTCAGGCCACAAATGCCAGAAAATGCTCGAATTAATTATAATAGAGAGAAGAATTGCAAGGGTAGGGCTATTCCAATTTATAGTCTTGCCTTCTTTACAAGTGCCACATTTTATGGGAGGGTTTTTCTCTTCTGAGTGCACATAAACATGTATTCAGGCAACTGTCTAAACAGAAGGTGTATTGAAAATCAACAAAACACAAAGTGATGTTAAACTCCTGAAGCAGCTGTTGAAGTGGAAAAGGTTTCCAAGTTATTGCTCACCTTCCAACCCTGAGCATTCTTCTGCTTTGAGAATATTTTTTCTCCCTCTCCTTAAAAAACCCAACAAACTAATAAATAATATGTTCACCAACAGTGTTTGAGTGGGGAAATACCACACATGAGGCCAGGTTTTGAGCAATCTGTAAAAGAACTTGAAAACTACAAAAATTGAACACCAGACACTAAGTTCTTGCTGTCCAGAAAAAAAATCCCCAGATGAAACTTTATTTTAAGAGATTTATTTCTTCCAGAAGTGTATGCCACAGACTTGCACACTGTTTTTCTGAAGTTATTATAATGAACTATTCTTTTACATGCAAATTTCAGGATACTCAGAAGAAAAAAATTGAACTGGCTATTTCAAAATAAGGTATTAGACACACATTTGAAAATATGCAAAGGAAGTATTTCAAACCTAACACCTGCATGAAACTTTATTTGCATTATAGTCAAAATATATTTAATTACTCTGAGTGGTTTTACTGCTCTAGCACCTATAACAGGTGAGTTTTATCTCATGGCTTGAACTTCCAGTAGCATTATCTTGCTAAAACCAAATTAAATTTTAAAATTACAAAAATATGTCGGTGCAGCTTTATTGCTATATACAGTCCTTCAGACTCTTCTTTCATGGAACCTGAGAAGCAGATATTCACACAGAGATGTGCTGATATAGAGGCTGACCTGGTTGCATAAGACAGTAATGTTATGAAGCCATGTTTGAAGGTTTTTCAAGCTCACATTGGGTGTTACTAAAATGCAGCGAGCTGTTCTGAAGATGGGCCTGCCAGTCTGGGCTGACAATTCACAGAGGCGGGTTTTGAAGTAGAATGGGGTTTTATCTGCCCTGTAACCAGGAAATAGGGCTGTTTTAGTTTTGGATCCAATTCATTACCAGAGATTATATGACAGGTTTGAATTCAAATTCATCACTCTTCCTCGGAATAAAAGGCTTTAAGATAGGAAGTTCTGATTTCCATATATCCTTTTGTGAAAATATGTCTTAGAATTAAAACAACAAACTTGCTCCTCAACACAAAGGTTATGACAGCATGTATTAATGGCTAAAATAAATACATTTTTCCAACAAGATGAATTATGCACCAATATTCAGTATACCTGGAAAGGTCGGCACAGAACTCATCTGGGAGCAGAATCAATAAATTATTTGTGTGATAAAAGCAATGTGTTGCCTAGAACAAAATGCACTGTGTTTTTTAACTCTGACAATTTATTTTCCTTATAAATAAAATATTTTCCATGGTAAAACAATGTAGTGTGCAGTGAACAGAAATAATCTACAATTTTTAGCATGCACTTTAACAATGGTGTGAGTAACAGTGGAACAAGTTCAGCAGTAGATGGAGACTAAGAGCTGGCTCTACAGGTAGGGAGGAAGAACTGTGGTTATAATGTTTCTGAAAATATTATGATACAATCAGCTCTTGTTGCAAGAAGTTTAACTAGCTGAAGTGAAAGTTCATAATCATGAGGACATTTGTATATTCCTTCTGTCCAAAGTTTCCATTTGCTCCATATTTTTTCTTTCAGTGACATGCAGCACCTCGCATGTGTGCTGAACACTCTGCTAAATCTATCTTCAAAATCCTGTAGCAAGTTTTCAGAAAATTCCTTTAATTTATACTGCATATTTATTTCATTATATATTATAGTCAGCGAAAGGTATTTTAAAAAATATCTTTTAAAATTTTTTTCATTGAATATCTTTGTGGTTTTGGTCAACATGGAATAAGTATTTCGGTCATAACATGTTAGCATATTTTGCTGTCTTCCCCCAAACAAAGCCATTGTAGAGCCTTCCTTGGCTGAAACCTGATGGACTCTCCTGTAAATATCCATATGGAATTAGGGCAATAGCAGATGTAACTTCTGTTACATGCCAACTCTGTTCTGTGGTATTCCAGCTCAGGCACTTCAATATTTATAGGAGATAAGACAGGATCAAGGAGCCTTTCCTTAAACACTTAGTTACAAGTATTTTGGCTTCAAGAGATGGCTCTAAAACTCAAGGATGTGCTGCTACTTTTCTTGTAATATGTGAATTAGCTCACCTTAGCTGTGATGCTTATGAAATAAACTGGCAAGACAAAGTGTGGTAAGTCATGGCTGATGTTCACTCAGTTAAGAGACAGTTGTTCTTCTGTTACCTTATGGTTTATGTCTTTTTTAATTTAGAATTTCAGTTTTTTCCTCCCTTTTTTTTTTGATTTTATTTTTTTTGTTTGTTTTTTTTTTTTTTTTCCCATCTATTTTTTCCAAATAGAGTATAAACTTTGGGAGGATAATTATTAGTAGAGGTACATATTGTACCTGCTTTTTGTCCAATACTATATAAGTACTGATGCATTTTTAATGTTTTTTCCTTCTTATTGCTGTAAATGATTTCATTATATAATTACTTGCTTCTTATTTTTTAATACATCTCTGAATGCATTTGTGACCTACACATTAACCAGAGATGACAACTCTGGCATTGTTGCACAATTTGCTCGTACCATGTAGCATTCCCCTGAACTCATCTTAGATTTTTATTTTACTTGTAATCATCAGATTCCAGTTACATTCAATAGACAAGAAGAACTATCTTAAATGTTGCCCCTTATAAGGAGAGACTAGAAAACTAGCCAGATATCTATAATGTATGCGTTGAAATGCAGGTTAGATGAATCCAATAGCTGTGGTCCATAGTATTAGAAGTAAAATGAAAACTGAATTCTGTTCAGCTGACTGGTACCACAGCTTCTTTGCTGGGAACACACTTTCCTGTCCTATCTCCAAAATTAAAATGGTTATCACTGGCAAAGAAATTGTGAACCCAGCCCAAGTCATCCCAGTGTATTGCCTTCAATGTAAAAAAATTAATTATAATCAGTCAATTTTACATGAAATATAGCAACAATGTTCTCTCCATACAAAACCCAAAATTTCTTTACAATAATGTTTTCATTTAGGAAACTTGGCATTAATAACTTGTATAAACTACAATGTAATTGTGGACAATGTATAATTGTACATATCAAAGTTCTAAGTCTAAATGGAAGAAGCAGTAGTCTTGAACCACATTAATTTGCACTTTTTTGAAATTTCTAATTTTCAGTTTTTTCATTCTGAGCCAAGCCTTTTTTTTATTGTTATTTCTTAAGCATCTCTAAATTTATTATTTGTTGGTCAAATTTGCATTTCAGTTTAAATATATTTTCATGTTTACCAAAATCAGCTTAAATATATTTTCATGTTTGCCAAAATCAGTGTCAACAGGTGATTTTTTTTTCAGGGGGATTACAGAGTATTGCTCCTTTTTCCCTTCCCACTGTTTCCCAATGTGTCGCTCTGCTGAGGATAAATGTGTCCTTCCAGACCTCTGGGATGACACTGGTCACTGTATTCCAGTACCCATTTTGGCTCATCTCCCATGCACTTCAGAACAATAATAAGTAAGATGCAGCTAAGTTCCAATAGCTACTCTGATTGGAAACTAGAAGCTTGATCCGTGGTGTTATAGGAAAAATGCAACTGTTTTCAGCACCAGCACTCTAAGTTAGTATCTACCTAAGAAAGCAATTTTTACAGACTTGTTCTGAACAAATAAAAATAAGGTAGGACAGCATTTGTCAAAAGTAGAAAAAGTATTTTAGGAATTATAGGAGTTACAGGAATTTTTACAAGAGCTTTTCATTCATGGCTGGGCAGGAGACATAGCTGGTGCATCAGCCGTGGGACAGCTAATGTGTACTGTCAGCTTTTCTGTACTGACCCGCTTTCTTGCTTCACCTATATGATTTGGAAGAGGAAACATGAGGAAGCATGAGATCATTGGTAGATCTGTAGATCTGTAAGTACTTGAATTATCTGTGCAACTGGGCTCAGTTACAAGGATATGAATATTTTTACATGAAATCTAGAAGTTCCCAGTAATTTTAAAAATAAGATGGAAAAATTGAAATCACATAACCGTTAATTTCTTCTTTATTCTTTTTTCCTTACTTTGGTAGGAAAGAGTATTAAAATTTCCAGGAAATTACAGAAATTTCTCATATATATCAGAGGTAAGGTTGTGAAAACATCAACTGCAGTGCAGAACGTCAGAGCACAAAAACTTTTTCACCTTATATTTTACACTAAATCTGACTAAAGAGCCTATCAAGAGACTTAGCAAATCATCATGTCTTACTATAAAGTAATTTACAGTTGCATTTGCAGGCAGGCGTCAGCAGGCTCAAAACTCATTACAGCCAAAGATAACAACATTAACTTAATCCTGACAGGCAAAATACTCTAGTCAATACAATTGCAGGTATGGTGTGTTGAAATATCCAACTGCAAACAATCCTGAGAAAGGTCAGTGCAGCACAAGTGTTTAACAAGTGTTCCAGCCTAGTGTTTTAGACAAAGGTTATCACCGATGTTCAAATAAGAAAAAATCACACTGAATCATTGCCTTTGAAGTTTTAGTAACACTGAGCTTTCATCATAACCACAAACAGTAGTATTCATGTATCACAAAGCCTTTGTTTAAAAACCTGCTTGGAAAATGCATCGAACTCAAGAAAGTGCACAGAGAATAGTCAACCATTTATTTACATTTTTACAGTTTTTAATCTTTCTGTCCATAATATCTTGATTATAAAGAAATGTAAGTAAATATCTGAATATTTGCGTTGCTTCCAAGCCCATATTCCCTATAGCACTAGCAATTCATAGATAGACTATTGTTTTCACAAGATCTTTTGAATTACGTTAATAGTCAAGCTAGAATATCTGTGACTTGCCAGAGTATACAAATGAAGTATTAAACAAAGCTTAGCTGAATTCCTCCTTCAGGGGCATTGGCAGCTGTTTTGGAATCAAACACTAAGAATAAAATTTAGGTGTAAGAGTAGTAGTCACCTTATGATTAGCAAAATTCAAGAAAAAGAAGGAAAAGAACTCCTGAAATATAATAATAATTTGCCCCAAAAACATGTTGGGTTTTTTTTCAATTGAATTAAGTTCTTTCTTGATTTTGATGTTTGCAGTAAGTCTCTGATGTTAACATGGAAAGGAAATGACCCTTATAATATCTATTAACAGTATGGGGCTGTTCCTCTATACTTAATGACAAGTCACTGAGGTGCCAACTTTTAATTATATATGTAGTTTTCCAGACTAGCTCATGTAAATCATATCTTTGTTAAGGTTATTATTTTCAAGGTAATATTAACCAGCGAAGCTTGTTCCTACTAATATTTTAGGTCTAAACTCTGCTAAGAAAATTCCTACTATAATTATTAGACTTTGAGGCCTCATTTCTGTATTGAATCAAGTCCTGCATAAACGCAAGAAAGACAAATTTAGAAGTTCGGGACTGGATTTTTTTCATCATTTTCCAATAAACTAATGTTTAGTACATTCTACTAACGGGTTAACATTTAATGTGAAGAGTAACATGTACAGATAGCTATAGAAGAGTATCAAATTACTCTTTGCTGTGGGGGGACAGTTTTTATTACAATAATAATTGGCATGTTACTGTGACATGACTCAATTTCTAGGAGAGAACTGATGCTTCTCAGAGAGGGACAGTCTCGAAGGTTAAAGCAACCATGCTTCATTAAACAGATGCATGCCACTAGATCAAGTGCCAATAATGACATAACTGACACAGAGCAGAAGAGGTCTGCACTAGTGTTCTCACCTTGTTTCCACTAGAGTGTGTCATTGTGGATGCCTGTACTGAGGCCCAGCATAAGCAAGGGGAAGAAAACAAATGATGCCTTCATAGGGAGAGATGGGCACAACCCAGAAATGTAATTTATCAAAACAAAGGGGACACTGGAGCTGAACATCTGCATACACATGTAGATAGACCTTAATTTCCAAGGTGTTGCACAGTATACTCTGGGTAAAATAATAAGGATGTTTTTCAGAACACATGTATTGTCACCTCATTGTGGAACTGCAGATGGAAATAACATTTGCATAACACTCTGCTCCTTATAAAACTTAATAAAGTTCAACATTTTATACCACTAATTCATTCTTGTTCCAATGGTGAACTTATCATAGCTACAGGTTGGACAGCTAACTGACAGTAATGTTTTAGATATCCCAGCTATATTTTTTGCCAAATCAAATTTAATATCAGATACATGGTAAGATCAAGACAAACAATTTTCTTCGTCATGTCTTAGTAATTATGCTCAAAAAATGCTAAAGAAGATTATTAAGTTTTTGTTTAAGCGCTGTTACAGAGCTACTTCCTTCAAGCACTCAAAATGCTTTTACTTATATATGACCCATTCACTCAACCCACATTGGCCACCTTTATTTGAAATTACTTTGCATATGGACTCAGTTGAGCACTGAGGATCAGCAGTATCTCCTGAATATCCTCAGTGCTCCAAAAGAACCATTATCCCTGACTGTGGGAAAGCGTCCCGTAGATCAGACAACCTCGTCATAAGAAAAAAAACAACATGGGAAATAACCCAAAAACTGTAACACCACAGAGAATCAGCAAAGGCAAAATAGTTATACGAATATTGTCCCTTACACTCCTTGCAGTATGCAAGGCCAGATTCCTTTAGCTACCCATAGTGCTCATCTCTGGCCATATGATTGGGTTTGGGATAAAAAGAGCAAAGCTGGGGTGCTCTGGTTAAGAACACTGTCTACTGAGACACAGATGAAGCAGAAAAGATGGTTTGTGATTCTTTTTTCTAAAGGATCCACCATTGCAATTGAGTTTTATAGAGATCTTAACTTCAGAGTAAGTTTCCACTGAAAGTGATAGTTCTATATGTTTACATATATGTGTCTGAGGTGGGTGTGTAAATGCACACACATACACACCTTTTTGGGCCTTTGCTGCAGTCCAAGCTGAGATTTTTGCAGGGACTGCCTTCCCAAGGAGCAGATGGCACACCACTGTTACTGCTAGGCAAGTTTGGATGTTCACACCCAAGTGTCAGTCAGCCTCCAACTAGCACAGCTAGTAACTAAAATCATGAGGCTGCCTGATTCCTGCCTTGACAAGAAAACTTAGGGGTTTTGACACCTTTTCCAAGAACTTTATGACTATGCCACCATCCTGTTTAAATCTTATTGCTTGATGCATATGTCTGTGCTATTTTCTGTTCAGATTATAGGTGTTCAAGACTCCAAAAAGGCCCTTTAAAAGACATTAAAAGTGTTGGTTACTTTTACTACTCTTATATGCTCAGACCACCTACAATCTTCTTTTCTGGTTTTATAACAAAGCAATCATCACAACTTTGCTCTGATAATTTTCACCAGCAATAAGATAATTTCTTAAGGAGAATGATAGTGTAGAAATGCAAAGGAACTGTGACCTGGAGTTTGCTGCTTCTGGATGTGCTTGCGTTAAGGGAACAGAGGACAAAAAGTACAAATCCTCTTTTCCCTTTGTGTGTGTTTGTGTGTACAAAATACACAAACAATATATGTGACTGCACTTTCCTGTTCACAATGAGAAACTTCTAAAATAATTGACTCCTCCAGCTATTTCTTCTTTATAGTGACAGAATTGAAACACCTCAAAACTTGCTTCTCAGATATAAAAACCAATAAACAATAATTAAGCTTGAGCAGGCTTGTTTTTTAACTAAACTGACATACACTTATCCACTATGGCAATATATTTGGAGGCCACAAAAGGTTAATCACTAAAATTTAACACACATCCACTGTGGGACAGCACTTGAGGGACTTCAGTCTAGGGTTAACTGTCTTGCCCCCACCTTAGTCACTCCTTATCTGTATACCTGTGAACATAAATGTCTCTTAGAGGACAAATTAGTAAGTCTGAGGTAGTTAAGATGATCTGAAGACTTATACTGATGTAATCTGTTTAAGATGATGTAAAGGTTTAGCATAGATTATGGTACTTATATATCTGATAGCTTTAGTTTGGTTTATCTGAAAAAACTGTTCCAGGACAATTTGGAGGGAATAGAGCTAAAGAGGGAAAAGGGAAATACCAGGAACATTGAAGAATAGTTAAGAAGCGAAGGTGAATATTTTGCCTCAAGCCATGCACTTGAAAGACTACAAACACAAGTCTAGAAATACACGGTTAGCCTGGAATACTAAGAAGATGCTAGTCAATCTAGTTTATTAAATATCTCCCAAGTATGTTCATGGGAAATTACTGCTGACATTGTTAGGCAGTTGCTAGATTTGTTATTTGGGAATCATTAGGGTTGTTTGACTCTTTGAAAAGTTAGAAATTAAATTTTAATTTCTTGACTAAATATATATATTTATACCAAGTTCATTAAAGAAAAACATGTACAGAAGAGAACTTTCAGGAGAGTTAACAGCATTTTCATCATCTTTCAATTTCCACATCATCTTCCAATTTCCTGCAACAGGATAGATGTCATTTCTAATGGTTGCTGGGAATTGCTACAGTTACCTATATCTATATTACTTACATAATTATATATAATTTTGTATATCATACATATTATAAATAATTTAATAAAATATTTATATATTTCTTATGTTTGTAATTACTCATCAGTTATATTTTCATGCATATGTACAAGGGGGAGGAGGGACCTAATGAAGGCATTTAATCTTAATTGTCATTCACCCTCATCTTTAAGAGCTGAACTAAAACTCCTAAACTTTTTTTCTCTTATTTATCCATCTTGCCTCTCCAGAAAAAAATGGGATTTTTACTACTGCTGATCTGGAAAGGTGCACAACAATGGCTTTGATGCTTTACATTTAATAAAATAAGACAGCACTTAAAGATTTAAGATTTGTTAGTGTTTTAATTTCTGCATTCCTTCCAAAGCAATGTGAACTTTCCAGCCTGTGTGCTGAAGATTGAAGTTCCACAAAGATAAAAATGGACAACGTTTCTTTAGCTGACAATTTGTCACATAGCCTTTAAGTTTTACTAGCCCGGAGAGATATCTGACAACTAAATAGTGAAAGGAAAGTGAATGATTAGCTGGCAGACCTTCAGGCTACTGAAAGATAGTTTTAGTAGCCTGTCATGAAAATCTGTGGCCTCGGGCTGTGGGGCTACTTTTTATTTCCAAGCCTGTTATTGATTTTGGTATGAAGAAAATAATTTGGTATTGTTGCTTAAGGTGTCACTAAAAAAAAGAAAAGAAAAAAGGGAGAAAAAAAAAAAACGCTACCACACGTTTCATTTGTTAACAGTTTTTCGGTCAAATTTACGTTTTTATTACAACAGAGATTGAGCTGGTAGATGAAGGGCATTTACTACTTAAAGGTACTACCATCTTTATGAAACATGGCACACTAATCGAAGACACAAGTAAACTGAAAATTAAATTTAAAAGCCTATAATTTAGTATCTTCCTTGCCAGGAATGATGACTTTCATTTACGGAGGGAATCCAGAGCTGCTCAGGGTCAGTCTGATGTGTGCCATTTTCAGGCCTATCGGAGAGGCTGATGGAGTTGATTAATTTCTTGGAACTCAGCTTTGTCTTCTCCAGCTCACTGAACAACTTCATTTCGGCTGATGAGTTCAAACAGGGGTCAGAGCAATCCTCATTTCTGACAATCCCACAAAATGGGAATTAATTTTATGAGTTAGTACTATTGTGTTCAAAACTAAGCAGAAAGCAGTCAGATGACTTAACCTAAGGAGGGAAAGAAATATTCCATTTATGAAACCTACTAAAAAAGACAGAACTGTTTAAAAATACAGGAAAATATTTACATTAGCCAGAGAAAATTATTAAACATCCCATAGAATCTAATGCCTGAAAATCCACTTAAGGTCCATGTCAGAGCAAACACTTAAATTGTAGCTGTTGCTCTTCATCTTTATTTAAAAAACACATTCAGGGGTTAAATTGATTAAAGTGAGTTTGAGAGAACTGAAAAATGCAGGGCAACGAGAAGAGCATACCTGCTTTAGAGGTAACAAGACTACAAGCTCTAATTTTGTTTTAGTGACAGATGAGACATAATAAAGCAATGCTGCCCATGTAAGTAGTAATGGCATTCAACATTATGAATATTGATACACTCTTCCGAAGCAAGTATTTCACAACACAATCTTCAGTCTTTACACTCAAAGATGATGAAATACAAGTAACATTATTAAACTGATGCAATTTTGAAAAACGATATACAAAACACCGCCACTTGATCTAAGAGTATTCACACCTTTCAGATACTACTAGGACTTAAAGATTGTTTTAATAACTATTATTTCCATAGAACGATCTAGAACTACTCATACCTTAAGTAGTACATAACCTAAACTTATATTTTAGAATCATTTGCTGCAGGTGCCAACTTTCTGTCATTGTTCTTTTTCAAACCTTGGTTTGAAAAACCTGCCACATATGAAACACCACCTAAACTGTGGAAGAGGTTTTACTCTTTCAGTGTACTGGGGGCTGGTTGAATCCAGAGATCAGAAGAAGAGGAGTACCATATTCAACAGCAGTAAATGTGAGTTTTCTCAAATAGAAAATTACACCTTCTTTATTTGACATAGAAAAGTTAAAAAACAGACTTAAAAGATGGGGAGATGAGTCAGAACTTTTGCTTATCTGTATGACCCAATTGGTCCTTTAAATACGGTTGACTCCAGAAATTGCAAAATCTGAGTTCAAAATATAGACCTACTTTACTAAAAGGAATAAACGAATAATTTTCCAAGTCAACCCTTCCAATTTCCATTGTTTTGTATATTGAAGATATGGCAAATCAGTAGCTCAGAGATAGAAGACAAAATAACAGTTTCTGCTGTCACTATTGAGTGCAACAGTTGTTGAAGCTCAAACTCTGTGCTGGTTGGAGGAACATATGGAGTTTAGGAGCTTTCATTCAACAGCTGATGTTTGACACTAACTTATGTAAATCCTATAAATCTCCTTGTCTAATGAAGCTGAGATCTTGATGCAGATCTTATTATCAGCAGATGTGGATGATATGATGCTTTTAATTGATAAATGTATTTACATTTACCAGCATTTCACTCAGAATGAATGACTCTATTGTAATTTGAAATAAAATAAAGCAAACTGAATAACAGTTTAAAATGTCACTATGACAATGAACCTTAGCTGCTTAGAAGTGAATTTTTCTGTGAGTCTTCTTTAAATAAAAATACTTATCATTTGGATAGCAAGATTAGGGGGACAAAAATGTGAGGATGGTTTAGTTCCACTACAGAAGCCTTCAAGTGCTACAAATCACAGTCCATGGCCCACAAAAATTGTTTGCTGGGCAAAAAAGGTGGTGTGTAACTAATTTTTACTTTGAATTCTGCATAAAATCTCCATCATCAGAAGTATCATCTTTTTTGGGGGAAAAACTAACAAAGAATGTACTCGTTAATTTTGAGAAAGGTATTGCTCATTTTTCTTCAAACCCCTCCTGTTACTGGATTTACTTGAGTAATTAAGTCTCCTATTTGTAACTGCAATTACTAGTTATCAGATTATACACTATAATGATTAAAAAGTACACAGAGCACTGAAAATGGATGGGGAGAGTTATCTGATCCACTTCTGCAAATGGTAACCCATTTTGCAAAGTGAAAATCTGTCTTTTTAGCTAATTTTCCTGGCTGTCTCTCCTTCCAGTATGGGCAAAATGTTCGCACTGCCTCTATTCTTCCAAGTCACAGGATGATAACTTAGGTTTTGCTCGCAGCTACCCACAGTGCATCTAACCCTCATCTCAAAAACTCTTACTATGATAATTTCACCTTTTCTTCAATAAAGAAGTTAGGCTATTAAAATCTAGAGTCCCACTATTTATCCAGATTACGGTGCTGTGCCATTTCTCTATTGATGCAGTGACTTCTCAGTGTTTGGTATTTTCTGCACTAGAATGAAGTGAGACCATGAGTGTCATAGATTAAAACAATTTCCAAATCCTCTATACCTTGAACATGAGGATTACAAGTGTAGCTTGAATTTCGAATGCTGCAGTCTATTTCAAACTCATGATCACTGCTTACATAATCTTCTGAGTAGTACCACTGACACATATAATTTGTAGATACACATACCTCTACATGATAATTTCTAATATGAAAACTGATTACTCAATAAGAATTTACACAAATTAGAATACAAATATAATTTGCAAAGGACAAGATACTAAAAATTTTACAGGCTTTTGTGCTTTGTAGTGCTAAGAACTTTAAACTTCCACCAATAATGGGAAATTCTGTCAGCTCTAGATCTGTGTCTTTCATTGGCACTGTCCAGTAGGCAATCAAATTGATCTTTTGATAGCACAAATGGGAAAGTGCAACTATGTTTGTATCTATGTAGGCTGTAAATTGGAGTTGCAGCTTTTTCTGCAGTGAAAGTGAAATTATATGCTATTCAAAATGAACTATAGGATGCAAATTAGCATGGCTATGTACTTGGGTTTAACATATATGCATTACATTTATTTCAGACACCGCTGTTTTTGCTGAATGAAGTATGGAAAGGTTCTAGAAGTCTTATGGCCCAATACATGAAAGCAGAAAGAATTACTGAAGCCTAGATGAATACACAACAGCAAGCCCTTCTGCATCAGCCACTTGCCATCTCTCCTTGCCACAAAAGAAAATGGACAATACCCATGGAAACTGTGTGCTATCCATTCAGACATCTTCAAATAGCATTCCTTAATTAATCCTAATGGGATACAGTTCTGAGAAGTGGAGAAGCTAGTATCTCTCATTACTCGATTCTTTTCTATTTTAATAATACCTTACACCAGTGGGATGGAAAACTGTTATGAACAGGGATTTTACATTTTTTTATCATCGTTAATCCAGCCTGTTGCAAACAAGATCTCACATCCACTGTGCTTCACTGTGCTCTCTCCATTTATGCCTAGAAAAGATCAAGCACAGATTGCAGCCATTGCAACACTGTTACCCAGCCCTACCAATTGACTGTTAATCTAACAACCTGATCTGAAGTGACCAGTTTAAGGAAGAATGTAATTTACTCCTTATGCCCATTGAGTTTTAGGTTTATCTCACCTGCTGAGTAGCTTCAACCCAGGCATTGTTGGTTGTATTGGTCTGAATAATTGCTCATGAATTAATATGCAATCTTTGATGTACTGGCCACAACACTGAAGATGTCAAAAACTGAGACCTAGGACTGCTTCTTAAAGTCAAGTGATAGCCAACAGAAGATTATAAAGTCCTGAGAAAAATATTTAACTTCTCCAGTCAATAAGACTATACTCATGTTCTACAAAGTCAAGAGGTTGTGAATATCCCTCAACACATTCAAAGATTCATCCCAGTCATAATTAATAACAAAGAATACAATAATAAATACCTTTAGAGCACAAGTTCTGTCAACTACATAAATTATTTTATCCTGCAAAGAGTAGGTAACATCATCTTTTCTTGATATCTAAATTGACAGCTGAATATGCAAAATAAATTATAAAATTGATCTGAGGAGATCCTCCAGAAAACTGATGGTCAGGATTTTTTTAAATCCTTGAATAATTTGCTTATTTCTTAATGTTCATGTTTATTTCAACAAGTACCAGACACAAAATTAAAGAAAAAAACAGTCACAAATGGCATCAGTATGATAACAAAAACAGAGTAAAGAACCCAACACTGTGCATATAATGGACATATTAAAAAAAAAAAAAAAAAAAAGTAGAATATTTGGGGTAAAACCCAGTGAACCCCAAAATTATAATTTTGAATGGTGTTTCTTGATCATATGTTATGTGGGTTTTATATTCTTAAATATCAGTTATAGTTTGTAGTTTTGAACAGTTACTGGACATATACAGGCCTTTCAGCGTTTATTTGGGGGGTTTTTTAGCTTTGTAGCATCTGTAAATTGACATCAAAGTTGTCACAGAACCACAGCATGGCTGAGGTTGGAAGAGACCTCTGGAGGTCATCTAGCCCTATTTACCTTCTCAGGCAGGGCATCTAGAGCAGCTTCTGATGGCTGTTGAATATATCCAAGGTGAGACACTCCACAGTCTCTCAGTGCAAAATATGGCAGTAGCTTCTGATGTTGGGATGGAGCCTACTGCGTTACAATTTGTGCCCATCACCTCTTGTCCTGTTGCTGGGCACCACTGAGAAGAGCCTGGCTCCATCCTCCTTGTAACCTCCCTTCAGGTATTTACATGCATTAATGAGACCCCTACTGAGCCTTCTTTTCTCCAGGCTAAACAGTTCCAGCTCTTGCAGTATCTCCTTACACATGAAATGCTTCAGTCTCCTCATCATCTTCAAGGTCCTTTGTTGGACTCTCTCCAGTGTGCCCATGTCTCTCTTGTAGCCCAGAACTGCACCCAACACTCCAGGTACTGCCTCATCAGTGCTGAGTGAAAAGGAAGGATCACCTCTCTCAACATGCTGGCAATAGTACTGTTAATGCAGGACACCATTTCCTTTTTTTGCCACAAGGGCAGATTGTCAGGTCATGTTCAAATTGGTTCTCACTAGGATCCCCCAGGTACTTTTATGCAAAGCTGCTTTCCAGCCAGTCAAACCCCAGCTTGTACTGTGCCCGAAGTTTTTCCTCTTCAGATACAGGACTTGGCATTTCCTCATCTTGAATTCTTCAAGAAATATGTTAAAGACAATGCCCACAAAACTCACACACTAGCAAAATAAAACAAGTGCAAAGAAAAATTTTCCTTTCCCTTCAGTTCCCATCCTTAATGTGCATGAAGAAGAAGATGTATATCTAGTCCACTGACCATATCAGATATACAAAATGAGGTAGTCAACACCTTTCCACATCTTGAATGTGCCTGATATTACTTTGTTGACCAGTACTCATCAAGGCTTCATGATATCTAGGACCCTTCATTTCCTCTCCCTGAAAAAGCCCAATCCAGTTCCCATTGGATTTAACCATGAGAGTCAGAGCAACCCATGTCTTCAGTGCCTGCCATGTACCTTGTCAGCTCCTCATCCTGCATTTGGGAGTCCTTTTCTGAAGATTGTGATTCTTGTAGTAGATTTTTATGGTGAACTTGCATGCTGGAGTATGACTACTATTCTACTACAGATTTTGGGGGCTAATTTACAGGTTTTATACATCTTTATTTTTTACATAATTTATTTTAGATACATGCACAGAAATATATATTTATATATCCACACATAAGGATTTATACATATCAACACACATATTGGTTATGAGTTATGCTATATACCACAGATGTGTGATAGTACACACAAAGCTATATGTAAAAAGGCAGATATTTAAAAAAGGCCTAATTTTATAGTTGCAGGTGCAGCTGTAGATTTATATTTATTTATAAGGTATATCTAAAAGTTTAGATTTACATCTAAACACCTATATTTATTATTTTTAGTAAGATTTTGGATATAGCTGTATTATGCTGATGAAGGCATCAGCAACATCCATACAGCTCAGAAAGGAAGTGTAAAATTATTGTGCATCCTGTAGTGATGGGCTACCTGCCACTTCAGTTTCATCTCAGAATAGCCAGGCCAGCAGGGACAGAAGTTTGACTGACAGAATTGGAGAGTGGCAGCAGAAATTTGTAAATTATCACTGGTGAAAAGGAGGCTGTATATCTACACATACATCAGTGTGTCTTAAAACACTGGGAAATATGGCAACTGGTTTATTGCTTATCCATTCTTTTGGCTGCATCTCTGGTGTAATTATCAGTTGTGCAATTTATGATTTTAAAACTCAATACATGTGTGTTCATTAAAATACATGTGTGTGACATTAAAAAAAAATAGGGGGAAGAAAAAAGACATCAATCCTTCTAGCACAAGCTTATGTTAGCTATGTGGTGTGGTACGGATCTTACTTTGCTCATGGACTGGAATTTTTTTGCTTAAAATTACTGGGGAAAGTAAGGTAAAATTCTTTCATTTTCATGTCACTTTTCATTATTAAATTGAACAAGCAGGAATTGAAAAGCTGAGCAGATGGTTTCAGGGCACCAAAAGTAGCTTGTCTCTTGGACAGAAGGAACGTTAGGCTATGGAAAGTATTAATTAACAGTTATCATTTGTGGGAGTTTTCAGCAGTTGACATTGAAAAGATCATTAGTCTTCTACATAACATTTTTTAAAATATGTTAAGAGTAAATTTGTCAGTCTTCAATAAAAATCAAATGTAAGTAGTTGTCATAAAATGAAGGATAGTACCATTGGAAGTCTTCACTGTAGCAATACCAAAACACCATTGTACAGACATATACCACTGGGGAGGTGATCAGAGTTTTATAGGGGAAAAAAGGACAACATGTCTTTCCCCACTTCGGTACACTTGCTTCAGAGCTGATCTGATTTTTCTGCAGATTAAGTCTCTGTTCCTTGGAAAAGTGAATTTATGATGGAGTTTACGGTGCAAGTCAGAGGTAATGACACTGGGAGCGCCTCATTTTCCAGCTGTCCTCTCATTCAGAAAGTATCTTCCACAGACTCTTCAGAACAGTTTTTTATTAATTAGAAGGAAGAGAAAAGGAAATAAATATTAATTTAATTAATTTAATTGTAATTAAATGTATTAATTTAATTTTGTTTTAAAGAAAGAGTGGAAAGCTTTTTTTGTAGAGTGTGATATTTTCCCAGCAGAAGAACGAAAATATTCTAAAAATTAAAGAGTCATGAATGAATATTGAAGATACATAAACAGAAGTCTATAAAATCTGTAACAGCTGTTTCAGATAAGATATTTGTAACAGCCACTTGGTTTTCACAGTGTGATAAAGTCTTCTGACAGAAGAAACATAATTCAAGGAGTTAGCAAAACTCAGCAAACTGATTAATCTATTTAGGTCACACTGATACTTTCAAGCACATAAACTTTCCATATATTCAGAGGGCAGCTCTTACAAAAAAAACTACATTCATAAATACTGCTATAAGAATGAAGGGAAGCGAAACAACACCTGAAGTTTATTAAGATTGAAGTTGGCAAATGGTCACTTTTATTTTCCCTTATGCTTACATCTTTGAAGAGTAGAGAGAACAGAAAGGAAAAGTTAGTAAGTGACTAGCATGGAGGATCAGCGAAGAAATAAGTACTGACAGTGATTGAATTATGTTGATCATACCAGTAAAACAGCTACCATTGGCACAGGAGACGTGGGACCATCAGCCTGGTACCATCTGGCAGCGATCATTGCAGTGCCTGACATCAAGCAGGTAATGTTAACTCCACCACGAAAGGGTCTACGAACTATGATCAGAGATACAGCCCCATCAACAGACATCTATTTTCCTGCTTTGCCATAAACGTCAGTGTCCATAGACCCCTCAATTATTCAGTGTTCTGCTGAAGGTTAAAGGCTCAGAACAGATTTTATAAGGCAGTCTTGACACATATTGTTTCCCCTGACCACACACACGCACACACACAAAAATGCAGGCTGGGAATGCCACAGTGGATAAAGATCAGCTGTAATTCATTTGCAATAATTATAGAAAAAATGAGCAGTGCTCAAGGTGAAGAAAAAGCAAAAGAATTTGTTTCTTTGGAAAAGATTCTTTGAAAGCAAGTGGCTAAGCACATTCAGCACTGTTTTTTTAGATGTTTTTCCTATTTTCAAAACCAACATTACAATTTTATGATGCACAAAATGGAAAACTTTCAAAAATGTCAGGTTTTGAAAGAGATTACTATGAATAATGTATTTCAATACAGCTTTGTCAAACTGTTCTATAGTACATACATTTGTAATTTCTTAACACTGAATTTACTGGGAAGTGACACTACTGTGCTCATGCTGTTCACACTTGTTTACAAATAGAGGCAGTCAGGCTTTGAGCTTCAAATTCAAGTGTCCAGATACTGACGTGACTTGCCTGAAAGCACTGGCAGGAAAAGTATGCTGTGTTAAAAATTCATAAAGAACACTGCTTTTTATTTCAAGAGTAACAGGAGCAAAAGGTTTTTGCAGTGCCCTGGGAAAGAGAAAGTTCAAATATTGTGAAGTTGCAGGAGTAGATCAGAGCATACTATTCACAGCTAAAGCCTACAAGGCAGTTCTTTATAGTGTCTTGGGTGAGACAACTGAAGGAGAACTGAACCTAAGGAGCCAATTTGCTGAGTTTTGTTCAGTCTGTAAATTGAGTAGTTTTTATTATAGAATCATGAACTGCAGGAACTGCATATTGAACAATGGAAAACTATATTTGAATCTGTATTTCTAGGTTATCTAAACTTACATTTCCGTAACTCCTCCAAAATGTTGAACAGACCCATGAAGGGTTGCTATAACAGATTAGATCTTTCAAAATTCTGAGCATCAACAATTATTGATCCCATAGCTGGCTACTTTTTCAGACACCTTTGTTGTGAGAAGTAGCCATGTTCAAGTTCCAGGCTAGAAGGAGACAGGTAGGGGTTTGGGGTTTATTGTGTTTTCTTTGTTGTTTTTTTTTTTTTTTAAACTATGTGCTCAAACTTCCCCTTCTGAAATGTATGCGCTCTTTGAGTTAGATTTAAAAGTCTAATACCTAAGGTGTAACATTTCTTTATCCTCTTGTTCTCTTTATCCTGAAGTCTATACTGACTGCTAACAAAACTGCTATGCATCATGTATTTTAAGATAACTTTAAATGAATATTCAGCAAAACAGCTTTGTATTTTAGACAGTTTCTGAACTAGATCCTTCTAGGAGAGACAAACAACTAGAAACACTTGTCAAATATGTTATTTCATACATTTAATTAATATCTATCAAATGTCTGTCAGATGGCTGACTGAATTATTTGAGGAAAAATTAGCAGAGTAAAATCTCAATATTTGACAGTAGCTGAATTTTGCCAAGGGTCCACCTCAAGCCTATGCACACAAATAAGGAAATACAAAGACAGCAGCATTACATGGAAAGCTCTCACACTTTTAAGAGGGGGGAAATCAGCATGTCTGGCAGACCAGCTGAAGAGCCACTACTCAGACGCACTCATTTCCCGTCTCAGGTGCAAAGTCCGGCACTTTCCCTTGTGGAACTTCATACGGTTGGTGATTGCCCAGTCCTCTAATTTGTCGAGGTCTCTCTGTAGAGCCTCCCTGCCTTCAAAGGAGCAAACACCTCCTCCAAATTTTGTGTCATCTGCAGACTTGCTTAGTATCCCTTCCAGTCCTGTGTCCAAGTTATTTATGAAGATATTTTTGCAAATGCATCAGTATAATGAGAATTCCTGCCTTGTAAACCCCAGAACATCGGGAATTCGATGTCTTTCTTTTCAGTGTCATGGCATATATAAACCTCTATATTGGAAAACTCATCATCCTACACTCAAAAAATGAGTGACCACGAAATTTTCTCTTTATGCAAAATCCTATTTCAATTAATTTTGGTTGGATGAAGAAGCAGTCCTCTGGGATCTCCTCTTACACTGCTCTGTAGGCTCCCATATAGTACCAATCTCCACTTCCAGCAGTAGATATGCTAGTATTTTTCTCATCTTATTCAAGACCTTTTCTTCTCACTACCTAGACTGTTAGTCTCTGCTTTTCACTCTCACCAAAGCAAAAAATCCAAGGTTCCTGCGACTGTGCTACAGCTGCATGCAGATACAGCTATGACTCTATCAAGTCTTGAAGATAAAGCGTCACCTGAGCACAGGTTCAGAGCCTATTAGCTCAGGTTTTAACGACATCTTTATTCACCAAGAACACTGAGACAATTCTCCCTGTTAGGCACTATAACACTATAACAGAATAAGTCAATTTTTTAAAAATTAACATAGGTACAAGTCAAAAGCTTCATCATGAAAATGCTGCCACAGTAAAGAAAAAGTGTCACATACCTTCCAATGAGTAAAAAGTGGGGAGATGCAATTACAAATAAAATGCCTTCCACTTATTAAGTAAATATAATATAGAGGAAATTCTTATCAAAATCAATTGTATTATCTCTGAAATTTACTCATTTTAAATCTGATCACATTTTTCTACTAGAAAAAGGATTTTTTGGGATGTTACTAAAAGAAACCATAGTGTGTGATGATCATATTCAGAATATGCAAATTAGTTTAGCCAACACATACTACTACATTACTGTGTTCTTGTACAATTATAGAGTATCGTTGGAAAGTCTAAATAATGGTTTAAACAATAAGAAAAGGTGGGCAGATGTAAGATTTAGCATACTCTGTATCTAATAAAAAAGAATTCTGGAACTAGGTAAAAAAAGTTTTGTATTTCACTATTCTGAAAAAAACCTGCATCCTTTGGAAGAAGTCTCTGATGGATGAATTTTATGTGGATAGGTAGAACCCTAAGGCAGACATGAATGTGAGGAAATGAACAATAGTTGCATGTTCCCACCTGAATATGAGGAAGAAATTTTTTTACTGTGCAAATGATTGAGCAATGGAACAGATTGCCCAGAGAGGTTGTGGAGTCTCCCTCACTGAAGATATTGCACCTGGACATGTGCTCTAAGATGATTCTACTTGAGCAGGGAGGTTGGACGAGATGACTCACTGTGGTCCCTTTTAACCTTGCCCATTCTGTGATTCTGTGAAATATATTTAAACCTGAGTGTTTATCTTGTAGACTTCAATAAGAATTCATGTGCTGAAGATCCATGTGGAATAGTCTTAACTGTTACAACTGGCTGTATATTGTACATATGTGCTCTTCTACAAAGATACCTGAGCATAAAAGGTTATTAAGACAGCAATTGAAATGAAGGTTCTAAAATGCAAGTTTCATCAAAGAGTGAAGAAGAACACAGTGTTGCAGCATAATCCTCCTATGTCACTCAACCTGGTACTACTCACAGCCTAACTCTAGTCCTAGATACTAAAAACACTTGACAAATAAAGTTCAATCATTAAATTACTCCTGCAATAACTACAGATATTCACTTCCCTTTTGGCTAAATGTTTTCTTTGTTATCATTGATCACAGTTAGTACAACAATTGAGTTATTAATCAGCAAATTCTAGCTGATTAACCTTCTTTGAGTATTCTGCTTCACTGGACCTGTCAGTTACTCTTCAGTATACCAAGTTACAAAATCTTCCTTTAGACTCAAACGATCTGAATGTTTTCATGGTGGTATCTAGAATTACTGTTGTATATGGACTGAAAACACAAAATTATGTGTTTAGATTAATAGTTAGAACCATCTGAATAAATACTGTGTAAACTGACTAATATCCTCGTAGTCCATTACGTTATAAATTGTTCATCAGATTGATTGCCTTAAGAAAAAAGAGCAAAGGAAGAGCTAAGACAAAAAGAAAAATACCTGCTGTTGTTCTGTTTAACAAATTGCAGGTAATTCTATGCACGCTGGAGAACTTACCTCGCTGCTTATGAGACTAGTGCTTCTTCAGTAAAGCCCCAAATGTAAATATCTTGTCATAACACACAATCTCATGTGCAATGTTAACTCAGGCCTGGATTCCAGAACACTGGAAAATGAATAGTTTTAGATAGGAAAAAAAACCTCAAAAATAGGAAGTTACATAGTGCAGTTTCAGCACCTGTCCAGTGGAGCCACTTATCACAAGTCAACTCTGTCCATGGCTTCAAGACCACAGCCAATAAGTGATTACTCTCAAGTATTATCTAGCCATGTAATGAGTGTGAAGCTTCAAGAGAAAAATAAAGCTGATATTTATAATTTTTAGTATAGTAGCAAAGAAATACATGACATATTAAACTAATTAGGAAGCAATTCAGAAGTGTCTCTTGCATCCCTCTCCACTTCCATCTCCACACAACCCTGACCCTGAAAAAAAAAAAAAAAAGAATCTAGCAATTTTGCCTCCTACTGATAATGGTATTTCAACCTTCATCTTCTGATCCATCACACGGAAGTCTCCAATAAAAACACTTAGAGAAATATGGGTACATCAGGCTATTTCTACTGCTTGAAAAAGTTTTTAATCTATTTGTGGCAGAGATTGTGTTCCTAAGTAAGTTAACAAGATGATGCTATCACATCATCTTGCTGATGACAAATCTTGACACATTTCTTCTACCTTGTTTCTAGAAGAAATTTATGTTTATGCTATAGTGCCTGTGTTGAGCTGAATGTTTAAAGGATGCCATGACTCTACCAGAATCATCAGTTTCCTCATCTCCTTCAGTGATCATACAAATTGTAAGACCCTCTATATAGGTCTCTGCAGCTGAGATTCAAATCTTGTTCTTCTTTCAGCATATGGATTCTTTCTCACATTTTGTTTATATCTGTATTTCAATGCAAGAAGAGATCCCTTTCTGTACTTTGCGTTATAGAACTGTAATAATTTTCAAAATATCTTTGCTTTCAAATTTGCCTTGGATTTCTCTCACTGAGTTTTGTGAATGCATCAGTATAAATGTTTCAGTGCAAGTATTTTGTAATGTTTTATTTTTGCTCTGCCAATCACTATATATACACACCTCTATTTCTTCCCCATCAGTTATTCTTGTCAACTTGAGCATACATTTCTAAGGTGTGTAAAAATTGCTACAGCAGGTCCTAGTACTGAAGCTGAAAACTTTATCCTTCATCTAACAATGAAGGCTAATATGATCACAAATCACTTCAATGAAAGAAAAAGGTATATTCTTACGAAACTTTCATGTATCACAGTTGCAGTTCATTGCTCATATTTAGAAAGACCAAGAATTCTGGAGCAAGAACTGGAGAATATCATTGACTTTTTCTTAGTAAGACAAAGTGCAAAATAACATCTTTTATGGACAACTTCGAGGAAACTTTCTTACAAATTATGGTCTCACTAAGAGAAGGAAAAGAGAACTGTACATAATTGTTAATGATAAAGCAATGTAAATGCTATATATCTCCAAGCAATTTAATTTGAGGAAGCAGCAGGTGGGATGTTTTGAGTAAAGAGAAGAAAAAATTAATACTATTGTATAAGTCTTCATTAAGACTTCATTAGAATATCAGGCTCACTTCTGATTAGCTATGTTTAGAATAGTATATTTCAATGTAAAACCAGACTACTCAGATGATAAGAGGTTTTAGAGAACAAATCTTAAAAGAAGAGACTAGTGAAACAAAAGTCGGGGCAGGATATAATTATTTTCTATAAATATACTTACTTGATAAACACAATGAAAAGAAAGGACTGTCAAAACTAAATATGCTTGTCCAAGATCAAAAGACTGTAAAAATTAGTTATGGATATATCTTCTCAGCAAATGAAAAGAACATTTCTAACCATTAGAAATGAAGTTCTGGTGTGTTTTTTTCAATGATGGAGTGGACGTCTGGAACATACATTGAGTAAAGATATTTGAAAATATCTGCTAGAATCCATGTGGGCACCAAAATAAAAACAAGCAATGGTAATATTGATATGTTTCATAACCATATGTACACCTGTAATTTGAGCTGCACACATGTGTAATAGGCATACATAAATATATATATATATATACACATACATGCACATATATATTCTTACAAGCCTAATGTTTGAGATGTTATATATCCTTTACTTAAAACAACTAAATATACTGTTTATTTTGTTTGGCTGTGATACTATACTGAACAGATATATTCACTGCTAAAATCTAGAGATTTTTCTTGAACAATTGTAGATCATTCAATTAAAAACTCCTTTAAGAATAAGATTAACTCAAAGACCAGGGCAAATTGTCTTGTTCATTGGCAAAATTTCTCCTACCTTTGCTGTATTCCCGTTGACTTATCTTAAAACATAGTCAATCCTGAGCAATCCAGCACATCTGTTCCAGCCCTTCATCCAGTTCATCAATGGAAATATTTAAGCACCCATAAAACCACTTTAAATAGTCCATTAACAGCTTCCTTTTGCATTAGATTATGACTGTTTTCCCCTTCTCCTTCACTGCTGTCTCTCAGTCAATGTCCTTGCTTTGTCCAAGTCCATTGTGAATGAAATTTCAAGTATATAACTCCTTATATGACTCTGTGTGTGTGTGTTTGCTTATCTATTTACTCATAGCTATTTTCCTAATGTGACATATGAATGTCTTGCTGTTTCTCTGACTAGCAGCAAGGAAGACTGCCAATACAGTCTTACTGAGTATATGATTCCCTGTTGTGCTATGGGAAACGACCACCAAAAAAGTAAGAAGCAACTCGAACATGCTGTGTTTGGTCTGACTGAACTGTGACAGATACTAATCTGGGTCCTAAGAGAGCTTTTATATACTCTGAGACCAGTATATTGTGATAATCTCTCCATTATAATGGTCATTAAGGAAACTTGAAAATACCGGTTCATAAACTAAACAGAATAACTCCTCCATTCCAGACTTTTGAGACAAAGAGAGAAATTTATTTTGGGGAAGGGCCAGGAAAAGATAGAGTGGGGCTCGAATTCTAAAAGAGAGTAGCAACAATTAGATCACTTCTGCCTCTGCTTACTGGGTAGGTCTTCTGAATGTCAGCCTCATTATTCTGGATGTCAACTCCAGGCAGCAGCTCCTAAATGCCTTTCCAAATGATGTCCTAAATGGCAGTCCCTGTTGTACATTCTTTCTCCAGTAATAGTGACAGGCTTTTGGGAACTTCTTTTAGTTCATAATAAATTTCAAGAGCACTAGCTTGAGAACAATGTTTGAGGCTTATGCCAATACAGACTGGCAGATAAATGCTTCGAATCCACAGTTTCATTATCAGTTCTGAAAATCCTTAGGCTGCAAGACTTGTTCACTCGTGGGGAAGAGCCTAGATATTCTGAGGTAACAAGGACAATTTACATAAAATTTATATAAACTCAGTGTCTCAAAGGCCCTGTGTAGCTCTGTTCACCAGAGTCTCTAAGCCCCTCAAAAACATGAAAGAAAGCATCTTCATTGTGGTTGCATTAAAGAAAGAATCCTTCTGTGAGGTTAGTTGGGTTCCAAAACATGGACAAATTAATTGAACAGAGAACAAATGTGTGGCAGTGCCAGGAAATCATGTTGTAATTCTCAGTCCACAGCGACAACCACAAGAGTAATCTCCTTGTACATTTCTGGTAGCAAAAGGAGGAGGAACACAAAGTCCCTCACAGAGTCCCCTTCTTTGTTTAACAAGGATTTTATCATGCATGGAAACAACCATTCCATTTGCTTATGTAAACTGGTAGCAGTCTATTAATTAAGCTTGCAACAAAATGATGATACAACATATAAAGCTGGGCTGCTTGAAATTAGAGATTCAATCTTCTGGCTGATGCAAAATGCAGCCTGTTTCTTACTAGCAGCTGTGTCTCAAGCAGTAACAAATTTTCCAATCTCTCATTTGTTTGGAGGGACAACCAGTACCTTCAGCTACTGGAGGTTGATTCATGGCTATAAAACTAACTTTTAGTCTGTTATGAGCTGAGGACAAACCCTTTCTGAAGCTACTATTTCTGTTAGTTTAGCTAAAAGGTGGCTAAGCAGCCACGCCGTGTCATGGCCACCTCATAGATGTCAAAGCTGCCTCTCCAGTACTCAGCATTGCAAAAATCCATCCAGTTACATCTCAGTCTTCATGCATGGCTGCTCTGGTAGATGAGCTCGCAAGATAAAGGCAGAATATTCAAATGCATTACTCCTGAGCACAGTACTTCTGTTCAGTGCAGGTTTGCCATCTTTTGCCTGGGAGAAGTCAAAGTATGTGGCTAGTTTTGTTCTCTTCAAATCACTGTTGCTTTCATCCTCTGAAGTATTTAAATGAAATACATTTGTACCACATAAAAATATCAGAGAGTATATTTACTTTCACATTTTTATGAAGTCCGGCTACCACAGAGAACTGGAAGATTCCAGGGTAGAAACGTATGAGTTGAGCCACATTCTTCATTTTTTTTCTGGTTTCTTCACTTGCCAAGGCAAAGGCAAGCCCAAGCCCTAACACTTCCATCCAGTGTCACTATCCTGCTGTCACACTATGGATGCAGGAAGGAGCCACACCTAGCTCACGGTTACTGCCCTGCCTGTGTATGTGTTCTCCACCTCTTCTCACATAATAAGTGAGGAGATATTCCCTGTCCCTGTTCTCCATTCCATCCCATATACAGCAAACATATACCTGTGAATGGATACATTAGCAAGTTCCAACTCATGCTCAAGGTCTCCCACATTTCTTCAGGGGAGTCTACATTCACAAATGCTGCTTACAAAGTGGAGGACTCACTCCATTGAATGAATTCTTTACCTTGGCTCAGAACATGGCTTCAGTTTTCTGTGCAGCATTACATTTTCAGTGGTGCAATATTTTTTAAGACTTTTCTTGAGAAGCAGTGTAGAATAGAAAATTTAAACTACTATTTCAATATCCAGTGGCTCCATTAACTACACCCTTAAGCATATGTTGTGCTGCAATGACTAATCTGTCTCCCTGCTAACAATAAGAAGCACCCAGAAGCCAGGAAGCCTTCTGGTTGCTTTGGGCTCCAAGAGCAGGCTCCTTGGATGACTGAATGCTGCTGTGACTGGGTCATCTCTGTGTAATAATGGTCCTCAACAAATGTAATTGTGCCCTTAAAGCCATGAACAGACAGAAATAACAGAGTGGTGAATGTTGCTGTGGTCTTGTCTGCATGATCTGAGTCTGGCTCTATCTGGCACTACAGCAAAATGGTTTTATTAGATAGGCTGCCAGAATGCAGCTGTGGCACCTTTAGGTTTTGTTTTGTTTCTTGTGTTTTGTGGGGTTTTGGATGTTTTTTTGTTTGTTTGTTTGCTTTTTAAAAAAAGAGAGAATTTTCCTTCTGGGTGGCCATTTTTTCTGATTTGGCACAGAAGTGTTAGCATGAGCGAATACATTACCAAGGAAGGTATAAAAACAGTCTGGTTTACTGGAGGAAGGAAGAGATAAGGGAAGGTCTGAGTTATCACCACTGACTCACCACTGAGTTATCACCACTGACTCACAGTGCAAAGTTCATGCACATCTCCAGCTTCATTTCTGCTCTTCCCAACATCTCCTCCTTGGTCGTGGTATCCTTGCAAATGGCGGGCAGTTCATGTTCTTTTGGCACCTAGGACTTTTCCATGAAAACAGCCACAAAGTCTATGATACAAAGGATCTAGAGAGTTTAATAATGCAAGAGATAAAAAATACACTAGCAGTGAGTCAAAGCAAATATAACCATAAAACAATACTCTTAGATATGTAGTCACACACTGTTTTGAAAACCAGGATTCTTAGCTATGGCACTACTGTCAACAAAGGGAACAAAAAAAGATGTCAGATAAAGCAACGAATACATATCCACATTTGTTTTAGTCATTTAAGCAACAAGTTTCCAAAAGAGAAAGCAAGCCTTTTTCAGAAGTTAAGGTGTCCCTATGCTAAAGGAAGCCAGCGTAACTTATCCAACCTGTTTTGAGTACTGCTCTGTTTAAATGCCATTTCAAAAGATTCATTGGCTATGTAGGATTTTACTATCAGCATATTTATTTCACCTCCTAAATGAAATCCAATTTGAGGCTATTAATATTAATGTGCTGAGATAATTCTGATGATGAATTAATAAAACACTTGGCCTCTCAATATGCTGTTTGCTCTTACCATTTAATGATGCTTTTAACTGGAAAAAGGAAGAGATAGAGCAGACTCCAGCAGGAGCCTGAAAATTAGAAACCACTTCATTGTTTTTAGCTTGCCACTTTAATGACAATCGATGGCATTGATTTTGGACTAGAAAAGTATTTACTAAATCTTTACCATGTGCTACAATCCCTATTTAGATTCCTTAAGCTTAATCTATATGCAACACCTGCTTAAAGTACTTCAACTATTTGATGAGATTAAATTAAAAATATTTGATGCATTTCTGTAGTTTGTTGGAGATTTGACCCTATTTCTTTTGTTAGTCATAAATATTGGGGTTTTTGCAAAACAGTTGTCTTCCCACTGAAAGCACACAGCTGTACCTTAGAAAAACAAGATGGCATCAACAGTCTCATTTCTTTACAAGAGGAATGTCAGTTCACTGAACGTTTTAGTACAGATAAGGCTAATTCACCTACCTTATTATGCCAGAATAGATTTCCATTTGAAGAGCTGAATTCAGCTAATGTACATGATTTTCACATTAGTCTACACAGTTAGCAGAAAATCCTAATAGAAAAAAAAATCTAAATAATAAGATATTTCCACAGACAACTCATGTAAAAACATATGTGTAAACAACTAGTGTTATATTCATAATTTATATCATTTTTTATTATTGATAAAAGTGAATATGGAAAGTATTTCATTCTAAGCTCACATATATTTATAATTTATTATGCTTAACATATAGAACCTGAATGCTAGTAATTTTTATTTTCTATGTAATGAATGAAAAAAATTCTAGTAATGTGATTGCCAAAAATTGCAACTTAATCTAAGATTTTATTCCTGGAAAGCCTGTCTAAAAGGTGGCTAACAGAACTCGTACAAACTAATTTGCAAAGTGAAGTGTATTTTGGAAATTCTAGAAGGATGGCAAGCCTAAAAGTGCATTCCGGGTACACCTCATGTTTAAGCCTAGAGTTTTCATTACAGCCAAATTGTCTCTCTTTGAAATAGGTGAGATGGTATAGACTGTTTTACCTTAACTCCATTGTAGGAATATGCAAAAAATATCAGGAAACCAAGAGGCAACAATTTTAACATATTATTGCTGACATTTATAATATTATTAACAATTAAGTTTCTCAAAGAGAAAAGTCAAACAAATTACTACCTCCTAACTGCTTCTTCAGAGAGAAAAAAAAAGACAAGAAGTTTACTGTTGTTCTTTTTCATTAAATTATGAAGTAGTCGGTGTGGTAAAAGCTCTGTGTGTATCTAGAGAAAGTTTGCTAGTATGGAAGAAAAATGTTTATAATTTCTAAAACTATGCTACTTGAGAATAAGATTTTAATTTTTATTATTTGTGACAGGTAATAGCAAGTGGGTTTAGGTAGTAGGGGAGATGGATGATGTCGCAGGGTACCAGTTGTATATCAGTTCTCTTTTGATGCCACTTCTTTTGAGCAGGCAGGAAAGGAAAATATGTACAGCAAGTCATAATGCAATCTGAATTTCACAATATTTGCCCTCTGCTCCCGTCTCCAAGTACAAAATACGTAACGCAGGTCAACAGGCACTGAATGGCCACATTAAAAGCCAATTAGGGAACTCCTATTTTTTCGTTCTGTTTCCATTTCCCCTTACATGGATGAAATTTTTAATTTCTCCCAGAGTTTATAACAACCTAAAAGGACAAAAAAAGGGTTAACTTCCTACTTGTCTTTGGCCACTATTCTGATGATCATGATCTTAAAAAGACTATAATGTGTGCACGATTTCATGAAGTTCGGATAGTTCTGTCAAAATTAGGGTTGTTTTGCTGTTGTCTGTAGGTTATTCAGGACTAACATAACTTACAAATCCCCTGACTTGAGTAAATGATCTATAACTCCTAAATCCTTATCAATGCCATGAATTATGCTATTATTTCTCGGAAGTTTACCTACTTTCAGTCATTCTTGGAATATTTTCATGACCAGAATTTGTGTGAAAGTTCTAACCTCTGAGAGAAAAACAAAACTATAGAATCATAAGAAGGTTTGGGTTGGAACAGACCTTTAAATGTCACCTATTCCAAGCCCCCTGCACTGAGCAGAGACACCTTCCATAGATCATGCCGTTCAGAGCCCTTTACAAGCTGACCTTGAATATTTCTAGGATGGGCCATCTACCACTTCTCCGATCAACCTGTGCCAGTGTTTCCCTACCCCTCCTTGTAAATTCTTTATATCTAATCTAAGTCAATGAGTAGAATCTGAACACCTTTACTTTAAAGATATTTCTAAGAGACTGATTTAAGAGGCTGCTTTATTCTTTTCTTTATATTATAAAATATTATACTTTTAAAAATCAGTTAATTTGTTTAATGGTGAAACTGATTTTAAAATATTAAAATGTATTTGAAACTCTCAGGTAACCTTTTAAAATACTATTCAATGAAAATAGCCTAAAACATTGCTATATTTCAGCTGCTATATATTTTCTCAGGTAGCCACAGGAATGTTTCCTAATTAGATAACTTAGGGCTAAACACTCGAGTGTCTAAGTGTTGAGTACCTTAAACTTTTGATAAAGCAAGAGCAGAGAGTATTCAGTGCCTCAAAGGATAGGTCACTCTTTATATAACTGTGTGTGAGAATCAGTTTTCGTCTTGTTTTTCTTAGACATAATTTGATGTTTTACAATAGAAAAAAGTGTAAGCACACCTCAGCATATCAATTCTATCACTGGTGTGTATAAAATGCTTCCCTCTATGCTTTTAAGGTGATGAAAAGGACAACTACCTTGTGTCTAAATCAGGAGAGCTTGATATGATGTCAAAGCCTTTGGCTAAACATAGATTGACTTAATTCTTTCAATAATGAACTTTGGTCCAGAGCATTTAACAACCACAAGAGGAGAAACCCAATATAAAAGAGAAAATCTCCTCATTCAGGTTATCTTGACTCTGCTGCAGGCAAAACGTAGAAATATTTTTTTAATCGAGATTCTCTGCAGCAGCCCGTTCCAAATGCCAGTATCCATCACTGATGACTGGATCAATAGCTCTGTTTTGGCCCCAGTCTCCTACGAGAGATGGCATGCCATCAGTGACAGACAAATATCACAGTTAAGCAAAGTATCCAGCCAGACCTAGTAACATTTTTATTGATTTTTGTTGTGCAAATAATGTCTTTTTGGGCTGAATAAATGGCTTTGAGCCAAACAGTCATTGTTTATGATTCCAAAATGCAATAAAGGGACAGGAAATATATTATAGCCTATGTCTCAAGGCACACAACATAATCATCCTTTGGTGGTGAAAAACTATCCAGCTGCAACCATGAGTGCATATTTATCCATGCTTAAAGGTACCTGTAGGACTTGCAAATCTTACACAAAATGTCCTGTTAGGAAACAGATGGTATTGCCCTTTAACCTATTGAATAAGTACTAGAAAACCAAGCAAAAAATAAGCACTATATTTCTTCAATCAATACGAAGAAAACACTTTATTATTTTCCCTTCAAATGAAATATCAAACTTGCCAAAATGGTATTAGGATGCTATGAGAAAAGGACAAATCAGAAAGTATCCTGACAGTTTTTTCAAATGCTACAAAATTAAATTAATAATTGTATAGCAACAATATTTGTTGGCTTTGTACTCTCTTCTTTTTTTTTCAGAAATTACTAAAACATTTTGTAAAATTTGTGTATTAAAGATCATATTATCTTTCTTTTTAAAAATCTGTTTTGTTTTGCTAATATTATTTAATCACTTAAGCTAGCCATATGAACAAAAATATTTCCTTGTGGTTATATCTACATTAAATCCCAAACCTTTTCTACTGGGTATATGTCTATTATATCCAGTAGATTTAATGAGAAATCTCTCTTAGTCTCAGCAAGCGTGCAGTGGCCAGACTTTCTAGACATGCAGGTGTCATAAACAAATATTATCATTCAATTATATTTTCAAATCACCAGTACAAATCATCATCAGTGAAGGTCTGAGGAAAGAATTATTCTTATAACTGCCAAGTTATCTACAAAGAAATATTTTTTAAAGGTTTGTTGGTTCCAGTTAACTAGAAATAAGCTGTATTAGCTTGCATTATTTCAAGGCTGGTAAAACTATTTTGCCCTCATTGCACAACCCTGTGTTTTCATAGAAAATATAAATAATTCAAACACCTTTCAGAAAAATTCAAGAATATTTATTCTTATCTCAGAAGAGTCTGTCTGTAGGAAAATGCTACAGTAACCAAAGACCAGCTAAATCCCATCTCTCTCCTACATATCAAGCTTTTCTTAACTCTCTAATGACTGCCCTAAATATAATTTTGAAGGTATTTGGAGTGCAAGACAAAAGCTGTTCCTAAGAAATTATACATAAAATCAGGAGGTTTATTTGTAAAATTTTGAAAACTAAATTGCAGAAAAAAACCATAAAAGTCAATGGGAAAGTCTAAGAGGAAACATGACCATAATAGCCTATATTTGTTAATAGCGTTATTGTGTCTACTATAAAACCTAAATTCTGATACTCTTCCCAGGAAAACTATTATAAAATTTTTATATTCCTCAACAGAAGTAGATATTCTCTTTGGATTGCATAAAATCATTTCAACAATGATTTGTATATTGTACATATATGTACAATATATGTGCAACATATACCTCTGTTGTACATCTTTTTGAAAAGTTATTCAACTTTAACAAGTATGTCATTGAATACTTCCAAAGTTTCTGGGTGAATTAAGCCTTTTATTATTTTTTAAGTTAAATTTTCTGGATTCTCAACCCTGGAAAGGTTACACCTGTGATCAGAAATTATATGTGAGGACAGCTTCTCTGAATCAGGACATCTCATAAGCCCAAAGGTAATCCCATGTCTAAAGGTTCATGATGGTAAGATGTGAAAAGGCAGAACAGAGATAAAAAGAGGTTGACTTTTGATATGTCACACATAATGCAGGATAGTCATAGATTTGTCGCCTCTTTTCTCCTTGCCCACCTCATCTGAGTATTCAAAGACCAGAGGAACCATCTTCTGACAGATCATAGGTTTGGTCTTCCATCCTTCACTGTCTGCTGTTATTTTTTTTTTTTTTCACATTACAGACTTATATCATGAGCAACATCTTATCTTTGAATCTAAAGAGAAATAAATTATCAAACTTACATTTCATAGGGATCAAATCTTTAGACAAAACTCTCTTGTTCTTTGAACAACTGCCTTCAGCAACAAGTAAACTGAAATACAGGTGAGGCAAGTCTCTGAATCCAATGGTTTATCCTTGGCAATGGCTTTTCTCTCCAAGAGAGAAAATAAGAAAACAGTAAGAAACATCTATTGAGTGTGATTCATTTGGTCTATTTCTAAATATCTCTTTTAGCAGGAGATGGATAGTCCTATGAAGGTGTCTGTTTCTTTCTGTTAACCACAAGGGTAGCTCTGAAACACTGGCTTATACTTACATATATATTCTACTTTTAGATAACTTTTAGAATCCTAACTTTGGTCATTCAGATGGTTTCAGGCTGCCAATCCTGAGCAGATGGTGGTCCCGTTCAGTCCTTTAGGATTGAACTGGACAGGATTTCAGGAACACTGTTTCTTTATATTTTTAACTTTCATCCAGATTGAGAAGTCTGTTTGCTTATTTAGGAGCCTTGCTTTAATTTTAAGCCAGAAAACTGACACCTAATGTTAGGTATTTTGATTTCAGATGTTCAGGTATTGTATTGGATTTGGCTTAAATATTTGTTTGGGCTGAAATCAGAATAAGCAATTAAGCCTGCATATTGTACTGAGAACATGCACACTTTTTTCTTTTCTAAGTTTAGTAGGTTTCAGGGCACTGTATTTGAAATTTTAAACTTAACATAAATCAGAAACATTAAACCATGAGGTATGAAGCTACTGGCAAACACTTCAGTGCATCATGAGCCTGGTTACCTATTTATTCTCTGGAGGAGGTAGCCCCCAGTAAACTCAGCCCCATCATTCCTGAGCTAGAGGAGCAGGTCTACATAAAATCCAAGCTGGGTATTAAGAGATCTGCAACTGCTCCTCCTGCAGACCTCAGGAACATATGTTCACATGCTTGACACAAACCGTCTGTGCCAATAAAACCCTGCCCATTGTCATGCTAAGGAAATTCAACCCTCCCTGCAGACTAAGCCCTGTCTATGTCAGTTGGTCAGGCACGTCTTCTCCTGGGGGAGTTGAATCCCGCAAACTGAGAACAAGGTTTCCAGAGGACAAATAAATAGGCTGTAACGGGATAGCATGTGAATTGTTCCTGCAAAGACTAGTCACCTGGGTCTTATGAACTGTGAAGTGAAGATACTAGAATGAGTGTTGCTAAGTATGAAATCATCTCCATTGATGAGGCTAAAAATAATTGAACAAAAAGTGTTTCTTCGTAATCCTCTTATTACAGTTCCTGTTTTCTCTGCAGGTAAGAATGCCTCCACGCATTGCACCCGTTTCAAGAGTACAATTTGAAGTGGGTTTTTTTTTACAGCAAATACAGCAAGGTAGAAACAAACATGCTTTACTGTTTGGCTTTTAAAGACAACGACAGCTGTGGCCAGACTGATCTCATCACCCCATCAGCAATATTTTTATAGCAGTTAGAGTAATGGCAAGGCAGAGACTCTCATACTTGGATTTACCTAAATGTTTTCTTTCCATGTCCTTTTCCTCTGGTGACCTCTATGTTTCTGATCTGTTTTTCAGATTAAAGTTTCCACGTATATTCTCTAGCTAAGTTACTGGGAGAGTTTTACTGACACTTGGAGGTGTGTGAGTTATAGCTTTGCATTGAACTTTGCTTCTCGAATGGAGAGAAAGGCTGATGAGGAGAAAGGGTAGGCTTGGGTGCGTTCAAACATGATGTCTGCTCAGACACATTTAACCAGCACAGGCCTGGATATGGAGCAGTTAAGATTTGCATGAGAAAAGGTTCCTGGAGGAAACAGCATGAGCCAGTGGACAGGCAGTCCAGATGTCTTGTGATCTATCTCTAGTTTTCTCTACGTTGCCATGCAAGCTTTGGAAAGGCTCTTTCCCCTAGCTCTTAATTTCAGTCTGCAGGCGCTTAGAGAGTCACCTAACCTACAGTGTGATTTCAGATCTTTCTGAAATGCCCATTTCCAGCAACAACAAATGCCTACAAAACTAGCTGACTAATAACAGCATATTTAGAAGAGAACAAAGGATCATCTCTTATATGCTTGATAGGAAAACTTGTTCTGCTGGAGTGAATAAGTCCAATATGAGCTACAGGTTCGTAGCCTGTAAAATACATGTTTTCTCCAAGCACTAGGGTATTTCAGAAACTTTTATAGGTTGGTCAAGGAAATCCTGATCTTTATGGGGAAGCCATCTCTGTGACTTTGGTTTCTTCTGATACTCATGCTCAGCGAAGGAGACTTAATTAGAGCTGCAATACACGCACATTCTTGTATATGAGGGAGAGTTCCATCTCCACACTTCCTAACTATATAAGCCATGCCGAAGTACTCAGTCATTTGATCTCAGTATCATCTGGGGACCAGCTGTTCTGCCAGCTCTCCCACTCCCCATGTGGTCTCTGCACCCCATATGTTTCCGGCCATTTTTCCCATATGCCTTGATCTCCCTTTATCCACCAGAAACCCAGATTCCAGTTTCCTTGCTTACCTTACAGGTTATCCAGACATAGTACAAATGATGGTTTCCATCTCCATTTTATCCTTAGCATGTATCTGGCTAAGCTTAGCACCAATTTTCTGTGGTGTTACAGCAAACTTAGCATTTCTGGAAAGTTCCTGTGTTGCTCAATAAAATAAATAAAAAGTGCAAAAGATGTAAACCATCAGAGGATAGAGGATTTTTGATCATCCTGGTAATATATTTATTGCCTGGAAAGAAAGATGGGAAGATATGTTCTCCGAGGCCAGTGAATCTCTTTCCAAAAACCAAAATTCTGCCAACAGAAGAAGGTCGGTAACTGGACAAAGTCAGTTCTTTATCTCTTTCTGTCTGCTTCTCTTCACTGATTTTGAGGTCTCTGCAGATGTTACAACCACTCTCTGCTGTTGGAATCCAGCCTTTATTCTAATCTTAGCATTATAATATATAATCCAATATAATATTGTATCTGATTCTATCCTTGTGAATTTAAATATGCTTCTCTATTTTACCATTCTTTCTCAAAGGCTTTAAGATCATTTAAGATTTATCTAGTAATACAAACTATGTTGTACTGTTTCCAAAGACATCTTAGACTTTATATTTTATTATATATATATTTATATTTTATTGTTATTTTTTAAATTTCATTTTATTCATCCAGTAGTCAGATGTGAGTATGCAAAATAAAATGTCTTCACTATGAGCCATATTTAAAATATCACTCTGACTTAATTACAATCAAGGTAGAGACCAGGCTCATACTACCTAGTCCCCATCTGAGCTCTGAACAGGACATCTTGAGAAGTAGAAATAATGGCATTTTCCAGGGTAAGACTCCACTGGCTTCTCAACAGTATTTATTACTGAAGAATTATTTGCAACATATTTTCAGAAATTCACCTGAAATTGCAAGTTATCTCTGCACAGTCCTTTTTTACTTGCAGATAGACATATTCTTCTCTCCTTACATCAGTCTAGTGTTAGTGCATGACCACATCTTTCAACCTGGAATTTTGCTTTGAGTTGAGAAAGTTGTAGCAACCTTAGTAAAGCAGCCACCATCATGAGTGAAATGTTTAAAAACAATTTATCGCTATAGCCAGTATCTGCAAAATATGCCCCATAACTCTACCTATCCTGTAAAATATTCCATGTAGCTCTACCATTCAGGATTAGACCCTGAGGTAGGGATCAAGGCATCAAGAAGATGCATAATTTCAATCATAAGAAAAGTCCCACTTGCTTCAATAAACTGATGCATGAGAGTTTTTTGGATCTTTTTGGATCATGTCAGTAACTAAAGCAGAGCCAAGCTAAAAATCTCAGGGGAAAACTGAGGCAGAGGAATCTTAATCACGGAGAGTTGTGCAAATTTGATGAGGCTTTTGGGACATGAGGACAGTCAAGCATTGCAGCAGATTGCCAAGAGAGGTTGATCAATTTCCATCTCTGGAGGATTTGAATACCAGGATGGATAAACCCTTAGAAACCTGGTCTAACCTTCTTTGAGCAAGAGGTTGTACTGTAGACCTTCCTAGGATATTTACAACAAATCGTTCTATGATCTTATTAACATAAGGATACAAAAATTCTAAGTTCAAAACCTTACCTTGAATACATTTATCCATGCTCTTACTTCTCACTTAAAAAAAAAAAAAATTACCATAACTCACAAAAATATACAAAAAGGAGTCATCAATAACATAGATCCAAGACATCATCAATGTTTTGGCTATAACTGCTGGTATTTTTTGCCTGATGGTTCTCCCTCACCTGCCTTATGGTTATTGGATATACTTTCTAATAAAAATAATCTTTTCCAAAGCACAAATTAACTGGAAGATGGGATCAATGTTTGTAGTCCCTGTTGATGATAATGTCAGTATAACAAAGGATCACAAGAACGTGATCCTGATGTTATGTTAGACATATGGGAACAAAAAAAACTTATCTAAAGGTATTTCAGCAACATATAGCTGGACATGCAGGTGAAGAGGTTTTCTAAATTAATGTCTCTGACTATGCTCCTCTGCTTATGTAAATACTAAGAGGCAATGCTTGTTCATATAGCAAATATTATCCTAGTTCCTTTGTTTCTTGGTTGTAGCATAAGTAAAATGACAGAAAGTATCATTTTGCAGGAAAGGACTTAAGCACTGAGACGGACTTGAAAAAAATTCAAAAACACTTTACAAAACTATTGCAATGATATTGTCATAGTAACCTATTCCTCCTGGACTGTGATTATAGGAATCAGGGAGTGAGCGAAGCAGTCGTGAGGATTTTTCTGGGTTATCTGGCTTTGAAAGGATCATGTTCAAACCCTGAAAAGATAAAAGAGAGACTATACAGAATGTAAGCTGGACCGTTAAACATTTCCATATGACAAACTCCTCTCCTGAGATCTGACCTGCCTGTAGATTCTCCAGTTTGCAGATCTAAAGGAACCAGGCCCACCCGTGCCTGTTCTAAAGGGAAGAAGCTGGGTTTGACTAGCTTTTGAAAACCACTTTAAAATTCTTACCAGAAAATACCTCAATAAAGAAGGAAGATATATCCATAAAACATTCAAAAGAAAATTCCGTCAACCAGCATTTTTAGAAAGTAACTCATTTAAAAATTATTGTAGAAACAATATGCCATGTAAGTATTTCTGAAAGAAATAACTGCCCTCTGCAGAAGACATTTCTTTTTCCTAGAGATTATTGGAAAATTATGTCCTTGGACAGCAATCCTGACATTTATGCACATGCACAACTCCAAGCACATGGCCAGTTTCATAAACCACAATGGAACTGTATGCATTCTTAAAGTTAAACACGTGTATAAGCATTTGCAGAATTGAGATCCATACTCCTAAGTAAAAACTTTATCTACCGGTAATAATTATGCCGGTGAAGTAGAAAATCGGAGGCATGAGTAGTTATATGTAGGTGTTTCTCCTTCATCCTCCTCCACTATACTTACAGCATCTCCACAGATACTAGAACTTGATCTCACCTTCAATCCCCATGGCAAGGCAGGACCTTAGGTGAGTCACAGGAAAATCTGGATTTCTACTGCTTCTCAGGATGTAGCTGCATGCCTACCCATAGCAGCTATGATGGAACACACATTCCAGCTGCCATTTTATATCACATCTGTCCATGCCACATTATCATGTGGCTGATGTCAGGCAAATAATATAGCTCAAGATCATTACAGAAAGCTCATGACATGTATCACAGGACCAGGTGGGATTTGGAGGCAGCCTGAAATCAGTCTTCTCTTCAAACAGAACAGATACCCATAGCAAAGCTACAGTTATCTCTCCTACAGAAGAAAATATTGGTACCATTAGAATATATTATTAAATAGTAAATATTCAATAAAACACCAGAATTCTAGTAACTAGTCTATTAACCTGATAATTTTAATCAATTGTCAAAGTTAAATCAGGCACCTAGATTATATTGAGTGAACAGCCATCATATGAATACAGATGTGAAATTCTTTCTAACATTAATGGAAGACAAGTTCAAATCCACGCATTAACTTCTGACACTCAAAATACATGACTGCATATGTTTTAAGAAAGCCTATCACTTAACTGCTTAAAATCCATTCTTAGAAAATGAAGAACAGCCTCTCTGGCAGGCTTCCCATGTGGATTCTCTATAGCTATTGTAAACCCACTCAAAGCACTCATTTCTCATTATGAATTTCCTGTTAGTTAAAAATAATAATACTGTTAGTCATCTATATCATCACATCTAATGACTGAAAAAAGTTACTTTGGCAATTCTGTTCAGCTAGTGTTTTGTGAAATGTTAATTGGTAATGGTCTGTCCTGTATTTGGGAAAGCTTCTGCTTACTGGAAACCTAGCCACAGGTTGTCTTTCAGCTTATCTTGATATCAAAGGCCCTTGATGTCAGAAAGTCCAACTCAAATGCATATCTAACTCAAGAAATTACTCTATGTATAGTAATCAATCTGAGATTCTAAGAATCTTCTTTCACTTGCCTTGTATATGTATCGCATGACCAAAAAATTTTCTCACTTTTGCCAATTATTCTTAGCCTATCCATAAGCCTCCTCCTTGCTGCACATCCCTCAGAAACCTCTCAGCAGTCAGCTGCACATGGTACAGTGTTAGCTCTGCCATCTGACAGCCCAGGGGTATTTCACTTCAGCAATCCTAAATAAGGAATTTTTAGCAACTGAAAGCATCAATAGCAGCTGTAACCATTATATGAACTACAGAAATTAAGAAGCCTATTTTCTTGTATCTTTTATTTTTTGGCTGAATTACTCTGTGTCTAATAGATTAATACCTCCATAACACATTTCTATGTGGATCTTCCTATTCTAATAGTGGAAATCATGGTCCATCTTTAATTTCTGCAGGCCTTTTTCTGTTTAGCCACCTTAAATGTTATGGAAACTTCTTGTTTTTTGAAATATCTATTATTGCATCAAACTCGCTAGAAATTTAGTACAGTTTCAAAAGACGTTAGACAGATGTTTTGATCTACTTCTTTGGAAAACATATTTCTTTAGGAAACCAGTCTGATAAATTGGCTAGATTTTCATGCTGCTAAAAACTCCATTGTGAATACTAGGCTTCATCTTCACAGGCTCATTTATCATTACCATGCTTTGACAAGTCATTTAAGTAGAGCTTAGTTCTATTTAATTACTTTGGTTTAACAACCAGGAATAAATCACTAACTTACAATTTTCTCTAATAGTCATCTCAGCCATATTTCAAAGTTCTTACCTTTTTTATAGAAAGATAAGTTCTTCATATTTAGGGTTTCATGCTCTCAGAACTGAGCAAGTATCTATGGACAACAATTTCCTATTGGAGGAGTATCAAGACATGCATATAATTATTAGCTAAATAATGGTACTTCTTTTGCTGCTACCATAGTCTATAGAGAAAAAAAGTGTTCAAAACTTTCAGCCTTTCAGAATAACTGAGAGTTTGAGGCCTGTTATGATGGTTGTTAAAAGGGTTGCTATAATCGTTGGAAGAATGGAGAGTTATTGTGACAGAATATCTACATATATATTTCCATATTAACATATTGGACATCACTTCATTGTGATAATAAATGAGGCTAGTTTTAAACACTAGAACAAAATTTGCCAATTTTTTTCACTAATAAGATGGTTTTTTGCTAAAAGTTTTTGCACATATTTAATTATTTTCTCAACATATGGTAAACTGTTAATTCTTAACATTTGTTTCCTTAGCTGGGAGTATCCTAATTAGCTGTGAGTATGCACATTTACAAGGTGATCAGTCTCAAGAGCTCTTTTAGGAGAGAAGTTGGAACAGAAATGGACTCATTTTCTTTTTCTCCAAGTTTCCTTGCTTTTGTCTGATTTTTGTTATTATTTACCTCCCCTCTCATTAGAGGTTGCCCTCAGCTAGACTCATGTACTTGTTTGCCTTCCAACTGCTTGTTGTGTGGGTGCTTCTTACCTTCAACTTAATACATCTTTTCCCCTCTGGTGGTCGTATCGTTCACATATTTATGTAAAGTGCTTATACATTGTGCCTGGCTATGCCATTATAATCTTGCAAAATATTTGTATCCTCTTGTTTAAAATATTAGTATGCTTAGATTTAACTAACTGCTATTAATTACTAATTAATACAGGTATAATTTCTAACTGTCACAAATCTCTGTTTTGGCTTCAGAGTCCATCTCACAGGAGGAGACTGAAATAACTTGGCAGAGAACCTGATGAAAATAAGGTAGTGAAGGGCTGTCTGTTTAGGATGGCCATAAGATTTTAGAACAGCCTTTCAGAAGAAGAAATTTAGAGGAACAAAAGCAAAAAAAAAAAAGGAAAAAAAAGAAAAAGCTTGGAATTTTTTAGGTGGATCTAATCAGTTTGTCCTATTTTTAAAAGGAACAACATGCTGTTATTTCTGCAATGGCAGACAACCAGGTATGATGACTCAGCTCAAGTTCTATAATCTTACGTTCTCCTTCCATGTGCTGATTGATGATTAAGTCACCCAAGGGAGGAGAGAATTAATAGTCCCTGCAAATAGGAACTACTACAGTGACCTGCCATTATGCACATCCGGCACGGAATATGATTCTTCTGGACCCTTTTGTGACTAAACTATTCACAACCTGCCTCTGCTTTTGTGAGAAGTCAATGAGCATTTAATGAGTAACTTCAGACTCTGCAGCTTTAAACAGGAATTGCCCTGTTCCTCTCGGGATTTGGTCCAGGATTTTCATTTCTGTCCTATCAGCCCTAGAACTGAGACCATTTTGTGACCATTTTGAAAGTATTATCTGTTTGGTCAAATTAGGATGACAGTTTAATATTTCTGAAAAAGGGAATCTTGAACAATCCAATAGGAAAATGGAATTCATCTTCTATCTTTCACTTCTTTATATTGCAGTAGGAAACTGGAAAACACAGTACCCACATTATGCCTTACCAGCAGCTACTCAGTCAAAGCAGAATTCATAGCAGATAGAGACAAATCATCTGATGGCAGAGTTTAAAAGAAACCTGTTACTATGACAACAGATAGGGTCAGATAACAAAATGAACAGACACTTTTGATCTTCAAAAAATTCCTTTTCCTTTGCTCTCTCCTCTGTTATCTGGACCACTCCATCAAACACCTAGCAGATAACAGGGTTGAAAACCCAATCGACCTTCAAGGAAGACCAGACAAGTTAGAAAGTCTATGGAAAGGTTACTATTATAGTGGAAATGCTTATGATGATATTTTCTTTGTGTGTGTATGTGCATGTGTGTGTATTTTACCAAAGTAACAGAGTACTTTTCAAAAGGCTTTACAAAAGCCTCTAACATTGCAATGCTGAGGTATTTTTTTATAATGTCACTCAAGAAAAGAAAATAGAATGCAATGTGATCTGAAATGATCTGATATATAGTTATATTGTACAGTTTGCATATTGTGAATTTAAAAAAAATATTTAAGTACTTTTGGATTTTGGAGCAGTAATTTATTGTGCATGTCTTACCTCTTAATGTTACTTCTCTCATACTATGAAAGCTGGAAAAATACCTCTGAATTTGAAGTCCTAAGAGTATTACCATGTCATATTTTCGTATTATTTTACAGCATTTAAAAGATTTGTATGTTGACAAAAAGCAATATGTTACACAATGATGAGTTGGAAAGAAAATCAAAGCACCACATTACAGCACTTTCAGCTGAAATAACAAAACAGCAAAGAGGGAATAAAACCCAGCAAAAATACAGCAATTAAAGGGAAAATGCTTCCTCACCATCTGAGGCTACTGAAGAAGTAAGTTTTCAGTGCACATCTTAAAAAGTATGTGGGGAATGGCACTACCTATGTGTAGTAGTCCTGCTGTCCTAAAGAGATGTCTTGGCTAAGGAACGTGGTTACATAGATGAACCTGTTTTAGGCCACAGGGCCTACTCTGACTTTATGTTCTTTCCAGTCCTCCTCCACACAGTAGTGCCACTGAATAGTTAAGTGAGATAGTGACTGTTCCAGACATTGTGTTGATTTATGCTAAGTATGAAAGATCTTCAGTATTGCGTGTCATGGGTCAGGAATCTTTTCTGATCACCCTGGTCCATACTCATCCATGGTAGGTATGTAGTATATTAAATTTCCTATGTGCACCAGAGGAAATATTTATTCTTCACAAAAGCAAAAGTTGTGTGAACACTTCACAGGGACTCTTGCTCTGATTTCTCTGAGTGTCACACAAAACCAATCAATTCAACTACCAGTTAAATTACCAATCACTAAAGAAGAGAAGACTCAGTGTTATGCTGTCACAGAAATTGCACTTCTTTCAGTGTTGTCAACAGAGAGAGACAAACAACCACTATCTTCACATTAGTGAAACTGGATTGTTTTTAATTTGTGTTTTTCTCTATTTGACAAAAATTTATATTTAAAAAATATAAATTTCACCTGGCAAATGTGCTGTCAAGGCAAGACAAGATATTTGCATTTTAGCTGATTCTACACTAGCATAAAAAAATGGCTGTGATTGCTGGATAAGTCCCTACACTTCCTTGAAATAATTTCACACTTCATAAGATCCACAATCTTTTGTTTCACAACTAAACTTTCAAAATAGTGCTTTCAAAATATTTTTCTACTATTTTTCTAAAACTATCAGAAAATAAAAATTAAAAGTTTGGTGTTTATATTATATACTGTTATGTTGACTACATTTTTCAGCCAAATATTTTACTTAAAATTTGGGGATTTAAAAGCTTCAGAGATTTCTAATTCACTGTTCAGTAGTTCATTGTCCATACCAACAAATGTGGGAGTTTGTTGGGGGTTGAGTTCTAGGACCTTTAATTTTCAAACTGAAAGTCTGTATTTTTATTTAACTTAACTGATTGTAAATATCATGCTCATATAGCTTGTGGCCACAATTCTGATGGATAAAAAGACCAGAAAGTGCTGTGCAATAAAAATTTTACAGTACTTATCAATGTCTTTAAAATAATCAACAACAGATAACCCTTGCATGAAAGTGGTAGTACAAAGCAAGAAATGGACATGGCCCATGAAAGTAATTCCCTACTATTAGCTGATCTTTGAACTCTTCAAGAAACCTGAGGGGAGTCTTCTGTCCTCAGTGAAATGGTTTCTAAAGCAAAAATAAAAGCCATTTTTATTCTTTCCAAAAAGTACCATCCATAGTTTAATGTAATGGGGAGGCAGCCTTTAGGCAATCCTGAAACTCAGCAAAGATAGTACTATCTTGCTGTACTACCTGTTTACCACATAAAAGTATTGCCCCGTTGTCATACTGTGGATAAAAAAGAAAAAAAAAAAGTCAGGTTAAGGCAGCTTTAAATTCTGGAATGGTAATACATTGTACATGTCTCTCTCCTCATCACTAACATGCTTCATTACATGTTGTTGGGGCATAGCAGTTATGAGATTGGCTTTAATATAGCAGTTGTTTGCTTTATTTTTTATTGAGTTTTAAGCTCCATCTTTTTAAACTGTCCTTGTTATTCCTTACAATTTCCTTGAAAACTTGTAACTAAGAGGGTGGGACATTTCTTTTTCTTTAAAAGTGAAAAGTAAGTATTTATATAATGACTTATGTTCAGGTTAGGTTTCAACAGAAGTATCACATTGTCAACAATAGGAAAAAAGATTGTTCATCAAAGTCTTAAGTCTGACTCTTATATCATGACTCTCACTCTTATATCACTCCTCATGCAGGTCTTGCAATATTAAGAGGCTCTATATTTTTACTGCTGGAATATTTTACCTAGTATGTCCTGTAAATCAGAATTATGCCTTGAAACTCAGGGGCTACTAGAAAACAAAGAAGACAGAATTGGATGTTGTGTCAAAAAAAAAAATGGAAATTCTTATTTATTTATTTCCTTAGCAGTTGTACAATAGAGTTGAGTGGAACTGAAGTGATCTTAGAATCCAAATCGGAGGGGTTCTAAACTGTGTTTCACATGATGACTCGCTGCCTCATGTAAAGAGGAAATCTGCATCCCCTTCTAAGGACAGATTCAGTCATTTTCTGTTGGCTTCTACAGTGCTGGCAATGGAAAGCCACTCAGAGACATGGTGGGGCACAAAATCCTGCCAGGGAACTGCTACATTGGAGAGATACGGAGCCAGCAGGCATTTCCAGAAAATGCAGCTTGATGGTGACCTGATTCCAGGTTCAGTCATTGTCACTTCTCTATTTCAAATGCATATAAAATGCATATCTATATAAAATGCCAGTATCTATGAACTATGGGATACTTACCAGGAAAAAAAAATCAAGAAAAAGCAGCAGGCAACTTTTCAAGTGTCTGCATAGATTCAAAATTATTCTTAATAATAGATGAATATTCATAGAAGGACCTGGGTCACAGGCCTGGGAACACATCTCTCATCTGCTCATGTAGGAGACAGCATGATAGCAGCAGCTGCTACAGAATCTTCCTCCCCTAATCCTAGCAGGTCTCCTCTTCAAATTACTCAGCCCCTCCGTTAAGGCACCATCAAGGTCACTGATTTGTGCTAATTATTGGAAACTGGACTTGGATGTGGAATGCCTTTTGCTCAGGCCACTGAGGAGTTGCCAGTAACTTCTAAGTATTATTCACTTAATCTTGAGATGAATCAGAAAGAAAGCAATTTGTATTAGATGATTTTCAAAGGACATGTGTTGCACCTAAGAAAAAACTATTATTAGAGAAGAAATATGTATATGCTACAGAATATGTACTTCAACGCATCTGTGTCTCAAGCTAGAAAGAAAAGTCCAATCCCACTTTTCTCTCAGCTGTGTTCATACGGGAAAAAGCAATTTCTGATTTCAGACAACAAATATTCCTAGATAGTGTGTATACTTATATCCACTTGCTATTTTTTCTTTAATATTTTTCCATTTAAGAAAACCCTTCAGAGAAGTGGTTTTTAGATAGTTTCACAAAGTGCTGATTTCAAAAAAGCCTTTAAAAGGCCACTGCTCAGTAGCTATTCAACTTGCCTTTTTAACGAAATAGAAATGTGTAGGTGAATATTGTACTCTATGTCAATGACTGGAAAAAAAGAGATGTTAAAGCAAGCTAAATAATTGCCTAACAGTACTTGTACTAATGACCATAAACTTCTACTATGCTAATTTTTCTCTGCACTTTTAATTACAGATCAATAATACTTTGCAGTTGACATTTAAAAATGCTGAACTGCATGTAGGAACACAGACTGAATAAAAATATACAATGTGGTACTGAATTTGCCAAATCAATAAACTTTGCCATTTAACAAACAGTAGCATGTAAACAGTCACAGTCACCAAAATTAGCAAGTGTAAAAGACTATGCTTCAAGTGGTTAATTATTTTTTAATAACACTAAGCTTCAGTTCATTGACAAAATTCCACTGCTGTGAAAACCACCCATTCCATTGTTTGTTTGCTTTATTTATGCATAACATCTCTTTCCATGGTTTGAGCTTAGCTCAACCAAAAGCTAAGCTGCACCCACACACTCTCTTTAGAAAATAAGGTTCTTAAAGATCAAATAATTGCATAGATTTTAGCTTTCCTTACCTTACTTAGATAAATGATCTTTTTTCCTTTTAAAATGCTTTATTGTGACAAATACACTTAATAAATAGGATCATAGCATTAAACAGTAGTTACTTATGAGAATATCAATGTAATATCAATGATTGTGTTTGAAATGAAAGGCTAAAATCAATAAGGTGCCATTCTACTTTCTTATGCCAGCTCATGCTAAGATAAGCATGAAAAGGCAGTTTTTTGCAATATTCTGACTTTACAAACTGCTTTTCTTCTTCTTTTCTCTTATTTTTGTTTTACTTTTATTTTCCTCCTCTGAGCTTTGCAGCAGTGAGATGAATTTTCACTGAGCACTGTTGCTACCTGATTCCCACACATGCAAAAACATTTCTAACCATGTTGAATGTTTTTTTAACTCTGAAATTAATAATTCAGTGATTCCATATGCTAATATGTACCTTTAAAGTTCAAGTGTTGCTTTACTATCTGAATTTTCTGGCCTGAGCTAACGTTTTTGATTTGAACATGGGTAACTAAAGCTAAGGTCACAATCAGGATGACCAGTTCATGAATTTCTATAACATTATAGAAATCAAGGCATGTGAACCCCCTACATATCATTTCCAACCTAAATGATCACTGTAGTAAGAGAGGCTACAACAGAAATGGGTTTTTTTTGCTTCTGTGTAAGATATGACAGACGTTCTGACACCAAAGCTGGATACAACACGTAAATCCCAGCCTGTGAAAAATGTTACATTTTCTAGAAGAAAAAAAAAAATGTTGAATCAGGACACCAAAAAGGAAAATGGATACCATGGGTATCTTGGTCTTCTTGCAGCCAGATTGGGAAGAGAGAAAAGGATGCCAGGAGCAGGTGATTGGGATCTTCTGTCTTCCTCCTATACTCTGGCTCATTAACTAGAACTGTGATTAGTATTTTCTTGAGAACATCAAGTAACTGTAATTTTTACATCAGAGTGGTATATCAGAGAGTATAAAAAAATTCAACTCAAGGAAGAAAAAAAAAGAATTTTCCATTGGTAAAACATTTCAGCAGATTATTACCAACAATCTCTATTTGCTGTTTACTCCCTGGAGCTCTCAATCAGAGCTGAACAGATCAAGAAATTGTCTCATTAAGGCAGCTGTTGCACATTTGTAAATTTAGAACTTCATTTTGCAACTGTTGTTGACATTAAGGAGCATTTAGTCTTGTAAGTGGTTCAAATTACGTCCCCTTTAAATCAATGGATTTACAATTCCTAACTTGGTTAAATATAGAGCTGACTTAGCAAATCTACTTAAGAGACGTTACACAAAAGTAACTGTTACAAAACATGCTCAGTGAATAGACTTTTTCCCCTTAGGAATTTTCCCTGTGTGATATCAGTCTTCTGCAATGACAGCACAGAGTTATTTCTGACCCCAGCTACACCATCCAACAAAAGAGTGGAAAGGAGACAGGAATGTGCTTAGAAAGATGAAATTTAGGAGGGTTCATTAGAACTGCTTTCAGGGCTTTGCGTTGCTACCATGCACATGAGGTGGACACAGAATTGTGGTTAACATAATTTATAAATGTTGGTGGCCTGGTGTGCACACCAGCAGATAGTGTGCCTGGGCATGACTGTCACAAGGTAAGCCTGTCCCAATGTGTGTGAAGGATTCCCAAGCATAAGCATCCACCAGAGGCTGAGTGGAGAATGGACTGAGAGCAGCCCTGGGGGGTGCAGTACTTGGGGGTGTAGGTCAATAAGAAGCTCAACATGACTCAGCAATGTGTGTTTGTAGAAGCAAAAGCCAACTGTATCCTGGGCTGCATTAAAAGAAGTGTGGCCAGCAGGTCGAGAGAGGTGATTCTGCTCCTCTACTCTACTCCCTCCGTTGTGAGACCCCACCTGGAGTACTGCATCCAGCTCTGGGGCTCCCAACATAAGAAAGACTTGAACGTGTTGGAACGAGTCCAGAGGAGGGCCACTGAATCGATCCCAGGGTGTAGCACCTCTCCTATAAAAACAGATTGTGAGGGTTGGGGCTGTTCAGCCTGGAAGAGAGAATGCTCTGGGCAGACTCTAGAGCACCTTTCAGTATCTAAAGGAGGACTACAAGAAGTCTAGAGAGGGACTTTTCACAAGAGCACCTAAGGGCTAAGAGTGGAATAAGGGGGGAATGGCTTTAAGCTGAAGGAGGGTATATTTAGATTAGATGTTAGAAAGATATTCTTTACTGTGAGGGTGGGTGGTGAGACACTAGAAGAGGTTGCCCAGAGAAGTTGTGGATGTCCCATCCCTGGAAGCATTCAAGGTCAGGTTGGATGGTACTTTGAGCAACATGGTCTAGTAGAAGTTGCCCTTTCCCATAGTGGGATGTTGGTGTTGGAACTACATGATCTCTAAGATCCTAACCCAAACAATTTTATGATTCTATAATTTGATTTGTCAGAAGGGACCAGACACATTTCAAAACATAGCTGGAAAATTGAAAAAAAAAAAAAAAACAAAACAAAACAAAAAAAACGAAAACAAACAAAAATGCAAACAAACAGAAACCCAAACAAACAGACAAAATCCAAAGCTCCAAACTTGCTCCTGGGACTGCTTTTGCATTACACACATCATCTGTTAGATACATAGCTAAAGCAGTCTAGGGAGAATGGACTAAAGCGCCAACACTTCATAAGGGTCGTTTTGGAAAAACTGTACTGAGTGTGCTTGATAGGAAGAATCCCAGCTTCGGTGTGTAAAACTTCCCCATTTTCTCTTTCATGACAGTGAACTTCTGTCCCAGAGCTAGGCATGTAATTTTCAGTTGTTGTGCCACAGTTCCACTGTGCCTTCATTTCACTCTGGATTGGATCCCCATGCTCCGTACTGTAATGTCTGAGTTGGATGGCAAGCACTTCTTCTACTGATGCAATGAAGATGGAACAGACAGTCACTATGGAAAACTTCAGGTCTGAGAGCATCAATTTCATTTATTTCATTGACAGTTGCAACTGTGAACAGATTTCTTGCATTAGGTGTCAAGTATTTCTCGTACAGACAGTGTTGTGCGGGGACTACCTCCCTTCCATGAGTGCCAAGGTCTCAGGTGGAATGCAGAAGTTCCAGGTTGTTGGTACATCTCATTCACATCTGTTTCATCTGATCCATGTCAGAAACTCTCAGGAACATAAGCACGTACCTTAATCATTCACTCTTTTTGGGTGGCACTAGGCCTATAGAAAAAGTAAGTACTATCTGTGCCAGAGATCAAGGCAACATATGGATTCTGTATGTCAGGTTGCTAGAATACACACTTGAGAATCAGGCTGAAGTCCCCAGTACAGAAACACCGAAATTATTTTTCATCAGTAGCAAAAAGAGAATATGAAACACAACACACAACTACTTTTACCGTATCACTGTGCTAAGGAGAGAACATCCTTCATCTTGGTCCTCCATATCTTAGCCAAGTGCTAACAGGAGTAAGGTAAAAGGCAGTGACCAACTCCTTTGGCACTGTTTTGTGTAATATGCTGGCATTTAGCACTCTTGGAGAACATCTAACTGCATCCCAACAGTGAGGCAAGCAGAGAACGTATAGCTCACATGATGCCAGGGGTATTTTCAGTGTAACTTGATGAAGTTAAGATGTGGTAGTCTTGTAACAGCATCTTAGGATGTAGATCTTAAGAATATTTCACAACCCTGCTGGTTCTCACTGTTCACCTCCACACTTTCTCTCTTGCCACATCAACTCCTACCCTTGGCCATTTGTCCTTGGCCCATATTGTCTACTCCGTCACACTGGTGTGAATGTCTGTCAGATGGTGAACCAAATCAGAACTCCCTACGTAGCTATCAGACAGAGAATTTTCTCAATCCATTTCACTATGCACACACAAACACTTGTTTTGGTAGAATACCACAGCATTAGAACAGACACTCTAATCAAGAAAAGGAAGAAAAATATTATATCTTTGGATAGTCTAAGCTACCATTGAAATTAAAGTTATGATCTATGTACTCAGAGTAACTTCATGAGGAAATCCAAGCACCTTCATGTCCTTCTGCAACAGGAAAGTGGCTAAGAGATCTTTTAATCATGACCTCACCCCCTTATTCCTATATGTTTTGTCTGCTTATCATACTGTGACACTTGTGGTGCTCCACTTTGCTCTGTGCTTTGTACTTTTTGACTGATACCATATGCTATTTGACTTATACCATAACTATTAAATTTCTGGTCACAGATGTCAGAAACAGTGAAGTACCTCTGCTGAGATCACTGACAGCATTCAAAACTTCAACCATTCAGAAAAAGAAATAGATGTTTTGAAAGGCTTCATCAAATACTGAAACAGAAGAAGTAATATATATGGTCGCAACAAACTAGAATTTTTGGGCACATAAATTTCTTTCAAATGGGAAATGTCTGTGAAAATATTTTTGAAAAATATTGAGAAATATTGAAAGTACAAAAAACTTGCTATATATCTCGCTGCACTTGCCAACAAGACTCCAGTTTCAGTTTTTCCAGCAACAATAGAGTCAATTTTAAACAATAACCAGAGAGTTTAATGAAAGCTTTTGGTTTGCTCTGACACATCAATATACCTCCAACTCTGAATATATAACAAGACCTGACTGACCAGGGCAATATCCAATATGCATTGCCAAGTTTCATCCATATCACTCATAAATAATAAAGAGACCCTAATTTCAGTCACATTAGTCTGCTTTGCTAGTGCCTTTTCAGTTTCCCTTTTCCAGTTCATCTTCACAAGATAAAAGTAAACTAGAAAATACAGTTACTAAACAGAGTTACTAAAAACATTCCAACAGCACTTGAAAATTGCTTGTTCTCTAAAGTGAGTACTTTACAGCTGCACAAGAATTATCAACAGTGAAGCATTCAAAAGAAAAAAAGGCCAGATTATTCCAAATACAAGAATACTCCGTTCAGGAGATCCTAATTAATCAAGTCCAAATACTATCTAGTTGGGTTTTAAATTATCAACTATAACAGGCTAAACGTAAATTCTTAACTTTAAAAAGATAATCACTTAGAGGAAAAAAACAGCCGAATATGAAATACTTTAAACATACCAAAACTGTATTCATGGTCTTACTGCTCCTCCTAATTTAGCACTGCTAGTTTATAAAGGGACTATGGACATTGTTTAGACATCAACATATTTAATTGGATTTTTTTGAAAAGCTGGTGGGAGCTATGTATCCCAGATCTTCTTTTCTTGTGAAGTGGATACAAGGCAACAGAGACTCTAAAGCAACAAAGGAAAAACTCTAAAGTAAACTGATGAGTGAATGTCATTATGGTGATTCCTAGCATTTTTATCTTAGAATTCTGAGGAAATTTAATATTGGTTTGCCTAAGCTCTTGTCCAAAACATCTACCCTGTTTTCCTAACTGCCCGCAGTAGTATATTGACAAGCTGATGTGTCTCTATTTCATCAAGCGTGAGTATGAGAATGACGGATTAGAAAATTAATTAAACTACAAGCTAATTAGGTTCAACAAAAGAGTTACAAAATAAAAAATAACAAAAAAAATTAGTAACTTTTGCAAAGATACCTTATGCCTCAAAGATACACCAGTTTCCTTTGGACTTTACAACAGAACCAAGGACAAAGGAAAACTTTATATTAACTATTTGATAGGTTGATGGAGAATGGGGGTTGTGGTCATCACAGGTTGTTTCAGCTGCTGCTCACAGGGAAGAGCTGTTCCCCTCCTCCAGCGTGGGGTCCTTCCCATGGGAGATCATCCTTCACGAACTTCTCCAAGATGAGTCCGTCCTGCAGACAAGAGTTCTCCACAAACTGCAGCAATGTGGGTCACTCTTCCATGGGGTGCAGTCCTTTCTGCTCCAGCATGAGTCTCATCTGCTCCAACATGGGACAACACAAATTCTACCAGGAAACCTCCAGTGCAGGCTCCTCTCCACAGATCTCCAGGTCCCTGCCAGGATCTTGCTCCAGAACAGGTTTCTCATAGGTTCACAGTCCTCATTTGGGCATCCACCTGCTCTGGTATGAGGCTCCTCCATGGGCTGCAGGTAGATCTCTGCACCTCCGTGGTCCTCCATGGGCTACAAGGACACAGCTGCTTCACCATGGCCTGCACCAATGGCTGCAGGGGAACCTCAGCTGCAGTGCCTGGAGCATGCTATTCCCCTCCTTCTTCACTGACCTTGGTGTCTGCAGACTTGTTCCTTTCACATATTGTCTCTCTACTCTTTGGCAGAAATTACATCTACACAATATTTTTTTCCATCTTAAATATGTTATCACAGAGGCATTACCACCACTGCTGATTGGCCCAGACTTGGCCAGCAGCAGATTTGTCCTGGCGCTGGCTGACATTGGCTCTACCAGGCACAGAGGAAACGTCCAGTAGCTTCTCAGAGCAGCCATCCTAGTAGCTCCCTGGCTAGCAAAACCTTGCCACATGAATCCAGTATGTAAGACAATGGCATTGCAAAGAGAATTCATATTGGCAAAAGTCTTGTTTTCCACTCTCAAAACACTGTCAAGGCCATCGTCCCTTTCAAATTCTCGTATGTTGACATTAAACCACTCCATGTTTAATGTTTTAAGGACTTATGCTCCTTGAACATCTCTTCGAATTTCCCTGAATGCTTTGCACTGCCTAAGTCTTTTACAGTGACTACGCACATTGTATAGAGCCAGGAGTAGGATACCAGCTGTGCTACTCACCTGGAAGTCACGAGAGGTAATTAATCTGCCACATGTGCTATCATTGCACTGTGGTTGTGGTCCCAAAATGATCCCGAAGAGCTTTGAGTTCAGAAGTACTCCAGGCATCCAGAACCTAGCATACTTCACTTTTTTGGCAGTCCACACTGTGCTTTAGCTCAAGACACAAGTCTCATCTTCCCCCTGGGTAAGATGAATCTAAATACTTGCAGGAAGCATCCTGGAGCCCTGGGAGGAAGGCAGGCCAGCTGTGTATTCTGCTGTCACTGCTGGGGCAAAAGGGATAGTCAGTGTCAGAACAGAGTGATGTGATTCATTTATTACTCTAAATGATGCTGGTGTGTTTGTTTCCATATTTGCTTCCTTGAAGTTAAAGTGAGGTAACTTAGGTCTGTTTTGTTCCTGTGAACTCTATTTTCTCTAGTACCAGCAGGTAATTGGCCTCAAATGCCTACATAAAAGTTTTCAGGGCACCATCTAAATATTTGTGTTCCTGAGTTTGCTACAGAAGATAATGGATAATACAGTCTCATCAGCTGTAGCTCAGCACTGATGCTGGGGCTGTTCATATTAGATGTTGCTAGGTCCTCAGACACTGGAAAAGTGGACTGTGCCTGTGGAGAAATAGTTGCAGCAAATCTGAGATAAAGAGAATGTGGCAGTGCTTCAGGTGCCTTTGTGTACATGGGCTCCAGTCATTGTCCAAATACAGCAAAGTAAGAAGAAATTTCTGGGATACATATAAGCTTCAAAAATCCTTTCCCCCCCCAGCTCTTTAGTGTGGAAGAACTCTTGCTCAAAGACTGGCAACACAATCTGCAAAAAATTTCCCTGTAAACTGTCTTCATGATCAGACTTGCCGTTCTTCACTTTTTTGCTAGAATCTGATATAGAAAACTATGGGTTTGTATTCTTCACATTTACTTGGTTTGTAAATGATCATCTAGGATCCTGTACACTCCTCTACAGCTGCAGACCTCATCATTCTTTGCATCAAATCAAATCTGAATCCCAGAAAAAAAAAAAAAAAAGAGAAAATTAGTCTAAAGATCAGAGTATGCCATTACAGCAGTCTCTTTTGACTTTCATGAATAACAGAAGGCTGAGATTTCCACTAAAGATTACTTATAAAAATTCCACATACTGTAATTTAATCAGAATTTGTCTCTTCTGCAGTCTCCAACCTTTATTTTAAAATCTCAAGTAATGCAGTAGCTATCACTGGAATTAACAAGTCATGGTGATAGATAACAATGGTCCTCACCATTAGAAATATGCACTTTGTCTGAGTTTATTTCTCTTTACCATCCAACTGAAAGACACTGTCATACCTTTTCAAGCTAGATGAATGTCCCTTTCATCAGAAATATTTTGAGCTGCACATACAATACAGAAGTGAATAGTCACTCAACTTTCTCTGATAAACAAAACTGATTGAGTTCTCTAGCATGCCCCTTAATGCAGTTTTCTAGATCAGGAGTTGTTACTATTGCATTCTTCTGAATCCTTTGAGGAGAAGGTAGCTCACTTCTGGCAGTGGAGGATATTTTATTAGGTCTGTTGGTGACCCAACACACATATTAATGGTTTGTTTACCTAAAATAGTACAAACAAGAACTCTTAAGAACCTGATTGTGACAAAATTTGTAGTACTCTTCTCCATCTTTGTTCAGGACTTGTAAAATACAAGATTGATTAATATGCAACATGAATAGTCTTGTCTTTAATTTATAAATTCATTTCTACATTCAAATGAATGAATAGTGGGTTTTTATTTTAAAAACATCTTTCCAACCCAGTCTTATCAAACATTCAACTATGTTTATAAATATTTAAACAGTTACTAACTAACTTTTTGATTCCTGGAATCAGAGCTATTTATTTTAAGGGCTTTGCAAACTATGTAAACTATGTGTGTGTCACTCCTTGAACCAACTTGTTTGGTGTATAGAGCTTCAAAACTATATTAAGTGTGTTTTTTTAAGATAGATCACTTGAAAAAAAATAGTTGCTTCTTAGTCCCATGAATTATGGAGCTGCTAAATTCGTAAACCTGACAAGTTTGCAATTTTTTTGGACCAGCGCTATGAAAGTTGTGCATATTTCAATTACCATAAGCCCTTTGGCAGAGCTCTGAAAGATGTGCATAAAGTTTATTAAGATGTCATCATACTTTTGAACTCTATGAATCTCAAATGTCCATTACCTAAATATCAACTAACTAACCATATACAACAACAGGAAATATTTCTTGTGGAATGCAGGTGCTTGTGATTTGCTTAAAAAAAACCCCCAATGTATTGCTAGATGCAGATCAAATCAAGGTAAAATAGCTTCAGCCAGAAATTGGTTTACTTTAATTATCTTGGCACTTACTTCAGATGTTGCAGATAAACCAAAATGAGTTACAGTGGGAGAAAAGACAAGAGATAGTCACTGAAACAGAGGCTGGAAGCAATAATATTATAACAGCAATTTTTCAAAACCTAGAGGAGTGACCTATCAGGAAAAAAAATAAATTTCTGTTACTTCTAGGTCTCTGCTGATCTCTGAGCTATGACTGTCAAAATAAACTTCTCAGCAACATAAGAACAGCTTTAAATTCTAGGATGTATCAGTTCAAGTACCTAATTACCAATCACAGCCCAAATATTTTCTCCAGTATGCAACTGTATTTGTGAGGCCCGTGCTCAGCCTAGCTAATATACTGATTGTCATGACAAGAGGAAAAAACTGAGAACATTTTAATGACCAACTAATTTTTTGTGTGTTGAAGCTGTCACACTCTTTCAGCCAGAGCAGTTTTAGCTTTACTGTAATGAATAATTTAGTCACTCCTTGCTAGGGCTTTGGCATGTTGTGGGGTAATTGGTGATCAAATTTATTGCTAATGTATTTGTACCCTGTTTTGCAACTAGAGGATAAACACTTCTTATTTAGTCCAGCAACAACATACAAAAGTCTTCAGACTATTTCAGATTGCTGAATGCTCTTCAGATGCAGAGGTCCAGTCAGACCAATTCCAGTACAACTGGACATCGTGTAGAAAGCAGGGGAGGCAGTTCCCATATACAAGGCAATGGATTGTGGACAGAAATCTCAACTAAAACAACAGGGTAAGCAACTGTAAGATTCTTCTAAGTGTCTATGCTGTCTATAGAATTTCATATATTTTTGAGAGAGTATAGCCTATCTATCTGACAAGTAAAAAGTGAATATTTAACCAGTATGCTTGAATAAAGAATATTCATCTGTTCACATATCCTATAGTTATAGATTATGTTTGTATATCAAACAACCGTCATGTATTTTTTTCTACCATCTGAAAACAAGATTGTTTTACTGCCCTGATTTCATAATATAGGTAGGCTATGAAAATGAAAAGCTCTTCTACTTCTATTAAAGTTTAAAAGTATTCAGTGAGCAGAGGTGTTGCAGGAATATAATTCAATTTAAGACCAGTAATTTGTGTAAATAAATGTCTAATATGAAAGAATCACCACAAGTGGAAATCAAGAATGTTCAATTTTTCATGATACGTATCAAAAGAACAAAAGAGTTCATGCTCATTTGAAAAAGTTCTAAAAATAACAAGGTTCAGATTCTCCTATGGGATCATATGAATTTTTTATTTTCCATTTGAAAATTAGGATTGTGCCATATACATACCTCTTTTTTTTTTTGCGCATACATGAATTGAATTTAAACTTTTCTGTTAAATTATTAACCATGGGTTTAGTGTGCTCTAAGGTGAGTAAATCAAGAAATCTTGGATAGTAAGAGGTGTAAAAATTGTCTGTATCAAGGGAACTGGTATTAAAATTGCCTGGCATTATCCAGGAATAGGTACTTAATATTTCTTTGCAACAAGACGAAATATGTGCCTGATTTTAACCCTAGGGTTTTTTTTGGCTTTTGATTAGTTTACTGACTGATTAATTCTGGTAGATTACAGTAGGCAATGTGCTTTCACACAGTAAAGTTTAATTGAAACTAAGGGGGTTGCACAATACACAGGAGCCGCTTTAAGGTTAATATGTATATAATTTAGATATCTAAATATCAGTCTGTCCTAAAGGTTTGGAAATATTTTTGCCCAAATATTAAAGGAGAAAAGGAGAAACTTTTAAAAAGTGTCACTTTTGATCTTTAGCAACTGAACATGGGTAGTTTATACAAACCCACTCTAGATTTGTATTTCAACAAATTAGAGGTAATGTGATAAATTACTAAATTTCCAACAAAGTGAAAACACAGGAAACAAATTATTGTGAACTCTTTGTGAGAGCAATAACATCTACTTAAGGACTGAAGTTCAAGATTATGTGGTTTTGCTGTTTTTTCTTTTACAGAAGCACAACTTATCATTGATTTAAATGTAATCACTCTGAAAGGGGTAAAATCTGAGGTATTTCATGACTGCCATGACAAAGACTATTTCTGTGAAATTTATTACCTAACTGCTCCTGTCTATGCCTTCTTCAATGTAGCAAGTACATCACTTGAGGACTGTAGTGGAAGACATTCAGGTCTCAGGCTGACAAGATAATATCCTGTTGACTGCAGTTTTGGTCAGTTTTGTCCACTTAGAAATAAAGACTTCTAGTAAAATTGTGATCTCTAGTATGCAAACAACTTTCATGCTCAATCCTGTCACCTCATATAAATAAATATTTGGGATTATAAAGACTATTATATTTTTATAGGCCTCTGTGAGCAGACACCTCAGAGAAAATGCCTTCCTTATGCATTTTAGAATTAGCTCAGTCTTTTTACCTATGGAGATAAAATTGAGCTTGATTAGGTTTAGATGTGATTAGGCTTAGACATGGCAAAGACATTTAGGTGATCTCTAGATTGAGTATCAGTTCATGGTGACATTTTGATGGAGTTTTAGGAAAATAGAATTTTATGTCTACATTTGAGCTATTTACTTTAGACTGCTGTTACAGGGAGAGAAGAAAATGCTTCTTAAAAGCAGTTTAGCTATTTAAAATGCTTATCTTAATGGCTCAGGAGATGCTTGTTTGCTTCCACTGACCACAGAGAGCACATAGTGTGACTGCATCAGGACTAGACATCATACTTATAAAGGACAAATTACAGCAAAGGTATCTGTCCTCAGTGATGAAGGTAAAATTTTTTTATACTGAGTCTTAAGCCCATTAAGAGATTTTTATTCTAGTGCCATTGGGCCACAGGATGTTGTTAAATCATCTCCAGTTGATAGTTCAGTAGAAGCGTTTTTCCTTTCTGAGCATCTGATCATCTGCCTATAGCAATTTTGTGCAAGAGTATAAAAAGTAATGTTTAATCATCTGCCATATCTCTCATGTATAAGAGCCTACAGGTGTGTGTATCTTCTTCCTATCAAACCTGGATGACTATGTGTTCACTTTTGGAAGTCCAGGTGAAGTTGGTGTCTGTACTTCAGTCCATATTAATCAAAAGGAATCAAATGTCAATGGTTCTCAACCATAAATATAAGGTGGGGTAGTTGTTAACCCTTTACAGTCAATTTCTTACTCTTTGCTCAGAAAATCTTTACTTTGTGTCAAATGTTGTGGCCTCTGCTCATGCAACTCGAACTTAACGTCAAAAGCAAGGAATACATTTTTTTTTTTAAAGTAGTCGTTTGAAGCCTGACTAGTCATTTGTGAGTTATTATATTAAGCTGAGACTTTAGGCCCATCTAGAGTGAGCCACTAGAAACATTTTAAACTGAGAATACCTACCTGATCATGGGAGTTAGTAGTGTTATTAACAAAGTCAAAATATATCAGAATAATAAAAATACTGAAGAATATTATTTTGGTCATTTTGTTTTAGAAGGAACTGCGTCTGATCTTTCTGTTTGACTTAAGTGTTTAATACTGACAATACTTACTGAAATAATTACCTTTATTTGTCTAACATTAAGTTCATAGGAATGATAACATCAATAATAACATTATTTGGAGAAAATAAAATAGGCAGAGTAATTACTAAACTCTTCTTAATAAAAACCTAACTCCTTTGCCTTTAGCATTGACATAATATAGCTTGGTATAATGATTATAGTTTTTAAGGGAAAATAACCAACATGTTTGTCTCACCACCTTTATTATTTAAATGATCATATATTATATAATTACCTTCAATGTAACCATCTTATCTCATGGAAGATCTGCGGTAAGGGAAAATAACTTAAATCTAATGAATTCTTCTGGCACAATCAGTCTTTCATTCTATATCCTTTTATGTGAATGAGAATACTGATACAAATTTGAAAAGGAGAGTCTTGAAATGCATAAGAAACATTGCCTCAAATCATCTAGATAATATAGACTAAGTAGACCTTTCCAGTCATCTGATACCCTGATCCTATTCCCTGAAACATAACTAGGTCTGTGTTAAACATCTAACTCATCTTGCCAATCTCTAGTCAGGCTTTTTCAGAGGGTCAGGGGTTTTTTGGGCAGTTTTTTTTTTCTTTTGGTTTTTTTGGGCATATCTTCAGACTTATTCCCTCCTCCCATACCTTTGCACTTCTCTGTCCCAGTTCTCTTTGTAGGTACAATTTCATAGGAAAATGTTATCATATCACAAGACTCTCTTTGCCCTCCAGCTCAACTACTAACTGAAACATATTATGCTAGCAAATTTCACTACAAAGTCACTTGCGTTGTGAACCCAATAACAAGATCAGAGAGCAGGGGGAAGTGGGAATCTTCGTGAGAAGGAGAGAAGTTAGCATGGGAGCAAGAGAAGAATCCAGAAAGCTGGAAGCCCTCCAAGGCTTGTATCTCTGGATGATGCTTATTTGATAGTGAGCCGTAGGCTCCTGAAAATGAGTTAAGCTATGTCATACAGAGCTGAGACTAAAGGATGGGTGACAGTTGCTCCTTCTGCCAGCCAGGCAATTTTATGGCAGAGAGGACCGTTGGTGTTTGTATTGTACAGTCCTTTGCGCGACACAGGACACCTGGGTTTTAGATTTGGAAGAGTTCATGCTTTTGACTTATTTAAAATGAAGAACTTACCACAGTCCTATCAAAGCTGCTCTAGGAGAGACAGTGGTTCTTCTGGGCAACCAGTCAAATAATCATTTCTGTCCATTACGTCTGCTGTACCTGAGAAAAAAAACAGAAGCTGAGGAGCACTGTCAGAGGCCAACAGGAGGCCACTATGTATCTCAGCAGCTTTCCCCATTTCTTATGAAACAGAACTGCCCTCAGTCCCAGGCACCTTCCAGGTTTCCATTTGCAAACCCTTCTCTTGGTACCCGCTGTTTATGATTTTGTGTAACTGAACTGGAAATATGCAAATCATCATTTAGCTAATGCCAAATACAGAACTACAAAAAGCTCACCACATAATTCATCTGCTCCTGGCCATAGATTTGGCAAGGCTGTAAATTATTGCACACTGGGGCTATATAGGCATAAGGAAGAGTACTGTAGTGAAGTCTGAGTCATTCTCCGACACAGAGAAATGAATGTGCATCTACTTTGGGAAAATACAGATGACTGAGAATAAATGATGGATTGATTAAAAAGCATATGTTTTTGATGAAATTTGAAATGTAGTGTCACAAGTAAGTCATATTACAGTCAGTGACTAATTGAAGCCCCTTCAGCAAATAAATATCTGTGTCATGTGTGAACCAGAAGAGACCTAGATTCCTCTGGCTTCAAACCTTGAAATTGAGTTGGCATCAAACTCTATCATGGCGTGGTGATTAGCCACACTATGAGTAAGCTTGCAGCAATGTTTCTGTTTGAAGATAGATTCTCAAATCCCTCCAAAAGCCACATGCAGTGATGTCACCTTGAACACTGACAGGGTGAGTTTTTCTTGGGTCTTTCACATTTGAAGTCTAGGGTTAGAAGCCCCACATTCTGGATGCACCCAAGAAACAGAAGAATGTTTAAGTAGAAACAGCAGGGGAGGATAAAAGGGCTGACTGAACAGATCAGGGCACATGTCAGTGAGAGAGCTGGTATAGCCTGAACTATAAGTGTTTAAGAGCCCTGTCCAGGATGATGCACCCCATTCCAGAGGTTTACAAAAGGATACCTGATAACCCATTTCTATAATTCTTAGGCAAAGATCTCTTAGCAGGACCAAAAAAAAATGAAATATGACAGTCTTTACAGCAGTCTTTTTCACTTTGAGACCCCAGTTTGTGCTGAAGGATGAAAAGAGTTGTTGTCTGGTTGGTGGTGCTATCAGTATTAAAGCTGTATGTAAAGGACTGAGATGAACTTGCAGATTTGTTTTTCAGTGCAACAGTGCTTTAAACAGCTGCGACAAAATCTTATGGAGAATTGCAACTATTGTGTTCAGGATGTTGTAATCAGATTCCTTTTTTCAAAACTTTTTGTAAGTACTGCTTGACAGCAATAGGACTGTGTGGCAGACTCTCAAAGGAGAGGTGATTGCTGTGTTTTGTGGCATGAGAACCACAGGAATGCAAAAAATGACAATTGGGAGTCTTTCATGTTTGTGCTGTTATGGATTCTGTGAAGTTAATGTTAGCTGCTCAGAGTGTCTAAGATTAGTCAAAGCTTCCTTTAAATAGCACATTAATGTACTGGGTTGTTTTCCATGTCTGTTGAATTTTAGCAAATTGTTCAGTTGCCTCAGTATTGTAAGTTTAAGGAAATCCAGCTGTCAATTCCTATTAAACCGGCCTTAGTTTTATACTGTTAATTCAGTTGTCTTTCACACTCTAGCTCCTAAATCTGAAGAACTCTTTACAAAGGCAGATTTATGATGGATGCCATCTGGCCTGATAGAAGGAAACAGATATTGATTTTTAATATTTTCTCCAAACTTGTTTACTCTAGGATAATACAGCAGCTGTGTGGTGGCTTGTCTCAGAGTGGAAAGGATTATTACCAGTGCCTTTTGATGAGATAAATTACCTAGAATGACTTGAATGGCTAAAGGGTATACTTTGATGTTATGTCGCTTCATTTACCCTTATGACTAAATGATTATTGATTTTATATTTTTAAGCTCTTGAAACGTGAAAATAAGTTGGTAGAGAAGCCTAGCTGTGTTAGTTTTATTAATTTATTTCTGCAGGGCATAATTCACTTTGGACCAGGTTGTGAAGGTTTTGGGTTCATGACCGACTCCAGATACAGTTGCAAAGAAATGGCTTATTTATATAGTCATTGCAAGTAGTTCCAAAATCAATACAGTCTGGGATTGGATGATTAAACTTAGTCCCTTTGTGGGATTCATTCCTGTAGCTACCTCTGAAATGATCTTGACTGAAGCAGATTCATGTGATCCAGTCTACAAATAGCAAGTTTGTTCAAGTTGAAATACTATTTTTTGCTCATCATTTTTTTTTTATCTACTCTGTTCACTCAGTGACATTTTAACAACTAGAAAAAAGCAGTTGATTGACTACTTCAATGAAATCACTAATCTGCATTCAAAGAGTTGCCTCCAAAGACTACTTAGATTTTTCATGGATAGATTTAACTACTGCTTTGATCAGTTAGTCCCAGTATGCAGTGGATTTAGGTCTCTCTACTTATGTAGGCAGCAGGAATCCAAGGTGTACACTAAACCTTTAAATAGTCTTCGCAGTTCAAAACAGCTATTTGCCTTTTGTGTACACCAGACACCTACATATTTCTGTGAACTATTGCCTTTTCTATCATCGTTTAACATGTCGATGCCATTTAATGTTTGTCTGAAATGTGACTCTGTTGTCAGTCTGCTGAAGTATTTTGTAGACACTGGAACAAGTGCAAAAATGTGTTAAAAAAATTCTTCTCTTTTCCCACAATGACTATTTGTATACGCTCTTTGCTTGGTGCCTTTGAATACCTTAAACAGCAATACTTTTAACCTTAATTTCTTCTGGAAACGTTCAGCAATGAAAAAAGATGTGTTATCTTACTTAGTCTCAAAAATTGGGATTCAGAATCCTGACATTTCATTTTTATAGACCATTAGCAAATTATAAATAATATTACTAATAGTACTTCAACTGCCTAAAAAGTACTGAAGGCAATAAGTTTTAATATAAGCCATGTCTCTAACAAAGTTGATTACTTGGAAGACTTTAGCAGTGCATGAACCTGCACAGGACTGCCTAAACTAAGAATAATACTTCATGATTTAACAGTACATATCTATCCATCTCCTGTACAGGCTGTTAACCATATGCTTGTCTCTTGTTCAGATATGACTAAATGTGGATTTGTGTATGGTTTTTTTTAAATATATGTTCCACCTAATACCTTGTGTTTCTAAAACACAAGGATCTTTCTAAATGTAAAGTTTATG
>JAWWES010000081.1:87625948-87652898 GCA_035583135.1 Lophotriccus pileatus | reverse complement strand
CAGGCTCGAAGGCCTTATCTGCATATGCGGGTAAGGACCTTCCCCGGCTCTTCGTTCGCGAAGACGGGCCATTATCTTAGACATATTACTTAAAAATAAATCACTCTTTTAACTCTTGTAGGCTTAAACATCACTCAATTTTTAGTTTTACTTTAGTTTATATACACCACACATTTTTTCTAAAGAAATTGCAGGTTCAGAGTTTTGATTTGCTGACAGCAAATTCTCTGCCTCTAGAGGCATTAGCTGCAACCTCTGCTTAAAGTTACTCATTGTTTCTTTACCTCAAATTCTTTTCCATAAGCTAAAATGCTATTTGTTATGGACAGAACTCTTTCACCCATAAACAGCAAAAAGGCTTCTGCAGAAGTGGCAAATATAACTAGTCTGAGTTTGCAAGTAGGTCAATGGGTCTGCAAACATATGAAATTATTTACTTCACGTTACAGATTAAATATGAGTCAGTAGAAGAATTAGAGTCTACTATTCTTTTCTGGGAGTCTTTGATCAGCATGTGTTTTAACATTTCAGTGACTTATTTTATAAATAGCATTTAGGATGAAAAGTTTCCAAACACTTTACATATTTAAGATGCTTGGGACCTGATTTCTGTAGATACTTAGTACAGTGCACTGGTTTGTATCTTCAGTTCTAATTTTTGTCTGCCCTTCTGAGTGAAGAGAGGTCAGGATAAGTACAAATCTAAAAGACAAGAAAAACACAATTAATACATACCATTGACACATTAATTTAAGTCATCTTCCCCGGCAAAAGGGCAGCAACACAAATGTGTCTAAACACAGCCTGCTTTGAATGATTTCCACCATTCTCCTTGGTCCTCAGCTGCTGCTCCAGAAGTGTGTGGATCTTGCATGGCTCTCATGTCATATCCAACATCCCTGCATATGGCTTCCATATAGACTCTGGACTCTGTGTTTAGGCGCCTGAGTCATTTCCAGGGGCTCCAGCAGAAAGACACAGAGAATGTTGCAGGACAGCCTTAAGCTGTCCTCTGGTTTTGCAATCTCCAGCTCTGGTCTCAGCACCATTTTCAACATTTGATGTGATTTTACTAAGATACAAGATGATTCTTTGCTATGCTACCTTGTTTGAATCAAGAAGCAGGATTCCTCACCACCTCCCATCCTCAGCATTTATATTTTTGATGTCTTAATATAATTTTTCCCTAAATATCCAAAATCATGTTCTCATAAGTCTTTCAGGGGATGGAAATGTGAGTTTCCCTCTTCGTTACTTGGCAATAGAGATGAATCTGATGGGAGTCATTGCACCTGAAGGATTCTTTAAATTAAAGCACAGTCCCATTGGGCTACTACTTGGTTGCCAATTAGTCAGGATACTTGCAGTATCATGAAAAAGAAAAGAAACTATGAAAACTGGAAATGATAGAATTGCTAAGAGTTAATGCAAGAAAGTAAAACTTCTGTGTTTGGAAGAAAAACAGTGCTATGGTGATGAAACGCTTTCTGATGGAAAATTTATTACCTGGATATTATAGAGCATCTGTTAAAGCTAGATATTTTAAAATTATTAACTCTACAAAATACGCAGTTTTTTAAAAGAACTAACCAAAGAACTACTTAGATTATTAATGTTGGGTTTTTTTTTCAGGAATTCTAGGGATTCTAGGAATTTGGGAATGTCCCTAAAATGGGACAGCTATAAAGCTGTTGTTGTATATATTTTAGAAAAATAAACAGGAACACCCCAGCAATTACCAGGCCTGACACTGACCATAGATTAATCAAGGACCCACTATGATGTGATCAAAAAATGAATTAAGAAGAATGATGTAACTGATCCTGTTGAACACGGACTTACAGAAACTTGCTTTATACATTTTTCTATAATACATCTTTTACAGGAAAAAAAAAATCAATCAAACAAACAAACAAAAAAAAACAATGGGGGAGTTGGGGGGGTGAATTTAAAGCAGCACAAAGAAGATTTGTTTTTCAGTTGGCCAAATATCACATATCTAATGAAAGAACAAACCAATACTGAGGCCAAGTAAACTTCATTAAATGAATTAAAAATCTTTCAAACTCTTCAGTAAAAATATGAAATGGGAAATATAATTGATTAGTTCTTATTCCTTCTTACTTAGTCTTTCTATCAATAATCTGAAACTATTGATAAAATCAGTGATTGATAAAGGATAGGAAAAGTAATCTAGAAAGAAGATGGGTCCCTGATTAATAGGCGTGTGGATAAACATGAAATATTGGTGAAAAGATTTTTTGTGAAGGTTAGTGATGCCTTCCAAATCCGTAGAACTTTTTTGGAGGAGTCAAAGCTTACACGGACAAAGATTTAGTTGATCTGTTCTTCTCAAATACCTAAAAGAAGTTCAGAAAACTAATTTTCAAAGACTTTTCTAATAGAAGGTTTTTAACAGTTTCCTCAAATTTGGCATGACAGTGTGAAAAAATGAACATCAGGATTGATGTAATTTTCAAGAAATATGAACTAGAAATAAATTCATAAATGACTCAAAAGCACCCAGTGACACACAAAAAATATTTTGTAACACTGATTCTACCACATACTTTCAACTTTCAGGATTTTGACACCAGTTCAGCTGAAAGGGCTAAGCATAAATACAGAGATTTTTCTGTTAAATGTGCTAGGGCAACAGCTAAGTTGGAATTTTGGAGATTTGTGACGTCTAAATATTAGTCTTGGACAACCCAGTCTGTCAGTGGGTCAAAATACAGAATTCCTCTGAGTATCCTGAGGATCATCAAGGCTGAAGTTAAATATCCTTTAAGAAAAGTGTAAGAAAAAAAAAGAAGATGGTACAATGGCAACCTCAGTACTATTAATATAATATAAATATAATAGTATAAAGGTCATATAATGAGAAAAATATATTTTTCTGTGGCTGGACACTGAAGCATAAAAACTGTCAGACAACAGATCAAAACAATCTTGCTACAATCTAAGACTGCAAAAAATGCTCAAAAATCGAGACAACATAGTATGTTTTGAAGGTAGTGGTTTCTGAATGACAGATGAAACATTCATATTTCTTTCTGTACAACTTTTCTTTACTTCCCTCTCCTTTACTTTCCTCTTTCTTTTTTTTTTATATATCTAGAAAGGAAAAAATCTATTACTTTATGAGAAGATTAATAGTAGAGTTTATTCAACAAGGTTATAGAGTATAGATTTTATTTGACTTATTCTACATCCATGGACACTAGAGAAGGATGAAATCTGTGGAAATATGTAACATTAGATTTTGTGAACATAAGGTCTTAAGAAGCTAAATTATTACACATTCTAAGATATTCCATTCTCATAAATTACCCAATAGTCATTTGGAGTCTTACTTTTGTGTGCTAGCATTGCAAGAATGTTTACAAAATACATTTTCTGTGAGCAGTAGAATTACTGTATGATAAAACATTTAATATGTTAACATATTAACTGCTTTTCTTTGATGATATTCTTTATTTTAAAATAATTGAACACATAACAATTATATAAAACATCTTTTTAGGGGTAAATTTGTTTAGTATTTGCTTTTTCTTCAAGAAGGATTTTGAGATATCCCTCATTCATGTTGAATAAAGCTGCATAAGAACACACCTGAAAAACTATAAATAGTGGGTTTTGCAGGGAGCATGCAACTGAGGCACTAACTGGACTCAATTAGACTTTATTAAGCTTAGTATCCTTTGTTGCTACCTAAAAAGGTTATGGCAGAGAACGGTGGATGAGGTACATAGAAAATAAATGGAGGAAGTCAGTGTTGGAGTAAAGGTGCAAGAGACCAACAGTATTAAACTCTGCAATTTTCTTTGTCTGTAATGTCCCTCCAGAAGTTATTCTAGTCAATTCCCCTGATATACGAGCTCCAGAAGTTTTTAAGATGAGATATGTAGTTTACCAATCATTTCCAAGATTCTGAGAGTTTTTCAAGTCAGCTTCCATGTCAAAAAAAAAAAAAAAAATATTGTGGAGTCTTTTCACTTCCATCTCTATTTTCAGTGAAGCATCTCTTCCCACTATCTCTTTCAGTACTTTTGATTGTCTGCCACTGCACAGTGCCCCAAGATGGCATCTGTAGCTGGCCCGGAACATCTCTGACAATGGATTTCTTCTGAAAAAGAACAAAAAGGACCAACTGAAGGACCCCCTAGCTCCACTCACTTGTTTGTTCAGGGAAAAGACTTGGCCAGGGAACACTTCATTCTCCCCCTCTAGCAGCCAGCGCTTATATTTGTTTTGTGCCATTTGTTGTATGAGCTGGGTGAATTCTGCCCACAGCTAGACAGAAGTCAGCTACACAGGTATCCTGCTCTGCAACATAGACTGAGAGATTCAGCATCAGAAACACACTGTGGCAGTGCTGCCCAGTTTACTTAGCTGCAAAACTATTCACATGTAATTTCTGTACTGCAATTTCTATGCAACTGCTTTATTTTTACCCCATTTGTCTTCAGTTTAGAGACAGACCACCTGGCAAGGTTCTATTGACTTCTGCTTTCACTATTATAAAACCTTCTGCCCTTACAGGGACCAGGGCGAACACAGATTATAAAACCTCATTTCCTATTTAAACGCTCTATTTCCAACAATCTCCTAGCAATTTGTTATTTTGACCTTTGCACATATTTTTGCAGACTGAAGATGGGAGGGGGCCAGTCTGAGACAGGTGTAGGGAGACTGAATTATAGAGAGTTATGTGCAGAGAGGGAGCAGACTTAACTGTTAATTCCCAGACATCCTAATTTTTTGTAAAAGTAAAGGAATAGGGTTTCTGTAAAAAAAACATAATGTTGGTTAGTTGGTTAGCAGCTGGATTCCACTTTTAATGGAAGCCAGCGATCTGGTTCTTAATCCTCTGTTTTGTAAAGAATTTTGTGTATAAATAAATGTACCTGGTACTATCACAAGCCTCCAGACCACATTTTGGAAATCACTGGACTAAGAGGTCTTGTACAAACAAGCATGGAGCAAACGGAGGCCTGGTTATAAAGGGAGTGAGAAGAAGAATGGGCTGCAGCCCAGCTCTGGCACCATGAGGACGGGAGTACTAACTGCAAGATGCAGCGTGAATGAAGGAGGGTGGGTTTAGTGCCCTCTACCACTTCTGTAAAATCATCCTGGTAAGGTGTAGTCCAAGAACCAAAGGCTCATAACTGAAGAATCAAGCCACGGCTTTTCTTGCACAAATTACATCCAGAGAACTGCTTACACACACAGTCATGAGTTTCACAATATGCCTACTAGCAGATCTAGATCTGTTCCAGGTTAAAAACACATGCTAATGTATTATTCCTCGGAAGTGATTTCCTTAGCTGCCTTAGAGAAATGGGACCTGAAGGGCCAGGCAGATGGGAGTTCCCCTGATAGAAAATATGCCCCTTTCCAGGTGTGCACATGAACTAGCGGAAAGGCAACTTCAACTTATGAATACACTGTGCTTCAGGCATCTGCTGGGGTTACTAGCACTAACTCTTTCAGATCTGCTTCCAATACCCCAGGTAGTACTTCAAGAGTAAAGACAATATTCCAATCAGCTGCCACAGGCAGCCACAGACAGTACTTTTTGCAGCCAGAAGAATTTTAAGACAGTTAGTTCTGCCAGGTTAAATTAAAGAAGGCATGTCATCAGTAGAAAGCAGAGCTTTGTATAGGTATGATATGGTATGAACTCCCCACAGGCTAACAGGGTCAGCTGTAAACATGGCGAAGTAGGCAGTTCCTGGAGGCAGCAAATAGTCCTGGGACTACTGTCTCTTTCCCCTTTCCTGACGAGCCTGTATTGCTGAGGAATACTGCTTCATATGTAAGTAAGGCATTCCCTGCCATAGGAGCAGTTTGCCCAGAGACAAGCTATGTGGGCAAGAGCAAAAAAGAAAAAAACCTGAACTCTCCAAGGTTTCCCCCTTGGCTCTTCATTTAATTCTACTCCTTCCCCCTCACTTTCCCACTTTGGTTGCAAGAGTTCCTACCCTTGTCCTGACCGTCACATCTCAAGAAAATTCAGTTTTCTCTACAATCATTCAGAATCTCTGAGCCAGCTGTAGACAGTAAGAGTTTTCTGTCTTGCTTTCATGATTCCTTTTAATCAAGCTGTACTAACTGGACTATAATTCCCCCCCCCATTTGGACTTGAAATACGACAATGCTATTTTGCTACCCTGCACCCTGCCCTGAGACTGATTGGCTGTGGAGTTAGGGGTTGACTGCTGTCACCATAGACCTTAAGGGAATGGTAGTGTGAAAAAGGCCAGGGTCCAGAGACCATCACCTCCTTCTGTTAAGTTCTCCTGGAAGCACAAGCTTTCATGAACATATGCAAGGTTTGGTATGAGGCTTGGACATAATAAGACCGATTTTGTAACTGAAGCAGACTTTTACCACCCCTCTTTGGTCAGTTGCCCATGATCCCAAGTGTGACTGAATGAAGTAAAACACCTGGGACAACTAGAAGGTTTGCATAGAAATAGAATGGACTTTTCATTTGCCACATATAATATAGGGGAGAATGACTGCACTGGTTGTGCATTTACAAATCCTTATTCAAACACACGCTTTCAGTAATCAGGTGGCTTTTGGATAGCACAGTCCAAGTGGTCTGCCCAGCATGGTCATCGCATTTCTTGGCAAAGACATTCTGGCTGTCACAAATTATGGTAAGTTATTGTCTGTTTATTGTCTATCTTTTCAGGGATGAAAAATTCCCTCTAGACAAGGCATAACATATGATATGATAAACTGTGCAGTTATGGGAGTTTACAACCCCTTGCTATTAATAAGTGGGGTGGGCAGCATCCCTTCTATCAGAACATCCGCCTGTGAAATACAAAGTAACCACAACACATGATCTGTCAAAAACTATCATGATGATAAACAATGGGGTGAGCTCCAAAATAAATAAATAAACACTGCCAAAGACATTATTTGCATATTTTTCTCTCTCCCCAACCAGTGCTTGAAAAATGTCCTCATTCAATGTGCTTGCTCATCCACGCAGCTGCCAGCTGTGCCTCCTTCCTTTAGCAGTAGTCACATGTTACATGGTTTGTAATACCGAGTCCACACTGCTGCAGAAACCTAAGCTATGAAATATGGCTCTTTCTGACTCTTTAGAATTTGTGTGGAATTATGATTTCAGTGCTGCAACAAAAATTTGACATTCAGTTGAAGACTGTGGCATGCAGGAAACCAAGACAGACAGAGTACATGCAAAAATGTCCAGACACTAAGAGACATCTCCAGAAACCCTCATGTAATTAACATAAATCTAGGCTGCCAAAAGTACTAACAGCACTTGAAGCAGCTTTGAAATCCCAAATGCATGACTTCTAAATTTAGAGCTCTGTTCTTACTATATTCTGTTATGCACATGTTTAGATTTCTATTGATTGTTTGCAGAAGAAAAAGAATGTAAAGGTTACTTGTTTAGAGTGAAACCATGGCCTACAACTGCAACTCAGTGTTGAGGGATGAAGAAAAACCACCCAGCCAATGCAGGAATTTAGAATGGCATCATGATTCACGAGGAGCTCAGAACTGAGGCAGCTGGTGTGTTCTTAAAGAGGTGTTTGCCAGCACGAGCAGTCCATCCTGTGCCCTGCCTTTTACAGATGCTGAAAGAAATGGTAGGTCTGCACAGCTGTTACACTCCCCAAGTGTGAGATCCTGACTATAGCTGTCCCCTGTGTCGATGGCACAGATATGGGAGATAAAATTAGAGCACGATGTAGTGAAACTGCAGGAGGTTGCAACGGGCACTGAATAGAAATACAGACTTCAAAGATGGAGAAGGAAGGTAAGGACCAACATGGGGGGTTTATTCTTACAGGAGCACCACCATTCCAATTCTAGTACTCAATAGATACGCTGATATTTTGCACTTTTAACATGTCACAGACAGCTAGATTTGGCTACAATTCAGTTGTTCAGCACTACCTAATCATCCATAAGATCTGAATTTTTAATCTATGTATTTGTTACAGAGCTTCTACTTCAGGAATCCCCCTTCAGACATTTCTCCCACGGGCTTTTAAGGCATGGTGCTATTACATAGCTGAGAGGAGGAACATACATCCTCATTCTGTTATTTTATTTTTTTATTAGTATCATTTATTTATTTACTGTGTGGCAGGAGATCAATAAAATATCATAGGTTTTAACCACTTTCTAAAATCTAAATCTTTCGTATTTCCTGTTTCTGGATTAGGTGCACCTTCTTGAATGTGGACCTGCTTTAATGTGCTTTTACATGTGCTTCTGTAATGATGAGACTTTTTTACTTTGTGATTATACACGCTTTTGTGCCATTATGAATCCTGAGATTAATTTTTTTTTAACTTAAATATTCCCTTGTAGTTCTGTTAACTCAATGAAATGTATTTTGATGGGAAAATGTGATAGTAATTATTGTTCAATATCATTAAGTTTCTCCTTTTTCTCTGTTCCTTGGGACAATTCTGTAAGAAATGTCTCCTTTTCCCAGGAACCTGAAAATTATGTTTCCTAAAGTTTAAGGTCCATTTATATCAACATCTATCCTTTTCTTTGTAAGTAATTTTAGCAGTAGTCTGAAAGAGAAAGAGCATGTACTTAGTAGAGTACACAGATACTATGGAGAGAGACGTATTGCATGATTCTAATGGATACCATCTCAGTAGCAGAGGGAATAATCTCTAGGTAAGGTATTAGGTTGCTGTTAATGTAACCATGAAGGCAGAGGGTGGTAACAGGATAATCCTAGTAGATACACTGAAGTGTTGAAACCAGTTTTATGGTATCCTCCACACAATAATGTAAGCAAAAGTGGTCAGATAAGGAACACATTTTTTTAACCATTTGTGTATTAGTGAGAGGAGCCTAGATAATAAAAACAGCAGCTGGAGATGCTCTTGCCTGAGAAGGAATATTCTACATTTGGTACTGGAAATATGATAAGATGGTTGTTATGACTAAAATAACTTTTCAAACTTCCGGCTTCTTTTATAAGAATAAAATAGGGGGGGAAAGCACAGACAGAGTGTTCACATCAGAGACACTGTGTTGTTTCTGATAGGTCAGAATGGGGGGCAAATGTTGTGCATGAAATAATCTACTGCCTGGTTTGTAGAATCCACAACACAAAATCTACTAACAGTAGATAACAGCCTGTACTGTTCTTTAACGTCTGTCCTTAATGTGTAACAAAGACAAAAATTTTAACAGGGGTTACTTCATCCTGGAAGAGGCTTGCTCGTCATCTCATGCATCAAAAATTTTTACAGAATTTCTAAAAATAATAAATGGTAATATCTTTATGCAGAAACTCCTGCAAAAAAGATAGCTGAGTTTTTGATCTTATTTAAATTAACCAAGAGTTAATTGCTACCATAAAGCAAATTGTTTCCTAGATTAATCAGATCAAATTATGATCTGATTGCATTTGCCTTGCTCATATGTTCTCTGAACGTATGACCAAATTATGTGTATATATATATATATATATACATATAAATAGTTTTTGTACACTATTTTCTTTTTATATTTTGCAAAGAAATAGTCACTGGTATACCACATATTTAAAATGGGAAGCATTTGCAAAATATAAGACCTGTCAAAAAATAAAACCTTGGATACCTGAAAGCCCAGTTCACAAGTAAAACAGATTATACTGAAGAATAAGCTATCCTAGCTAAAAGAAGATTGAAAACAAAATAGAATATAAAATATTAATACAAAATCTGAGTAAATAACAAATCATTATAAGCCACAAGTTGAAATATACTCAACCTGAAGAAAGGACTTCATGTCCAAAAGCTTCTCTGTTTTTTTCCGGTCACATCTATTAATTTCGTAAAAATGTCCCCTCTCCCTGCAAAATTTTTCACTAAATATACCTTCAAATAACCATGACTACAGCAACATGTAATAAAAAAAGGAATTTAAATGTAGAGGACCAAGAAAAACCCTAGGTTATGTATGCTTATTCTAGATTATAAACTGTAACTAGGTATGTATTTTCCATAGATATTTTTGGGAGTGTCACTTTAACAAAACACTTTAACCAATCACATTCAATAAAGTGCCAGGGACTGAGATTTTATCACCTTCAAAGGATGACATGAGGAAATATATGCTAAAATGGTATCATTTTAAACTAACATATCTTGTGAAAATACTTTACCTGCAAACACCTTATAGAAACTAATCACAGACTTCTGAGAAACCACTATTATGTTTTGTAAATAGTTGAAAAATGCGGAATTTTCAAGGTATTGAAAAATTTCCTGTGCCAATACAATTCTGGCAGAAGATCACCCAACATGATGGAACTAAAAGATTTTAAATTTAGGATCCTATTTATAGAGAAGCTTGGGTAAAAAAATGTTGCCAAACAACCATTTTTGTCAAGACTATAAGTCTAATCAATGTGTGCTACTGTAATAAACCTGGATTTTCCCAAAGCATGGGATACTTCAAAGTTGTCAGATAGGCAGATCAGGTTAAAATTATCTCACTTAAAGATCTCAGACTAGGTAGTCCTGTTTCTAAGAAAGTCCTTCAGGGATTTTTTTAACCCATACTATTTTGTACATGTGCCAGTCATCTAAAGATGTACAAAAAGTCTCTGTTAATAAGTTTTGCAGATAACACAAAGATTAATGAGGTAGGTAAGAAAGAGGAGCATCAAGAATTATTCAAATAATCTTCTTAAAATGCCACCTTCCTCACTCTAAATCTATTTAATAAGATGAATATGTTACCTAGTAATATACTTGGAAATAAACAATGAAAATTGTGCTTATGCACAGAGCAGTTCTCCTTTAGAAAATTATGGCAGAACTGTCTGTTTAAAGATACTGTGGGTTAACCACCTCAAATAACAGTGCAAGTGTATGGAAAAAAATAAAAACAGACTTGACATGATCCACAGTCATACAAAGCAGGAATAATCAAGTGGAAGCAGAGAGGTCATCTTGCTCCCACACACTGCCTTAACTGTCAAATCCTAGTTGTGAGACGAGTTAAACAGGACTATAAGCCAAAAAACTGGGCTGCCAGGTCAATTCACACAGACTGTGGGTAGAGACAGGCTGTGGCAGGGGTCACCCAACAGACAAAGCTGGGCTGCACTGCTGTGGGTCATCCTATGTGAGCCTCTGACCAGGCAGTGATTTAATGGGGTTTTGCTTTCCTTGTAACAATAGTGCAAGGAGCATTGGTGGAGAAATCCCCTCCAGACAGTGATGCCATGGTCTTCATCTCTCCTATGAAACGCAGCTTAGCATCCCTAAAAACTGAAAACTTTAAATCTGAGTAGTTTTCTTGGTAGGGGGAATTTATTAGAGGCATCTGAGCCACGTCTGGCAGTGAGAGTTTGGGTCCTGAAGAGAGCTGAGCCAGGAGCTGCTGCGCCTGGACTACGTTAATTGTAGCGCTTTCAGAGCCGCTCCCAGTCTAATGCAGCTTTATTGCTTCCTGTAGCTCAGCTAATTTGTTCAGAGGTAGCGTGGGTATCTCTGTACGGCACTGCACCATGTCATGTGCATATACCTTTTATGGTTTGTAATGCATGGGATGTCAGGCTAAGATGATCTAATAATCCTTTCTGGCCTTAAACCGCATGAAACCATCATCAGTCAATTCCATTAATCTTCCATGAAGGAAAATAAGACACCTGAGCATAGCAAGACAGTGAGATACAGCAGTAAAAATGTTGAAAATGTTTCTGAACTTCACCCTGCTCTCTCTTTAATTCTGCCATAAATTACTGGCCTGCGTCCATAGAGACACTGAAATGCTCTCAGACTGTACCAGGCTGCTGCAGAGGACTCCAGTTTGGGCTTGCTACCAAGGCAGTATCAATTAGCACAGTTTGAAGGGAGGATAAGAAAGAGATGGTTGTCCACAAAGAAGTCCAGTGTGATTTTCAAAGCCCCTGCAGGGTAACACAAGGGTTTTTAGGCAGCCTGTAGGTACACTATGAGAGACATGGATAGCCCTATTTTCATGACCATAAGGGAGAAACAAACAGTCTTGGATTTACACTCTCTGTTTTCATGTCTTGTGTAAAATGCACTGAGCAAATTGCAATCTGGAAATGAGTAAAAGCTTTGGATCAAAAAATCTGATGGATCTTGGCCAGTTTGTGCAGAAGTTACCATAACATGGTATCATTGCTCCATACACAGGAAACAAACAGCTGGAGGGCCTAAGCCTCTGCGTAATGGAGGTTTGAGAGAACCAAGGCCTGGGAGATGTGCAGATTTTCTCTTCTGGCATGTGAAAAGGTTTATTTTGGACAGCATCTGTTTTACTTTTTGTTCTCCATTCCTTTAAAAAGGGAGTGACTAGGTCAGATGGACCCCCTGGAGGGAGCAGATTCTTCCTTTCCCTGGAGAGCAGATGAGCATGCTTGAGGACTGGGTGGGAGGAGGAGGATAGGAGTTGCTCCCAGGCTTCTTCAGGGCGTACTGGAGAGAAGAGATGAGAATGAGAGCCCTAGTGAGAAGATGAGAGCCTGCTGTTCATGAAGAGGTTCATGAAAGGAGCGAGGAACATATGCACAGCCAGGCTCCCTTGGTGACAGGAAGAAAACTTCCCAGGGATCAGAGAGGACTGTGCAGAGTTGCTGCAACCCAGAAAGTCACTGAGTTGACTGAAACCAAACCTGGAAGCAAGGATCCACCTAACACCACATAGCGGAAGAGGGGGGAATCTGCTGTTTATAACCTTCTCCTCTTTTATACATATTTTGTCCTCACAGAAATTGTTTATTTATAAAGTTAAGTGTTCTCCTTTCTATTCTATGCAAATTGTCTTTTTGAGTTTAAAAGGCGCTTTGGTCTCCTCAGATTGCTTGCAGAAAGAAGAAAAGTCTAACTCATCATCAAAACTCCATCTGTCCTCTCACAAGGTGCGGAACCAAAAGTGACCTCCAGTCTTGTTCCTCAGCACTAGAGATATGTGAATGACAGAAATACTGTGAAACAGTTAATTAAATTTCATCTGTAACATAAAACTGCCTCTAAAAGGTGTATGAAAAATTAAGAAAAATATATCAGTTCACATTTCCTTAATAATTCTTAATTTATTTTCAGTAGGTCAAATAGGGAGCAAAATGGATTTTGGTTCATTGGTAGTGCAGGGGACAAAATGAAAAAAAAAAAAAAGAAAAGCTTGGTTTTGATCAAATTGAAAACTATTTTCTTTTTTCATGAAACATTACAAAAGTGATGCAACTCAAAATATTTTATGTGGCTTCAAAAACGTTTTAAAACAGTTATTCTAAAAAAAAAATTGAAAGGAAATTTCAAAATGGAATGTTATTTCAAATTAAATAATGGAAATGCTTGTCTTAAAAAAAATGTCAAAAGGAAGTATTTGGTTCTTTAAAAAAAAAAGACAAGGTTCTTTTCAGAATGAAGCACTCAATAAAATTAACACAATTACGCAAAATTTTTGGTATATCTCTGCTTCCATTGGAGAAAAAAAAAAAGGCAGTTTAAAAATTCAGCTTCACAAACAAGCGAACACTAAGAGCTAAAAGGCATGTAAGCACTAAAGTTTTTCTGGCCATACAGACCAGAAGTTGTCCCAAAGAGTTAGTTTAGTCTTAACCAGAACAGCCTACCAGAAACCCTGTTAAGAATAAAAATTGAAAACAGATATGCCATGAATGTTTTTAGTTGCTCTTTATTATTTTGCATTTTTTTACATTCCTTCTCTCTTCCTTTTGCTCAATCCTTCTTAGATGCCTGTGTACCAGACATTCCAGGACAAAACATCCTGTGATCTCCACACAAATACCTCCCCAGAAGATATGTGGGTCAAAGTCTCTGCTAGCAGAAATTGTCTCCCTACTCGTAAAATAAATTATGTTAGTTGGGACTCTCACCTGATCATTTCAGATACAGTGATTTTAAACGCTTGTTTTACAGAGAGCCTCAACACATTTCAGCAGTTTTTATTTTGTAGAATTTCATGAGCATGATGAAAATTTCTCATTTGGAATTTAGAGAGGAAACAAAGCCAGAGTCATCATCACTGGTGCATTTCAATTGTTTAAGAAACGTAATTATTTTCAGGACAAAGTGAAGGACATGAAACATTCCCTTTGCAGACTAAGGACTCTCCTAAATAAGAGGAAGATCTGAGAGGTTAAGCAGAAAAGGAAAACTTGGGGCCTTTAGGACAAACAGAGCCTATAGAGTATTTTCACACATTCCCAGACCTCCCAGAAATATACAAGCACATCAAACTGATCTGGAGGAAGAGCGCCTTGAGCTAATGCTGACCTGAAATGCTAAGCCATATGGCCTGCTGCTGTGCCATACAGATGCCCCATCTTCAACTGTCAGCTGAGTTTATTAGTTTTAGTATCACACCTCAGGAGCAGTTACTTTGCTTTTGAATCTACGCAGACTCCCAAAGTACCAGGTAAGCACCATTCTAGGTCACAGGAAAAAATGTTGTGTGAGTGTGTCAACACGGGTTAGGTTTATGCTGTCCCTGTTTAGTAATGCTGGCTGAATGTGAACCACAGCAGATACCAGGATGATGGAAAAGAAACCAGGTAAAATAATTTTGATGTCTCTGAGATAAAAAATATTTGATCTGTTCCTAATTGACTGAGTCTTCCGGTGCTGATGAATTCACATGGGGGACTTCTGTTTTTTGCAGTTTTCTCTGGAGGACAAGTCTTCCTTTTGTTAAATCAATCTTATCTTCCTTTTTTCTTTTTTATCTGAAAAACAAAATTAATTGGAAAGCTCTCTCACTCTCCTTTTCTTCTTCTTTCTTCTCTCTCTTTTCGTCTTTCTCTCTCTTTCTCTTCTTCTCTTTCTCACTTCGATCTTTTGAAGGCTTTTAACATTAAGGAATACCAAGTTTTGTCTTTGCCTTTTTATTTTTTCCTGAAGCAGCTCTGGGAACTCTTGTGTTCTGGGTGTTCTGACACTGCTGCTTAAAGAATGAGGATCTTGAACAGAAACTTTCTTTGCCCAAAATTGTAATTAGTTGCTGAAGTTACTTACAAAATCAGAGGCAGATGAACAAAATTTTTCTAGATATTGAAAAGCTTGTACGATGACACATTGAACAGACAGGGTCTGTTTAGGGAAAAAAAATAGATAATTTTTGTTCAGAAGAACATTCAGACTTATTAAGCAATAAAAATTAAGTAAAAATAATAAATCACAATTACTATGTCACTGTGTAGATCAGTGTTGCACCTTTATGTGGAATACTTTGCTTTGTTGGCTAAGGTACCATCACAAAGGTGAAGTGGGTTTTGAAAACTATCCTAAGTTTCTTAGTTCTTGCGACACTGAGGGCAGCAAGAACTCACGAGTGGATACAGCTGTTCAGAAGAAAGTCATCTATTTACTGAACCCAGCTATTTCATGAGATTTACAGGATGAACTTTATCATGTTTTGTAAAAGTCCAAATAAATCATGTGTTCCAATCTTCTTGTATTCACTCTTTTGTTATCACACCCAACAATTAATGTGAACAAAGAATATGAATAGCTAACAGAGGCACAGATTTCTTTTATAAAAGCCATGGTGATCTGTCTCCATCATATTATTTTCAGCTGGGTCTTTTATAGTTCTGTTTTTAATTAGCATTTCAGCCAATTTTCTTGGTGCTAAAGTAAGAATTCTCAGCCCTGAATTTCCCAGAATAACCTTTACAGTAAAATACCATTTGCAACATAGCTGTTCTCTGAGAGAACAACTATTTGAAACAACTTTGAAAATGTCTTTGAGGCCCAGAACTCCTCTTGAACCAATGCCAAAATAAGACCAAGTATCAAGGTCAAGCTGCCGGTGAAGCTTCTTCAGACAGGTCTCAACCACAGGAATTTACTCTTTGTGGTATTTTGCTTCTGACCTGTCATCATATCAACTTACCCAGCTAGATGATTCAAATGGCAGTTCTGTGATCCCTATATGTGTCTGTGGGAGGTACTGCCCATCAGACAGTGTCCATGGCACACAACGGTTTGAGTCTACACAGTGGAGGAAGTGCCCTCTAAAGTTCAGCCTACAGGCTCGAACCCCTGGTCGTCCAGGCTGAATGGTGGTCATGACAGTTTCCTTCATACTTCCACAAGAAATTAATTTTGGCTAATGGAAGTCAAGGGGGTGTGAGCTGAGACAGGTTTTGTCTTGACATGCTTGCCTGGAACACCTAGTGCTGACCCAGAGAACACACATGACTGATTTGTGAAGTGCACTCTATCTGTGTATTGTTCTTGAGCTTTATCCCAGAATTTGATGTGAATTTTACATTTTATATACAGCTTCTAGGGTGAAACAGAGTGTGTGCTAATGCTTGAAACTATTTTTCATTATATTTGTCTTATTTGATAGAAACTTTCTATGTTAGTCTGTCAAAATCTAGAAACAGAATAACTCGTACAATAGAAAATGAGTTTTTAATTGTGAAGCTCAATAAAAACATAATGTTTAAAAATATGGAATACCTAAGTATATGAGCCAAAGTAACAATCTACGTTCTCTAAGTTGTGGCTGCCGCATTTTTGTAAGTATATAAGGCCAGGTTGGATGGGGCTTTGAGCAACCTGGTCTAGTGGAAGGTGTCCCTGACCATGGCAAGGGACTTGAGACTAGATGATCTTTAAGGACCTTTCCAATCTAAACCATTCTATGATTCTATGGTTCTCTTGGTGTGTAATCCAACCTTCAGTCCCTCAGCTAGATTTCCTCTACTGTTGTTGTTGACCCCCAGGCATGTTTTAATGAACCAAGAAAAATCAAGTGCTCAGCTCTGAAGAACTCTAAGTAACTAATTTAAATGAGTTTTGATGTAAATTTCAATAATAGAAAATGACAAATTAAATAAATGAAATACAAATGCTGCATGAAAGAAATAATTCTTAATACATTTTTAATACAAGCAGTGAAGAGAATAGTCTTACTGCTGCTGCTTTTGTGTGCTTTACTGAATTTTCTTATTGTACCAGGCTAAGTGATGAGGAATTCAGGTCTGAGTGTAATTACACTGTCAATGTTTACTTGATGACATCCTACAGCAAGCTAGTTAGTAACTTGTCCTCTTTTGGTAGAATCTATACCCATGTAAATGAGAAGTCTTTATGCCTCTTTGAGAGGGATCAGCAAATTGCCAGCAAGAGCAGTAACACAAGATACAAGCACAGTGGATTTGGGAGAAGTCTCTAATTTGCTTTGTCTCATGGCTCATTCTGTGTAAAGTTTCATTTTGTGTGTATGCTTGGTGGTTACCTGACTAGTCCAGTCCTGCTGTGCCCTTGGTCCTTCCTCTTGACTAGAAAAGTCAGTTGTTTCCACAGGCTTTCACTTCTTAATATTTTCTTTGATTCTTCTGTGCCTGTCATCTGATGTAACTTGTGCTTAAAGTCTTCAGTTTAAAAACAAAATTTATGTTTCTAAATTTGCTAACACATCTGAAAAGTCTGTTAGCATTAATACCTCCTCAGTGTTATTCATATACATGTGTCCTATTTACAGTGTAGGTTAGGAGCTGTCCTTTTTTTTTTTGTGCATTTGTGTTGCACCTGGTATCATAGAGTCTTGACCTCCTACATAATATAAAAGAGTTATCTTGAATATTGATGAAAGAGCTATTTATTTCCTTTTTTTTTTTTTAAACTTCACTTAGTTTGCCTATGAATGTTTTTGCAAGTCTGAAAACTAACCATCAATCATGGTTTACATGTTCCTTTGACAGAATACTATGGGGTGACTTTAAAAAAAGTAGGTCTGGTAGACAGCACATGGCCAACTAAAGTGGAAAAGGGCAGAAGCAATTAAGTCTAATAAAAAACTAGTTCTGAGTAAAAGTCACAGGTCAGTTTCAAGTGTTAGTGGACTAACAATTTTTTTAAGCAAAATTTTTTTTGAGAGCTGAAAGAGGCAATTCCTTTAATCAGGTAAAATAAGAACAAGCAAATAAAATTGCACCATATTAAATGTAGTGTCTCTTTTTTCAGTTGCATATTTAAAACAAGCGTATTTACAGGTAAAAGATTCCTTTCTATTCCATATTTTTGACAAAGGTTAGAATTAATGTTTCTTCTCTTTAAACGCAATTTTAATCAAGTTCTTGGAAATGTTTTTAGTCAACAGAGTTCATAAATCTGGTAAGGTTCATAAATTCAACTGAAGCATAAGAGGTGTTAGAAACAAAACAAAACAAAATTAAAAAGAAATTAACTGATTTGCAAATGCATATTTCATGTTAACTATGTATGTGCAAAGCCAAAAATTTATACATTCTTAAAAGAGTAGTGCCGAACAATTTCTTAACTATTATTTATTTAATTATTTCTTAAAAGTGTAATTACAGAATTAAGATTTGTTACTTTATAAAGAAATCTCACTGACCTATATCAAAGGATACCTAACATGTCTGACTAATGAACTGGAGTTCAAATAATAAGAAACAGCTTATAAAGTTCTTCTGGTAAGATTACTGCCTTTGAATGTCGCAAAGGCAAGTCCAGCATTGCCAAGTCATGATACATCTGACACACCATTACTTTCTAGAAAATCTCAATTTAGTGAAGGTAAAGGAGTAACTACAGGGGAGGAAAAGAGTGAGAGAAAGGGAGAAACTTTTTGGTGTACTTTTGCTTTAAGACTCCAACAGCTTTAAAAAACTAAAAAAACAGAACAATATAGTAATTGTGATGATCCCATATTATTTGATACAATATGACATAGTGGAGGCCACCGGTTAATTAGTTTGGGGTTTTATTCCCATTCTTATCACTTCCTATCTTTCATCTGCATGGACTCCACCAAATGGGCCCCAGATGAAAAAGTCAGGTGGCATATTTGTATGCAAAATAAAATTTAAACACTGCATACCTCTGGTGTTTGAGATAACGAAATCACATAATTCTCAACAAATTTCAAGAATTCAAAACTGCAGAGGAGTCACAACTTTCTAGGACTTCTCTAATTAACAGTTGGGGAACATCCAAGAAAAGAAAAAAGGTTCATTTCACTATTTGCCTTTTAGAGATATAATAAAAGGTCATGTGTTTTAAGTCTAGGCTGCATAAAACAGAATTCATTGTCTCTGGATAAGCATGAAGAGATTGTTCTTTCCAATTTCTGGAACCTACATTTCAAACATTAAATGTCTTTCTGAAAACTGAAGCAAATCTGTTGATTAGTTTGTGTTGGCATTAGTTTAACATAGATGTTTTAAAAGACCTGTGACCACTGTCAGGTTGGGTTTTTTTTTCCCTCAGCTGTCTTATTACAAGCAAAACAATACAATCTCTCCAAACCTTCCCTAGAGTGAAGATTCAGCCTGTATGCAGTATTTTAGCTATGACAAGATCCCACTGTTCTGCTGAACATAGCCAAATACAGAACAAAGTCAACAGCTCATTCTTAAAGTCATGTTGATTTCAGAAGGAATCAAAGCACAACTTCTCTGTGAATTTTCAATTCTGTGCCACTGGTGATGGAAATGGGTCAGATGTATGAGGAGAAATGTGCACGTGTTTAGATTTTTCATTGATAAAATGGTGACCAACCTTTCCCAGACTAAAGTAACTTAAAATCTGCACACTTCTAGGTTGGAAATCTAGAGGCCAGATGGTCTGTCTGCCCTTCTTTTATGTGATATGAAGGAAGGCTGTAAACTGGGCTCAACAGGCAGTCTACCATTACTACAAAGGCAGGAAAAACAGTGAGACCACATGAGTAAATGTAGATGGCATTTTTTAATGAGTTAGAAATAGCATTATGTGGGGTTTTGCTTGTAACTATTGAAAGCACTATTTGGGGTGTTTCTTGTTTAACATTTATATATGGGGAACTAGTACTATGAGGAACCTTTCCCTTCCAAATTCAAATAGGGAAGGGAAAGCAGAAGGGGAAGGGAAGGGGAAAGGAAAGGGGAAGGGGAGAAAGTTTTTTAACTAATTCGTTACTAAATGTAAGGAACTCTAGGAGTTCAATATTGAGTTAAAGGAAATAATTTAAATTTTATGAAACTAAGAACTTCAGTTGCCCCTGACTCTTCCATTAATGGAAGAAAAATCAAAATTGTCGTAAAGCTGCCTGAATGTTTGTGAACTACGCATCAGTTTAAAATAGATTTTGTTTTAATACCTCGTGGTATTGCTAAGTACATGAAGATGTAATGGTTTTCCTGAGTATGATGACAGGTTTTCTGTCATTTTTTTTCTGTCTACTTTTGGAAATACACCAGCAACCTCGAATGGCAACACACAATGGGGATGACTGATTGTTCTGAGAAAGGAAACTGCCTAGTTTTACATGGATATAAGGTCTTAACATTCATGAAGGCTATTTAACGTAGAGAGTAGAACTTTCTGTTTTGGGAGTGTGGGAAGACTTGACGCGTTTCTTGAAATGAAGGCTACATAAACGTATACACACATGGAGGTGAATGAACGTAACAATGAATGACAGAAAAGCACAAAGCAGGTGAGCAGGTGCTCTCTAGTGTTAAAAGCGGTGATCAAACAGATGATGGCAATTACAAGAAGGGGGAAGGCAGACTGACTTCAAAATTACCGAAAACAATTTTAACCCTGGCACAAGTATGAGGAAGAGCCAGTAGAACTCCATTTATACACACCTACTCCGGGTGAAGCGCTGCCAGGAGCCTGACTACCCACAGAGTGCCCAAACCTACTTGTTGACTATTCCTCTGCCAAAGAATCCATTTTAACGTGAACTCTTGAAATAAAGCAACCCACCAGTTAAAATCATCCCGCTTTTCCTTTACTCTGTCCACCACCCACTTCGCGAGTGTACCAGGCGCTGAAGACACTCAGCCTCCCGCTGGCGTTGAAGCCTTCCCGAGGCGCGCTGGCCCAGTACGAAATGCAGAGGCAAAGACGTGGCACTGCCTGCCTGCCTGCCTCCCGCGGGGCCGGGGATGGAGAATGGGCGATTAGGAATGCTTCTTCCCCGGGCAGCGGGGGTGGGAAGCGGGGGCGAACCAGCCCTTTACCCCCCCGCCGGCCCTTCCCGCAGCTTCGGGGGTCAGCCCGCCCTCATACCCTCCCTCCCTCCGATGGAGCGGGGTTGCCCAGCTTAGCCCGTCACAGGCTGTTCCGTGCCGCTCGCACGGAAGCCGATCCGAGGCGCTGCAAGAAGCTGCCGCGGCTCCGCGAAGGCGGCGACAGCCCGGGCTGCTCCGCGGGGCTTCGCGGAGAGCGACGGCCGCTCCGATCCCCTCGAAGCGAGCGGCGGGACTTCCGCACCTCTGCTCCCACCGCCTGGATTACTCGGCGGCTCGTTCAAAAACTAAGTGGTGTGATTTTGGGGGTTTGCGGGTTTTTTGGTGGGGTCCCCCCCACGCCCTTAAGAAGAATGAACTATCCCACCTGTGGATCGTACACTTGTTTTCTCCCTGAGAAACACTGTCTGCCTTTCAGGTGAAAATAGCAGGCTCCTGAAAAGCCTTGGAGTTCTTTTATCTTATACTTACGGATACATATTTGCTTATATTTCCCTAGGCAGAACATTACTAACAATCTTAATAACAGTGTGACATAAGGGAAGCAACTTTTCTAATCCTCAGATCTGCTTTTTAGAGATCCGCTTTAGTTTTATTTACATTTTAAAAGATTTCCCCCAATAACGTCTCAAAAAGAGAAAGGTAAATCCTATTAAAGACACGGCCCGTTATTGTTGCAAATTTTCGACGCCACGGGCGCTCTGGGGATTTTTTTTTTTTTTTCTCCAATAAGAAGCTGCAAACAGGGGTATGTTTCACATGTGTCTATTTGTGCGCTTTTGCGTGTTATAAAGAGTCGTCTAAATTCCCGGCGCTCCTCTGGGCAGACCCTTCTTGCAACGTATTTTAAAAATGAAATGCACTATGGGCACTTGCTGAACTGCAAAGGGAAAAAAATAGGAAGAAAAAAATGAGATAAGGGGGAAAGAAGCGACCATAACTTAGTCGAATAGTCCACCTTTTAGTGTAGGTATTATGGAAGACGGTTAGATAACATTGTTAATAAAAGTAACGACTGAAATATTAAAAGAAACCTCAGGGAAGGAGCTTCCATGAACAATTCCGCGGCAAGTGCTCCGGAGCACTGGAGAATTCATTGCCACAGCGCCCCCTCCCACACGCGGCTTGAACTAACAATCTTATCCCGAAGATGGGCAAAGAAAACTTCTTTCTTTTCCTTTCTCACTTGCCGTTTTCACCGCTCTTCACTTTAACCCCGTGAGCAGCTCCAAGGCAGAACGGCTCGCCCAGCTCACCCCGTCTCACCCCGTTCTCGCAGGTCGCTCCTGCAAAACACCTCGCTCAGAAAGAGTCTTATAAACTGGGTTCCTTTTACTAGAAAACCGGACAACTCCGCCTGAACAGTACGCGTGTGTCATTTGTTATTTTAAAATACAATAGTCTATTATTTAACGTCGTTGTCTCCGGGAGATGGTGGCGGTCCCCCATTTCATGAGCGAAAGGAGAAAACATTCCCAGACCATTGTGTGGTTATGTCACAGGAAACTGTTTCAGCTGCGCATTGTGTTACATCTTCAAACCCCACCAAGTTCCACTTCGCTCTTCTTGAAAAGTTGCTGTGACCGGTGTCACGACAATTGGGCAATTGGCATTGTGCGGGTGACAGGCGTGTGCGCCTCTCCGGGCCGCAGGGAGCCCTCCCGGGGAGGGAAACCTCTCCTTCACCCCCATGAGGCTTGTATTTTATTTTTCTTCTTCTTCTTCTTCTTCTTCTTCTTTTACTTGTGTAAAACCGAGGGGAGCGTGGTCCGGAGTGAATGGCCTCCGGGCAGGCGCCTGAGCGCCGGGCAGAGGAAGCAGGAGTCCCGTCCCCACAGACAGGGCTTTCAACTTCACCCGCCCGAAAACTTCAGTCTCTATCACTAGTGCAAGGAGATGTAGCTAATAAATGACAAAACGCAAAACTTGTCTCCCAGGACAGCAGTGAGCGATAGCAGGGGGAGGGGGTCTCTCCATACTACCTTCTTAGCTCTGCTGGAGCAAACTGAATTAAAGAAGGCAAGGAGATATCGCCGCTTAAAATCTGGGAAGGTAAACGCTGAACTAATGAATAGATTATTTAAAAAAAAAAAAAAAAAAAAAAAAAAAAAACCCGCAGTGTGTAAAGTCTTAATGTCTCTGTGTAGGCATGTTAATTTGTCACAGTTATTACCAATAAAAAGTGCATGTAATACTATTCTGGTGTTTAACACTGCGAGTTAGACGGCTTTATATTAGTAACGGGTAGTACTATGGGAAAATTAGATTTCGGCTGGGGAGCTAGGCAAATGAAAGACCTCTTCCCTGCGAAAGGCATTCAAATCAAACAGAGATAACTCCGAGAAGAAGTTGAATACAGACACGTACACTGATCGCTGTATAGAAACCTTATTGACACGGTTTTCTGGTTTATGTGTCGCAAAGCCTTCACCAGCTATATTTAAATGACCCCACTAGCTATTCGTTCTCCACATTGTGCAGAGTGAAATTAGTGGTGTACTCGTAATAAAATGCATACCGGCTCCTTGCAGTGTCTAAATCCATTCCTTTCTGAAGCCATACAAAAATTATGCAAATCAAATCAACGCAAAAACTTGTCTTTGAAATGATAATGTTTTACTCCATTAATCTCTGATTGCGAAATTAACCCTGTTTCTGTATATAAAACAATATTTTTGGACTGCATAAATTAAAACATCAGAAATATAATCTGTTGCTCTATGTGTCTGGAGGAAGCAGAATAATGTTCCCGATTTAAACATTCCTTACACCAAAACCACAAAAATATATTGCCATAGACGAAAGGCATGCAGATGGAGGCGAAACCAGCACCTACATTTTACATGGACAGCCACATACACTTAACGTGTACAACATAAATCTATGCATGTAGATATGTATGGAGATTTGTATCTCTCGTGTGTGCGTGTGTGTCTGTGCGTATCTACACACACTCTGAACTGAATTACACCAATTCTCCTGGGATCACGGTATTTATTTAAGTGCTCTTCCCAGGTCATAACTGTAACACTCACTTAATAGCATTAATCCCCTGTTATAATGTAAACACAACGGCCATTGTATTCCCAATCTGTATTGTTCCACTAATTATTAAAGAGGAGGAACTAAAAGCAATCAATTTGCGAAGATAAACACCACTTCTGCTGGGAAAAGGACTGCTTTCCAAATAAAAATGCAGGGAGTATAGCACATTTTGCAAGGCATGCAGGTTGGCTTAGAGAGATTCATGTATGACTTTATAATGTTATAATTAATTTTGCATTCTCGGCTCTCCAGCTGCTGCTCCGTTCAGAAGCAGAGCTCATATACTTAGAAATCGGTCTGCGGAACGCAGGAATTGACTATTCAGATGTAGTCGCATTATATCGATTATTCCATAGAAATATTGAAATATGAATGTGTTTTATATAAAGCTCTTGTTTTTAGAGTTTCTATTTTTATTTAATATATGCGCATTAATCACTAAGCAGGGAAGCAAATGTCTTTTCTGTAAGCTGTTGCACTGAGTTTACCAGTTGTTTATCACTTCCTTATCAGGAAGTCGGGAGTTAATGACAAGAAATACCTGTTGGTGTTAACCTCCTCCCCCTCACCTGCTTTTTAAAGGATTGTCTCTTTCTACAGGCCACTTGACAGATCTGGATAGGAATTAAGCCGGTATGTCTGGTGGCCAGATCTCTACTGCTGCTTATAGCGGCAGGGGTAAGCTGGTGTACGGGTTTCACAGAAGAGGAGGAAAATAAAGGAAAGAAATAAAAACTGAGATAGAAAAAGAAAACTGAAAGCTCCCATTGCTTCAGACACGATACACGTCCTGAGGCTTGACCGTATTTCCAGCACGGCATTTTCCCCTCTGTGTGCGCCAAGCTATTGAAACAGCTTCTCCAAGTGTATTTTTTTTTTATCAGCTGCATGTTTAATTGATTAACAATAGGCTGCCCTGCACACCCGCAATTTTTCAGCTACTACCATCTTCCCTCCTGCCGGTGGTCAACCGATTCCCTGGCGTCGTCTCCATCCGACCTGACTGAAACTACTTGAGGTACTCCGTGAAGAACTCAGCTATAAACCTCAAGCGACTTCATTTGATTAAATACGGGATAAGTGCTTATTCATATAAGTTGGAAAAATAAAACACGGTTTGATTAAGTTGGTTTGGGGCGGGGGGTTGAGGGGGATTGGTTGTTTGGGGTTTTTTTGTGGGGGATTTTTTTGGGGCACCTAAACACTTTTGATGAGCCCATTATGGGCTGACCAGCTGCAGCAGGTTGCAGGTGAAGGATTTGTGTGAAGTGCGGTGGTTTCCACACCTGCAGCCCCATCCCTGCCTGCCGAAAGGACCCTGATCCTGCTCCGCATGGACGGCAGCGGCTTTGGGGAGCGCAGGTGTGGACCAGGATGCTTGGAGCGGCCTAGCACTCCTCGGCGCCCAGGCAGAGGTTCGGTGGGATGGGCAGGGCCCAACGCCGTGACCCAGGGCTGTCGGAGAGCCGGGGGAGGGGAGCCCCGGCTCCACCGCGGGAGTGGGGGCAAGGACACAGGGGACTGTCGGCACCGTGACTCGTCCCGGGAGAAAAAGGGCAGATCTTCAATACGGTCAGCTCGCTGCCAGTTTTTGAAGGGACTCTCTAGACTAATCATTAAAGAAATGCAAGTGCACATATATGTGTGTATTTATGCATGCACTGAGGAGAGAGGTGCCTTCATCTCTCCCTCCCGCGCCCGGGTTGGAGCGGCACTGCCAATGGTTCGAAGCTGATAGTGTCCAGGTCTGAAGGGAGGGGGCAGAAGAAATTAATTTCATCGAGACCGTATTCTAGGAGATTTATCTAATCTGCAGAAAGGGGGAACAGGAAGGGGGGGGGGGGAGAGAAGGCAGCTAGCCCCCTGGAAGGAGTTACCCAGGCCTCTTCTCCATGCAGCAACACAAGAAAAATAGAAATGAAAGAAAGATGAGGAGTTTGGTTGGTTGGGGTTTTTTTTCCCATCTCGTGCAAACGCGTTCCAGGACTAGATCTTGACTGTTTGTGGCAACTTATAAAACTGTAAAGCTCTCGCTGCCAGGAGCAGCGCGATCCTGAATCTGCTGATTTGAGCAGTTGCTCTTCTCCCTACCATATAGGGCAGTACTTTTACCAAGTGCTCGCTCTCCCCTTGCGCACTTCCCAGTTCTCCCGCGCCTGGCCCTGCGCGCATACATGCGTGCAAATACACATATCTAACACGCGTGTGCGTGCGTACAGCGCTTCGCCCAGTGCGTGACGGGATGCAGATATCTACCATGCACATGCTTTTCTGCTCCCCGTGTGGATATAGAACGGGGGAGAAAAGAGGTGTACTGGAGGGTGTGCGAAAGAGTATTCATGGCTCCGCGAGTCCGGAGAGGAGCTGATGAGCAGTATCATCGCTTGGCTTCAGCAGCGTGCTCGCAGTCGAAGAGGCTGGCTTGCATTACAAAGCCTGCTTTCGTTGCCTGTCCGCTTGCCTGCCGTCCGCGGGAGGAGACGGAGCCGGAGCGGGAGGGGGCGGGCCCGCCGCGCTATGCAGATGAGCGGCGGTGACGGACAGCTCTGTTTTCCAATGTCCCTCAGAAACTCGAGTGCTGCTTCCCTCAACTCTTCACTCCAGACTCTATACTTCCCCCAAAATACAGACTCGCAGGCGCTCTGGGAGCTGGCTGGCTGACTGGGAGAACTCCATATGCAGCAGCCACTTTTCTGATTTCGGGGACTCGCTTCTCTCTCTCCCCCTCTCTCCCTTTCTGTTTCTTTCCCTTCCTCACTCCCCTTTTATTAACCCTCTCTTCTTCCATCTCTCCCAGACGCCCTTCCCCTCCGGGATAGATTTCTGGCCTCTCTATTAATTTGCCCTTTGGGAGGGGGGGTGTCTTTTTTTTTTTTTTTTTTTTTTTTTTTTTTT
>JAWWES010000081.1:87495495-87611671 GCA_035583135.1 Lophotriccus pileatus | reverse complement strand
ACTTTGACATAGCATTCCCCCCCCCCCCTCCCCCCTTCTCCTCTCTTCCCCCTGCCCCATGCCTTTCCAAAGATCGTAAATGCAGTTATGTTTCTCGGAGGGTGTCTAAAATTTCCCAAACAGTCTTTCTTAAAATTTCCAGTCTGCCTTGACTTATCCAGGCAGTTAAATTTTTTCACTGTCGAGTGACAAACCCCCCTCATCCTTCTCTCTGAGGTAAACTTTTGCAAACGCTTTACTTGTTAAAAGAAGCCTCGCATAATGTAAATTTTTTCTTGGAAGGAGACGGCTGGGAACTGACAGCATAAACAGAAGAGGAGGAGCAGAGCTTATTCTCAGGGAATAGCTACCTATTTAAAGAAGTCTTCTACAGTCAGAGCAGGAGGGCTGTAGCTAGGGACTGCGCTTGCATCTGGCCCACCATATTTGCACGGCCTTTTGTGGAATACAAACAGTCTCTTTTTCTCTCTTTCTCCCTGGTTCTCTTCCTCTTTCCCCCTCTCCCACCAGAGGGAAGATTGCTCTGCTAACGGATTATTCCTGCAGAGTTATTTTCAATAAAAGAAAGATCTATCTGTTTAATCCATCTAGGCTCTGAAATATAATAATAATAATAATACCTGACAGGCTGAAAATTTTCTGTAGCGGGATCAGTGAGTAGCAAGGACAACAAGGGCAATCAAGTGAGCTGCAGATTTTTCTTCCTCAATTGATTTATAATTGATGAATGGATTTTCTTGTGCAGCTGCAACGTGGTTAACAACTATTGAGGAGGTAGGTGTTCTGGGAGGTGCTATTTTGTAAGGGAGACAGTTAGGAGTAACTGGGTGCATTTATCAGCAGGAGATCTGAGCAAGCAACATGATTACATTAGCTGTTAGTGGCTAGGATTCAACTTTCCATAGGCCTCCACCACCTTCAGTCTTGTAGGAGACTCACACACAAATGGGTTCCTGCCGGCTGCTGGCCACATTGGGCCATTGATCTGACACAGCGTTCCCCATTGATTTTGACGAGGAGTGCTTTGCCCATCTCAATGGCAAGCCGTGCACTGCTGCTGCTCTGGTGGAAATCGGTCAGGCCTGGTTTTGCAAGAGAAGGGGGAGCAATATCTTACAGCATTTCTCTCACACATTTTAAGGAAGTGGAAGGGATTTTCATACTGTTTAAGATGGGTGTATTTCCTATTTCTGGTATGACTTTTCCTCCTGCCTTTAGGGATGTACCTGGTAGTGCATTTGCAATGTGTCTTAAAGAGAGAGAACTTTAATGTGTGTACCAAGAGATATGCAAAGCTGTTACCGAGCCTCTGGATCGTGGGTGTTTACCACAGGTCTGGATAAACTTTAGGACATGGTCCCTGAGTGGGGGTTTTTCCATATGTTCTGGATTCACATTGTAAACCATCTGGGCTTCAGCGTAGTACCTTGGTTTTGTGTTGCTCTTTGGAAAAGAAAAAAAAAAAAGGAGAAAAAAAAGAGAAAAAAAAGAGAGAAAAAAGTCTTCAGGCATCAGGACCTCCCTACACCTTTTGTAAGGGAGCTTATGTCTATGTTCAAGGAGAAAAGGTGTGAATGTGATAGAAATATCTTACTCAGCAGCTTATCCTTGAGATCACTTGGCTTCAGGATTGTACTCTTTTTTGACCTTAAACTCACCCAAGAAATCAGATGCTGTCTTTCCTTGTGACTAGGAAGGCTTCAGCCTTCCAGGGGTAAGAAGTTTATGCCTAACCATGTTTGGGATGCTGACCCCACGTCCTTGAAGGTCTTATGCTGGAATACCTTCTCCAAGAAGACCTAAAACCCAGCCTCTTGCTGGAGGTGGTCACCCTTTCCTTCTCCAGCACACCTGAGATGGAGTTGCTCCTGCTGGTGATAGCACAGCACAAACACAACAGAAAACCTTTGGAGCAGAGATAGAAAATATTCCCAGCAGAGTGACTTAACCTCCAGACAATGCAGCCGTGTCTCTGTGCTGCCTCTCTCTCTGATGCTGTGTCTCTTTCCTCCTTTTTTTGCTTGGTCTCATGAGGAGAGGGGAGTAAGACTCCTCGTTGCCCCTTTCCCCTTCTTTACCTCTTTGTGAGAGAGGGGGCCCAGAGACTTTCCTGTAGAGGCGGGCTCCAGCATATGGACATTATCTTCCCTGAGCTTGGAGTTGTGTGTGCCTGAGGGGGGAGTAGATTTAAGTCACATTTTGCCACTTTTTGTGTTTTGCGTTGGATATCTGCACACAGGCAAGATGACTTCATGCTCAGGGAGAGGGCTGCTCCAGACATAGCACCCCACAAGCGGGGAGATGGTGGGCCAGGAAATGCAGGTGAGGCTCTGTGCCACCGAATGGGTGGTGAGAGGGAGTGCAAGGGGGAAGCTGTGGGATTTAATGCCTCTCTTTCTCTTCCTGCTTGCTATTCTGCTGGCTGAGAAAAATCTTTTTCTCAGCACATGTTTCTTCTGGGGAAAAAACAGCCCACCCCAAAAATTCCAGTGCCATTCTCAGATCTATCTCTTTCTAAAATTTTCTTTTCTTTACTTTTTTTTAAAATTTTTTATTTTTTTATTTTCATTTGTCCGTTGATTTTTAAACTTCTTTCATGCTAAATTTTATGCTGTAAGTTTGGGAGAGAGTTATAAATTTATAAAATCATGAAATGTGGAATACTTACCTCATTAGTCAGTTCCACAATCTGGAGCTTTGAAGTAAGAAAACTCCAAACGAATGAAATTTCCCTTAAAACACTGAAATTTCACTTGACTTTGAAATATTATTAATGTCAGCAAAGCAACTACATAATTACATTTCTATTTCTCTGTGTTTAGTCGGTGTTAATGTCTATAAGCAAGATCTTCCTGCTTTACTAGCCCACACACATTTTTAAAAATTCTTGTTAGAGCTGCAAAATGTGTTTATAGAGGAATAAAAATCTACCTTATTTGAATTTTTTCATAGTAAATAATTTGAATTGCAGAATATTATTGGTAAACATGTAAGAACACATCATTTATCTTTCTTATGCTGAATATGGGAAGTTTGCCATATCAAACAAATTGTTTATGTTTTTTTTTTTTTTTTTTACAACAACTACAAAGAACTAAACAGTGGAGTCCTTCAAACTGCCTTTGTGCAAAGCTCTTTCTGAATTACAAACACACATAATTCTACTTCAGCTTACTTCGGGGGAAGTTAAATACTCAAGAAATAGCATTCAAATGAACTTTACGTTATCTATGATAACGAGAATGAAATCATAGTCCTGCAATTGACATAATAGAAAAAAAAGTGTTTACAGAAACTAATAGACTGAAGAAACTACTCTATTAAAAGCACAATTTTTTGAAAGTTTTAGAGGACTAGAAACAATAAAATGTCCGTGGAAATATGGTCCATAATATCCTTGAAAATCCATACAGCTGAGTCCAATTTCTGTTATTGTATCCAGTCCTAAAAAACCTGGTAAAGATGAACAATTAATCCTTAAGTTGCTTTAATGTAGTACGCATACAAGCTTCTTTTTATTAATGGACTAGGTTTGTGACTGTGAGGATAAGTCACAGTGTAAGTCCGTAGTAAACTTGTTTTCAAGCTAATGAAAGGATTGGACAGCAGATAAATCTGTACATTTGGTCTCTCTCTTTTTTTTTTTTTTTTCATTTTCTTTCTTTTATTCTAATCCTTTCTATAATGCCTAGGAATATTAAACGTGAATATATTAGGTCCTTATGTGACTCAGTGGGTAATACAGCTTCAGCATCTTCTTCCATTATCACAGTGTCTTTAGAACATTATAATAAAAGTATATATTGAATATGCAGTAAAAAATCAGTTGTGAGAAACAGCTGATTTAAAAAATATGTCAAATCACTCATTAATACTGAGAAAACAGTTTCTAACATTGTTTAATTGTGAATTAAGTATTTTTGCATTTAAGAATAATAGAAGACTTCTAAAATCCAAAATCTAAAACCACAAATAGAATGCAAGACAATGTAATTGAACAGAAGAATTGTTATTTTGGGAAATGCCAACTTTTTAGTGAAAAATTTCTACCTGGATATCCACCTTTGTACAGAATGAAAGGAAGTCCAGTGGGAAAAAAAACCCTTATGGTCATATAAATGATTACTTTATTGCAAAACATATGCACAAGAGGAAAAAAGGTCCCACAGCCATCGTTTATGTGGCATCCACACTGCCAACTGCTTGAATTGAAAGGATAAGTAAGTTAAATGAATTTTTTAAATGATTTTTTTTTTTTTTTTTGGTACCACAACATGTAGGATTCCTTGAACTGGGTCATGCAGTGACCAAACTCTGGGCGCCTCTGGAGACCAAGACCGCGATGATCATGCCTCCAAGGCATACCGGGCATGTGACAAGGAAGGCTATTGTCCTGAGCTGGAGCTGGGAATGTTCTGGGATTTTCTTGCAGAAATCTGCACTCTTCCATCTCCATCTCTGTGTCATAGCTTCATTTTCAGTCTGTGACTCCAGATGCAGCTGGTTAGTATATCACAGATCAGGTCAGGCAATTGTATTTGATGTGTGGGGGTCATGTGTAAAACCCATATGTAAGAGAGAAAGAGGGAGGAGGGAGAAAGAGAGAGGGAGAGATCACTGCCTTGCAAATGTGCAAGGCACAAGCACAGTAAAAGGGCAATGTGTTGGGAATCAAATAGTACGAAATACGTCAGATCTGATATTCCCTTATGTATGTTATTTCCACATGAAAAAGAAAAAATGATAAAAATAAGTTGTGCCGTAACTAACTCTTATCACCTACCATCCTCAGTAAAAATCCAGTATATTTTGTGTACACCTCATTAGTTGAGCTGAACGACTGATGCATTAGATAGCGTCAGATGGAGGAGTTGGGACTGTGCTGTCAGTTAGGAGCCTAGCCTGACTGCCTTCTTTTCACCTCATCTGCTGAAGCCATCAGATATTTCTGGAACAACATCTACCAGTTGTAGAGATAGACTTCTTGTTCCTTGTTAGACAGCCTTAGTCATCACAGCAATTTTTTGATGCAGGGAGTAAAGAAAGGAAACTCTTGGGACCTGGTTTGAAGCTGGAAAAGTAAATACCTAATATTGAGAACCCCTCCAAGAGAAATGTGGTATGTTTATACACAGGAGAGAGGAGGGGAAACCACATTTCTGCCAAAATCAGAGCTTTATATTGTTTAAGCAGGATTCGTCTATATGCTGAGACACAGCTATCAACTTGTAGCATAATGTTGTCAATGCCCAGGTTAAAAGAAGACTGTATTTGTAAAATATGTTTTACGTAGAAAACGTGACATCATATTACTGTAGCTCTACATAATTACATATTAAACATATTAATCTCTTCAAATTTAATAATCCGTGTATCAACCCACAAGGATCTAAGAGATTACTTTAAGGGAATATGACTACATTTATCTAAGAATGTAAACACATTTAAAGCTATGATAGATAAACTGGGATGAGGTTAGGCTTTCCGTCAATTCATTTAAGATTTATACTTTCAACTTTTGTGATACTTTGTAAGCTTCTCCTGCATGAAGCCCATGGAATAAAACCAAAATATAAAGATAGAATAATGAAGATATTATTTATGCAACTATTAAGTGTTTATTATTATGTATAAAGAGAATGAGCTAGACTCCATAATAATTTGAGAAAAAGTCCTTCTAAATAAGGTGTTTGTTTTTTTTTTTTTTTTTCATTCTTCTTAACCTGCTAATAAGTCAGGGTTTGTGGTGCTAAATAACTATGTGCAGCAGTATTTCAGGAAGCCTATTATTATATTGATATGAGCTTGAAGAGGAATCTGGAGATGACAGCAAGGTGTTCAAGTAATTTTCATCTCAGAACTCTAAATACATTTATAATTTTACATAAGTATCAAGCATCTCTTGGGTGAAAATAGTCACTCGTCACACAAAAGAGGCTAGTGAATTTGTTAAGAGGAATTGGGCCTTATGAGTTTTATGGAAACTTAGGAGAAACAGATCATGGATTTGATGTGATTGCATACAAACACAAGTAAACAGAAAAAAAATTTGAAATGCATACAAAATAACAATGATAACAGATTGTTACAAATAGATATACGTTCACTGAATACTTATATGCAGATATATGCCACAGATGGAGCTAGAAATGAGTTCCCTATTTAAGGATGGAAAACATTTTTTTGTGTAAGATTCTGGTGTGGTTCTTATTGTTAGATGTAATCCTTCAGACAAGAATTTTTTATGACTGATGTCGGCCTCACACTGTATGTCTTGCTTTTATATGACAAGAAAGCTTCAACAAAACAGTTTAACTGTTTCCAGGAATAATAGGCAGAAATTGTTTGGTTTGCTAATGTTAAAAATCTGTGTGACCTTATTGAATAAACTGCTTTACAGTAACTGATGTAAATTTAAGAAGGAGGTATCTTGAGGCCAGAAAGAGGTGCATTTTTTCTTTCCTTGTAAAAATACACACCTATTTGGCAGAGTTATCATTCGATATACTTGATATAATAGCTTATAGTTAATTAATTGTAGATTTCATCTGTAATGTGTATGTTCAAGACTGGCAATCTCACAGCAGAGCTAAACATGTCATTCCTTAAAATTGTTCCTCTTGTGTGCCTCAGTAACTCTAGAAGTGAGGGCGAGAAGATTGTCTTTTTTTCTGCTCTCATTCCTCCTTCATTGTCATCCACATCACTTCAGGGCAGTCTGAAGCAGGATAGATTAATCAGCCTTGAATAAAATCTGAGTGAGGAGCAGAGCTGGGAGAGGGAAAGACATCTGCAGGACTTAGGATCTGAAAGAGGAGACACCAGGCTCTAGTAGATGTCACAGGTGAGATCAAGTGGTAGAAACAATAGAAAAGAGAAAGAGAGGTGAAAACAGCTTGTAGAGAGGAAAAGATACGGGTAGAATACAAAAGGTTAGAAAAGGTTTTAAAAGGTCTATGGTACTAAAACACATCATCTTCCAGAACCTGGGGTAGGACCCAGGATTTCTGATTTTCAGAGTTCCTCTGCTACTTACTAAATAACTGGGATATCAGAGGCAGTGTATATCTCTTATTCCCCATAGCAATGGAACCCCAATCACTGTTGATTATTCCCTTGTTTCGGGTGATAAACTTCGCTGGAAGTCAGATTCCAGCACTGTTGTCCATAATGCGAAAATTGGAAAAATTTCATATGATTAACATTTTTGTCAGACTGAGAAACAAAGTGACTATCTCTTTTCTTCCCTAGGCCCTGCATCATCCCACTTGATTGTCTGCCGAATAGACAGATCTCTGAGAATGAGGCACTTTTTCAAAAACTGGCCTTCTCTTGTGGATTTCCTAACTTTTCAGTGTTTGGCCTTGTAGCCCCGATGTTTTGTTTAGACTTGATTTTTGAATGCAGCAGGCACTACAACAAAATTACACAAGTGGGCTCTTTGTCACGCATCATTCATGCTATGACTGCTTAAATATATGTATGTCTGTGTGTGCATGAATGTACACATATGTGTGCTTTATATAGATATAGATACCTTGTTATGTGTTCTCTCTTTTCATATGTTTTTTGGGGAGGATGACGATGGAATAAATAGTAGCAGGGAATTACATAATCCTACAAACAGTTACTTTGGTGAAGTAATTTACCTTATTTGAGTGAGGACTGCCAAATCCAGCATGAGAATTTGTGACATTGATGTTATTCAGATGTGAGAATTTCTAGGATTGCAACTATTGGCTGTAGTTATTTAGAGACTTTCTGTTTCTTCCAGCAATGTTAGTGCTGCAATATGCTGTAACTAACTGATTTCAGCAAGGATCCATGCTAAATTTATACATACTGAGCTCCCATATCTCTAAAAAATGTATTCAGATAGCTAGTGTCCATGCAGGCAGAGCCATTTGTAAGTTTAAAGTTACTGGTTTACATTAATATTTGTAGGATTTGAGCCTTGGTTATTTTGTCGTTCTACTAAATGGGAAAGAGATCTGGACAAGCCAGGGCTAAACCGCCAGATGTGTTAGTTCTGCCAAAGCATTTGTAGTGTATCTAATGTTTTTCTTGAGCCAGTTGGTCAGTCAGTCAGTGATTCTTTCCCCCAAAAAATTGCTCCTAAGGAGGAAAACAAACCTAAGAATTTACCAGCAGAAAGGGTATGTATTGGAAAAGAATATACTTTTTTCTTACTTCCTTTCAGCTACTTCAGAGAAATAAGATGTGACATAAGGCATCTGAACCAATGAATACCCAACACTTGATGACACCCAAGAGGTGGATGGAACAATAGGAAATCATATAAAGTAAAATTTTATGGAACTTTCAGTTCTTAGCTATGCAGATTAGTAGTCACACCAGAAAGAATTAAAATCTCTGTTTTTCATGAATGTATACATATATCCATGTTTCTCCTGGTATTTTATACAAATGCATATGCATGTGTGCACACACTTCTGTCTTATGCTCTCTTCTGTCTTATTCTCTCTTATACTCTCTTATGCTCACCTGCAGCAAAATTTTGACTTCATATGTTATATTTCAGAAAGTTTGATAATCTTTGATTGCATTTATGATACCAGAAGAGTTATATAAAAATGTTTTTTGCAATGGTCAATCAATAGTGCTAAAAAGAAGTGTATTATACCATATAGCTGTCAACCTCAATAATTTAGGTATCAGATTAGGAAAGCAGCACTGTCTAAAATGAATGCCATTTTTAGGAAAGCAACTGAAACTTGCTTGAACAGGCCTGAGCTTGGTAGTTTCTTTACAGTGTGAGTTTACAGTTAAAAATTTCTCACTTTAATGTGCTCCTGTCTGGCCAGTAGCCATATGTTTGGCTTCTTTGACACTATAATAAGGTTTCAGATGTTTTAAAAAATGACAAAATGCTGTCTGGGTGTGGGAAAGACTGAGAAAATAAGCAAGACAAATTTAGGGATAATTTCTCTTCTGCATTGACTACATGGCTGTGCCACATGGCATGGTGACTTCCACTGCTTATGTCCTGAATGACTTTGTCTCAGAGAGGGACTGAGACACTGTGTTATGGTGAAGGGGCTCTGTTCTGTTATGCTCTGCTGTTTGCCACCACATTACATAAGGGGATGTAGCTTCTGAGGGTGAAGCTGGCTGCTCCTGTTGCAGTATATCTTTCTTTCCACTGAAGTCATAGGAAAAGAGCAATATTAGGTTGAGCAAACCCCATGCTCCTGAAAGAATTGTACTCAGATTTGGTTCTAATCAGGCAGCATTTTGTTTGGTAGCATTAAAAACAAAGGGAAAAGGGCATGGAAAGCTAAACTGTGTAAGATTTCACAGCAGAAATTCAGAGGCTTTCTTCAAGATGCTGAAGAACATCCATTTGGTCTTAGAGAGGTCCACAGGGAATTTGGTTTTGTCTTCCCATGTCTAAGGAGCTTGTGCCCGATGTGGGGAACTGGGGCCCAGTTTTGGGAAGGCAGGCATCCAGATCCTGCTCCATTCAGAGAGATGAGATGGCTGTGACTGCATCATTTGCAACAGTGTTGTTCTCGATTTCACTTTCACACTCCCAAGTGCATTCTTTCAGCAATCCCCTGCCTCAGGCAGCTGTTTATTTTGCCTTTGTCAGTCTTAAAAAAAAAAAAAAAGACATTATTAGAATAATAGATAATATCTAAAGTGTCAACTATAATAGTTTGCTTAAATATCTCTAGATTTTAGATTTTTCTCTTCATAAACATTAATAGTATTTTACACAACAGGTTTTTAAAGGTCAGAGAAAGTATTGTGAACATTTAGGTTATGCTTTTATAACATCCACTTATAGGTAAAAATTAAAACTAACAGCAGCTGAGCAATGAACCAAAAAATCCTCAAACATAATACTGTTAGAAAGTTTCTTAAATATCAACAGAATATTAGAAGTCTTGAGAAGTTCAAAAGAAAAAAATAGGAGCAATTGCAAACAACAATTTGTGTTTTTCCCCTGGAATTTGTTGACACTAATATTCTTGAATTTCTTTATTACAGTCTGCCTTGTTACTGGTAGAACTGGGTTCTTCACTATTTCAGGTTAAGCAATAAACCCCTACCAAGCCCAAGACTGCCTATATGTGACACTTTAGGCTTTTGTCAATTGATTAAAGTCAAGTGGGTTGTGCTGGTTTGCAGACAAGAATTTCACTCTAATTGTCAGAAAAATATCTTTTATTTAATTGAGATGCGGGTAAAGTTGTAACTGAAGGAATTTTTTCATGTTTAAAAAGGCATGATAAGAAGAATTTATGCTGTAACTTTTCAAACACTTTCTTGGCTCTAGATGGAGAAGAGGCTAATGCCATGAGCATTTCACCTATTCAGGAGGATAATATAGTCAATCAAATTAACCTGTTTTATTTGTCAATAACAGATAAAGATGTTTATGCATGCTATTACTTGCTGATTGCTTGTTAAATAGTTTTACAAGTGTCTTTAAAAAATAACCTGAAAACAAATGTGATTATTCAATTTATTATTTGATAGAACTAAATTCTTTTCAGAACCATCCAAATGGATGTCAAAGTGGCTTGACATTATTTTTGGTGGTTTAGATGAACTGGGTCTACTCTGCTTTTTTTTTTGATTGTTGCTCATTTGCTTGGTTTATTTTTCTCTCATTTTTTTCTGCCCTGCCAAAGATTGCCAAGTCTAGGTTTATCATTTGCCGTAGTTCATGGCTTATATTATGAAATGATGATAACTGTAGCTAAGAGGGAGGATGAATTCGTGGAAAGTGAATATTTTTTGTTAAGTAAATCTGGAATATTGATCAACTGTAATTACCAAATATGATGAAAGTAAATCTGGAATATCTTACGTCTCCTCTAGTAAAACACAAACAGATGCAAAATATCCAACATAATATTTGTGGTCACTTTTTGATGCCTGTTGTTATACCTAAACTACCAACATCAGGATGAGTTTATATACTGAGAATTCTACATTGTGCAACTTCAAGATTCTGTATTGCAGAACTTATATTTAACCTACAATCACTCTGGAAATACCCTCTGAGCTTTATATTCATTAGAACATTAAGAGAGTCCTGAGAGCAGAATATATTCACTTAAGTTATTTACTTATCTTAGACATTTATATGTACTTGGTTGAAGTGAGACATCAAAATAAAGCAGTTAATTTGTGTCTTGGTTCAGTGTCTTTAAGGAGTCCTGCAATAATAATGACAACACTAAGAAAGAGAACCCCCTATGAATTTTTTCCATAATTTGAACTTTTGTGTAAGTTTACTCCCTCACTAAATCTCACATAAAGAGTTGCCTTAATTTCAGGACAATCATATTTCAGTAAATCCACACAGGAATATTAGTCTTATTTCATTTAATTACCAAATCCTAACAACTAAGTATTCACTTCATTAAAGACACTAAAAAATTCTGGCCAGCTGTTTCCTGCCACTTGGCTGAGGACAAGGTGGAGAAAGACAAGCAATTCAATCCTTGGTAACTCTCAGTTGTGTTCAGCATAATTCTACCACATAATTGTACTTTCATAATTTTATTCCTAAACTGGAATCTGAATCCAAGGGGGGTTCTGTGGCTTATGGGCTTAAATCCTGACATGTTTAAATCCATGTTGTACACACAAAAATTTCCACAGATTGGTGTAATATCTCAGACTAATGTGTTGTGTTGTCCACTGTGTTTTCTTTCCCTTTTATTTAAAAATAACTTTAAATTACAGTAGTTGGATAGAAGAGGGCGGTATAATTATCATACTAGTTGTATATATGAATGATGGATTGGTTATTTGCTCTGTTCCTGGAAAAGTGTTTCCTGTTCAGGTTCAAATACAAAATTCTGGAATATTAAGAGGTCTTTGTCAAAGATCAAGATGACTATAGTATAGTGGTTTTAAAGCTGATAGTAATTTTTATGCACTGAAGGTAAAAAGAAATACTCAATACAACTGAAGAGTGACTTAAAAAATATTCATTTGATTGTATGAACAGTCAGGCCCATTGTCTGTGAAAGTAAGTGCAAAGATACCAAATCATAAATTAATATTTCAAGGCTAAAATCTAAGCAGATTTAGATCACTGAAATTATATGGACTTCTGCTAAGCTGTGCTTATTTATACAGCTGGGTCTGGCTATTGGGTGCTGCAAAAATTACAGTTATCCAATTTGATCTTAATACAAGAGAAATCTTGGAGAAAGATGTGCTTGTCCCTAGAAACAGAAAATAGAATTCTGTACAGCCTGTGGAGAAGATTAGGTATGTCAGGACAAGACCAAAACCTGTCCACGGGGCCAGGGAATGCTGAGAAGGGCGGTGTGAAATCCTGTACTTCCCCGGGGTTGAAGCAGGCTGGCCCAGGCATCTGAGTCCACTTGTGTACAACATATTTGTGTCCTTCCTCCAGTATAGGGGTGTTGATCATTTTCTTTGGAAAAATAAGCACAATACAGGCTTTCAAATAAAATAAATCACCTACTCTCTGCCTAACAGCTGAAGAGCTGGCAAATTTTGGCAAATTTCTTTCTCTCCGTTGTGTAGCTCCTGTCCCAGTTCAGTGTCCTCAACCACCTGACAGGGGATTGGGATGTACTGGGCTGTAGACTCTATGCCTACTACATAGGTTAATTAATGGGATAAAGCGCATTCGTTTTCCCTCACCCTGGGGTTTTAAAATCGAAGTACATCTTCTCATGATGCTGTCAGCAGCTTGATTTCATTAGCACTTCCTGGGCATACTCTGTGGGTTGTGATCTGAGTCAGGCAGCTCAGCCAGTTGAGACTCATTCCAGAGGTAAGAAATACTAACTAGACAGGATCCCTCAGGGGAGTAAGGACTAATTTGGGATTCCCACTAGGCTAGCAAGCAGGGTGCCCAGCACCTCATCTGAGCTCAAACCAGAGCAAATTTGAACACTAAGGTTCACATTGCCTTCAGGGCTAGGCAGCAGCCAAAGTTTTTGAATACTGACTTTGGACTTAAATTTAGCCTAAACTCCACTTCAGATGTTGTGTTCCTGATAGGCCTACTTCTCTAAAGGTTTCCCCTCAAGAGGTCTTCAGTGTGTGCCTATAAATGAATTAGGCATAAAGCTTAGATATTGCCTTTGAAAAAGGATGCTTTACTCAACTTGGTAAAAGTGGCCAGTTACAGCTTTAGGTAAGGGTCTTAGAAGGTAATGTATTGGTTTTCTCCCGATGCACTTATTAAGTTATGTGGTTTCATCTGCTTTTTAGATTTCTGTGTATAATTCTTGGGATTTCTTTGCCTTTGACTATAAGTTTTTTGAGAAAGGGATTTTATTATTCAAATAATATTCAAATTCAGTTTGTTTTTCATGGTGGAGATCCTCATAGAAAGGAAATTTTCTACAGAAATTGTAGCCCAATGTTTTCATGGAAATTTGTAAGTAAGACTAACAAAGTGAAGAAAAGTGGATAGGTGACACTAGTAGTAGTCTGACTCTACCGCATAGACAATTTTTCTCTGTTGTAGTTACTGAACTTATATTTACCTATTGCAGCAAAGATGAGCATCACAGGGAATGGAAATAGTATTTGCTCACTGTTTTTCTTCTTCAAATCTCATTGTAGCGCTGCAGTTTTTCCTATTGCTGCTGTTCATTTAATCGGTAGTTTTCATCACAGTGGGCTTTCATGCCCTGAAGAGATATAAGGGCTTACAAGGATCAGATGGTATCGGGTTCTAAAATGAGGAGACTTGCTGACTGCATAGATGAGCTAGAAAACTACAATACTGTCATCTACAGTTTGCTAAAGCCTAGATGTTCTCAGAACAGAACACTGCCTTCTTTTCCCAACAGGAAAGATAAAAATGCAGAAATTTATTTTTGGATCTTTCACCTTTCCTGAAGGGAACTTCTCAACCAATATGAATGGTAATGATTGCAAAAAACAGCTAGTTTTGCTGCTGGATCCCTGAAGGAATTGAAGGAGGTTTAACAGCTTTTGGCCAGGTGCTGAATTTTTTTTTTGTACAGAGTGAGGGGAATGGTTAGACTCTTTAGCCTGACCCTAACTGCAGCCAGTGAGCAGATCCAAACAGCTGTCCTGGAAGTTATAAGAAAGAGTCTTTTATTTTGTGCAGATACGTGCTCTGCTGAGTGCTGTGTCAGGCCTGTGACAGTCAACAGCAAATGAGGATCTGCAATGCAAAGTACAGGTTGACATTATCAACTGAGCCCTTCCTTCCAAAAAGTGATGGGAAGAGATGACACTCTCTATTTTCTAAAGTGCATAATGAGAAGGTAAGTGGCACCTGTGCAGCTTCCAGTAATTCTTTGCTAAATTTATGACCTCTGACTAAGCACTGTGTCTTGCTAAGGAGGAGAGAGCTTTTGGTATGCCTGGTGTTACTGTGGAAGTCTAGGAAGCTCCACTTGAGAAAGTTAAGATCCCCGCAGGTTTTTGTTCTGCATTTGATATCTTACTGGTGGACATTAAAGTCTGAGGTAATCACCCTGCACTCCTTTTATAGCTAGTAGTGGGACAAACTGGCTCCCAGCAGCCTTAGCTGAAGGCCTGAGGACTTACGTGCATGCAGTTACCTAGATACATGAGGAAGCACTTAAGGCACGTCCATTGTTTTACAGAGCTGAGTTCTAGTCATGCCCTCAGAAGCTGTAAGCATAGAACAAGCTATGTAACCTCTCCAGGCTACTTCTGTCCTGAGCTGCAGGGGTCTCTGAGGTAGGTCGGCTTCCCATCTTATTTGCTCCACGCCTTCTGAGAACTTTCCCACCTGGAACAAAGATATGGATGTCGTTAAATCAGCAACTAGTTGGTATAACCCAGGCTGGTTAAAAGCTGGCAGATGTCAGATTTTATGATTAGACTACCAGAAAAACAGAGAGAGATCAGAGTCTTGACAACATTGGGAAAATTAAAGAAAAATAATAGGAATTATTATGTTAAAATGTTTGTGTTTTCATGATTATTAGAAAAAAGAAAGCTTTTTTTCCTTGAGTTCACTTTGTTTCAATATTTCTTCGAATTTGGCTTCAAAGTGAAAGAAAAAAAACAAGCAAAATAACTCGCCCCAGATACTTTTTATGTGTGTGAAACTGTTGAATCACTCACAGTTTGTTCCTCCAAGTGAAGGAAGGCGGTCCTGTTCAGCTGATGGGTGAGTCAAACTCAGCGGGTGCAATGAAGGCTTGTATAGGCCTGTGCAGGATAAATACATTTTACCATGCTTGTCACCATGCCACTCACTATCTACATGGAATAATCTATTGCTGCTGCTGTTGCTGACACAATCTGCTTTTTTTTTTCCCCCATGTGCTTGTCCTGCCCAACGGCATCTGTTTTTGTTCAAAGAGGCCTATGCCTTCCCTCACCTTGATGATCCGTTGCTGTATCTTTCTGGCAAAGAACTCAAAAGATTTTGCCAGAAGGTTGCACTCAATCAATCCTGCCTTTAGGGTGTCCTAGAAGCACTTTCTTGGATCACCATTGCTTCCTCTTTCCACACTCCAGTTCCCTTCATAGTAGGTGCTTGAACATATGTACATCACTGATTCAAGCCATATGTCCAGCCCATTACACCTGGGCTTTCCATGTGGATACGCTGCAGGAATTCATCACTGGTCAGCTTAGTGTAGCATCTGACTCAGAGCAAGACACATAGGTGCCTCTGGTGGAACTTCTCCAGCTGGCAGATGTGCTTTCTATACTACATCAAAATCTTGCCTCTGTTTAGCACAACAGCCTTGTACAATTTGAGTCTGTATTTGTAGTCTGATCTGACGCTGATTGCATATTTCCTTAGTAAACCCAGCAGAAAATTCCACCTAATTCTATGAAACTACCTCTCCATCAACACTGGCACAGTCAATCAACATAATTTGAATGCAGACGAACCCACATGCAACAAACAGCTCAGTCTCATTGTGTTTAGTGGAAGGGACAGTGTGTTCTTCTCCATGTTGATCAACACATTATCTCAGTTTTCCTCAAAATTATGATTAGCCTGATTTTTTTTTTTGTTTGTGGTGGTAGTAGCATACTTGTTTGTTAAGAAGATCTGAAGTCCTTGGCTGATGTGGGCCACCATTGTGCAGTGATGAGCATGACAGCATTCTTGTGTGCTCTGCTTGGTAACATCAGGCTTGGACTGCAGTCCTCCTGCAGCTCCAAAGTGAGTCCTGGTATTTACACTGAGGTTATATTTATTTTACCTCACACCTTGGAATACAATAACATTTTTTCAATGAAATGAATCAAGGACAACAGAGAAAACAGTCCATTTCATACACAGTGATTTACAAAAACAAAATAAGAGACAATCAGGGAGGGTCTGAATGGCATATGGTCTAAATAGAAAAACAAAGGCGGAAGAGGAAGGAAAGAAGGGGAGAATTAGTTCAAAGAGATGGATGTGGGTGGTATAAATGGACAATGAATACAAAAAGGAGGAAGCTGAGGTTAAAAAATAAAGAAAGAAACCTCTCATCATGGCTCTTAGCAAAGGGATGAATGAAATTACACCACAGTAGCCAAAGCACTGCATAAGCAAGAAGTTGCACTCAAAACACACCTAAGCGAAATTAAAGGGACCTTCAGTTCTGGAGATACTGGTGGTAACAGTGTCTCAGAAATATTCTTCCAGAGGAAATATTTAAGTACTGTGCATAAAAGACTTTTATAAAAAGGTAAGTAAGATCGTGTTCTGATATGACAGCAGAGCAAGAAGTGACAGATACCAGTCTGACTTTTTTTTTCCACTAAAATTAGGAGCTCAGTTACATGTATATACCTTAACACCAAAGATTCTGCAGTGCTAAGCCTCTGTCATATTAATCTCTGTGTTGCCAATTTTTCATGGTATATTTACTAACTGAATGCCAGATTCATCAGTGAGTTAATTCAGCTTCACATCTGTGTATCTAGCAGAATGGGATCAATTAATTTGTAGGGAGAAATGGATCAGTGGGTTGTGGTTTCTATGCTTAAATATTTGGGGGTTTATTTCCACACTGGCACAAGTTTCAAGAACTACTTGAAGTTCTGTAGAGCTTGGACTATGGCTACACCGAAGAACAGCTGATATAATAACTCTTTACGTACATTGCCTTATCAAAAAAATATTCGAATGCCTTAATGACAAATAAAGCATTCAGCTTGATCTCATTTGTTTTAAATAATAAACAAGATAACATCATATTATGAAGAATCTAATTGAAGATTTGGAATAAGTAATTATAATTACCCAATAGGAGTTCCAGGGTCTTCTTGGAACCACAATATACTTGGATTACAAAACTGATAGAAGTCTCAGTGCTGTAAGCCACATGAAGAAAGTAAACGTCAAATTAAGAATGATAATTACAAATCAGAGACAGTTCTTCTGTGTCTTTCTTTCATTAAAAAATAACAACTTATTCATTTAAAAGACATGAAAAAATGCTATCAGAATTTTTTCCCGTGTAAAATGTTTTCACAGAAAATACAGAAACTGCAAGAGCACGCAAGTACAATGCTGCAGCATGCAACACCATATTGCAACCACTTTGAGGAAGCAGATGACTGCTTTCTACAGCATTCTGATTTTAGAATTGTCCAATTCCACAATAATCTTGAAGAAAAGAAAAAAACAAAGAACTTCTTTTCGGTTTTCTCTTGCAATTTGTAACTATTTCTTACAGATGTTCAAGTGCTCAAAGAATAATTTGAAACTGTAATCTGAAGCTACAGGAGAAAGTTTAAAGTATGTTGATTAAATAGTTCCATATTGAAGAAATCATGTTTTTATGATTAAGTAGGATCAAACAAAATAATAATCCAAAATTATCAAACCATGTCTCCTAAAAAAATTTTCTAAATCCATATGTAAGCACATGGGTAAAATAAAAATATTTGGAAGTAAGAAGGTGAGATTGCTTTGATTACATTTTGATTTGCAGACACAGCTACAAAGAAGTAGGCTCCTTACTATGGATTTAGGACCTAACTTCAGGCATCTAAGTTTACAAGGGGCTACTACCTTGTGAGAGGAAGCTGTTGTATGAGCTTATAGAGATGTCTGTGAGGATACATGTCTGAAGGGAAGGCATTCTTGTTTTGATTACTTGAAACCTTAATAACCACGTAAAAATATTCTCACACTAAATGCCATACACTCTGCACTGGACAAGATATAAGGCCAGTTTCACATTCATTTTAATTTTGGGAAAAGAGTAGGTTAGTTTGCATGTTGATTTAAGTGAATTTTCAACAGATAAGAGTTTGATTATTTTGGAATTAGAATACTGTGATCTCAGCTGCAGCTTTTTTTTTTTTTTAATATACAGAGACGCTAATGAATTCCTCAAAGTATTAATTTTTCACTTCTTTCTATATAAGTTACAAAAAGCTCATTTATAATTATGCAGTTGAGTACTACAGCAGCATGGTATGAATGGCAGAGCAATAACTTGAGATATATACACATACATTTCTGAAAAATCCTTAATACCACTAAAAATATAAAGGGAATTGTATTTAATGTAAAACCTTTCCATGAAAATTTTACAGGATGTAAAATTTCTGTGCAACGTACAAAAACATTCACATCACCTTACCTCACAGTAAGAAAACTAAACTTACTGTTACAATTTAAATAAAATTATTATTTATATATTACTTCATTGGTTTGATGGTATTTACATGGAATTTAATACAAACTTAAGGACACCTGTGCTTAATGAAATGAATAATTCTAGAATCATAGAATCGTAGCATCAATCATATAATTGGGAAGGGACCTTAAAGATCATCTAGTTCCAATTCCCTTGCAATTGGTAGGGACATATTCCACTAGACCAGGTTGCTCAAAGTCCCATCTAACTCAAACACTTCCAGGGATACAGGACCCATAACTTTTCTGGGTGACCTGTTCCAGTGCCTCACTAGCCTCTGAATAAAGAATTTTTCCTAACATCTAATCTAAATCTGGGTTCCTCTCTTTATCTTAAGGCCATTCCTCCTTGTCCTATCGTTACATGCCTGTGTAAAAGGTACCTCTCCAGCTTTCTTGTAGGCCCTCTTTAGGTACCAGAAGCCTGTTCCAAGGTCTCCCTGGAGCTTTCTCTTTTCCAGGCTGAACAGTCCCAGCTCTCTCATTTCTTTCCCTCTAATCATCTTCATGGTCCTCCTCTGGACTCACTCTAACTGGTCCAATTCTTCCTTGTGTTGAGAATTCCAGATTTGGTGCAGTATTCAGGTGGGGTCCTAAGAGGGCAGAGTTGAGGGGGGGAAATCACCTCCATCAACCTGCTCGTCACTTCTCTTTAGGTGCTGCCTAGGATGTGGTGGCCTTCTGGGCTATGACCTTACATTGCTATATTATGTTCAGTTTTTATCCACTAGATCACCAAAATTCTTCTCTGCAGGATTGGTCTCTATGAGTTCTTCTCCTAGTCTGTTTTCATACCTGGGATTACCCCAAACCAGGGGCAGTACTTTGCACTTGAACTTGTTGAACCTTATTACATTCTTGTGGGCCCACTTAAGTTTATCCAGGTTCCTTCTGCGTGTCATCCTTTCCTTCGGTTGTGTCTACAGCTACACTCAGGTTTATGTCATCTGCAGACTTGCTGAAGGTGCTCTTGATCTTACTGTCTGTATCACTGATAAAGGTAACAAAGAGCACGGGTCGCAAAACAGAGCCCTGAGGGACAACAGTTATCTATGGCTTTCAGCCAGAAATAGAGTCATTGACCGAAACTCTCTGGCTGCATTCATCCAGTCAACTTCTTATCCACTGGATAGTTCACCTTCCAAATCCTTACCTGTCCAATCTGGAGATAAGAGTGTCATCTGAGACCATGTTGAAGATTAAGAGAACTCTGTGTAGATGACACTGGATGGTCTTCACTTGTTGACCCTTGCAGCCACTCCATCGTAGAACGCCAACAGTCACCTCTAGTTAGTTCAGTTTGATTTCTTTTAGTGTAAGCTAATACTAATTCTGAGGCTTTTAAAAATCTACTTTACCTTAAAAATATTTGCTCTTAATTCTAAGCCTGCATTGAAATGCTAGGTTAATATTTCATCTTTAATGGCCTGTACATGAAAGTCTGATGTTGTTATTCTGTCTGATTAAGAGGAACCATACATTTTGAAAGTAGGAAGAGAAAAGCATGGGTGTTTATACCTTTAACTGTCATGGCTGAAGGGCCTTTTTTTCAGAAAAGGCATGACATCTGAATCACACTTTCTATTTATATGTATATGTATATATATATTTATCACAGTTAATTAATACTTTGTTTTAGCTGAGAACTGGTTTGCTATACTTCATATGTGAAGCTTCCTTTTTTGGCAAAGCAAGAGGATGATACTAAATTCAGAGAAAACACTGAAATCTACATTAAGTAACGTGCCTTTCTCACCATTTGAGAAATCATATGTAATGTGCATTTCCTACTTTTTGTGGATCCTACCAGGAGAGAGAGTTGTTTGTTTGTTTGTTTTTGTTTTGTTTGGGGTGGTTTTTGTTTGTTTATTTGTTTGTGTTTGTGGAGGGGTTGTTTATTGTTGTTGGGTTTGTTTTTTGTTTCTTTTTTTTTTTAAACAGCTTGCTATGACTGATGGTATTTTCTTTACTTATGAATCTTACTGTGTCATGTTTCCTTCAAAAGGAACTGACAGGGGCTGGGCAGCTGCTCTTTTCCTTGACAGCTATGACTAGGAAGGCTTCACTGGCTGAGCATTTGGAGGACAACAAGGAATTTGTCCACAACTGACAAGACCATGGAGAACACAGAGAGCAGAGCCTTGCAGGAAGCACATGGAGAGGCTGCTGAAGGAGTCAGAGCAGTGTTTCTACAGATTTCCAAAGGCAACATACTGGAGTTGAGTCTGGAGGATGTCACTGATGTGCATGTAGGTAAAGGTTTGTAAGGACCTTAATTCTATCTTGTTTTACTTTGGCATTTTGAATTTAATCTGTTCTAAAGAGGTGGTTATGATTTGCCCAGATGCAACCCTTACTTGAATTTATATGCAGCAAATAAAAAATATGGGTAAATACAACTCCTAATTGTATAAGGCTTTTTTATCTTATAGAGGTGCTTGCCGTTTTACCACAAAGCTTCTAAAACTTCTGGTTGAGAACATAATTTAGAGTCCTGGTAAGAGCTTACAACTGATGGAAGGCTAAAGGCATGATCCTAAAGTATAATAAAGATCCAAATGTATACTTTCAGAGAGAAATGTGCTTAGCGTTAGCTGCCATTACTTTCAGTGTTAAGTTCTGGTATGAAGAGCCTCTGGTGCTTGCCAAGTTTTTATGTGCAACCTGTGGTTTGCAAACCAAACCAAGAAGCCTCCCATTTCCTGGCCTTTGCCTTTGTTTTTTGTTCTCACGCACAAAATATTTGGTTCATGAGTGAAATTTTTAATTTTCACTGTTAAGCTTAGAGTCTTTCACAGTTAACATATGACTTTCAACTTAATCTTCCTGTTTTTCTTTAGTCTTTGTTCTTGGTGTTTTTCTTTAAAATGAGTTAAAATATAAGTCAACTGACATCATTCATAGGTACAAAATAAAATAATCATATTAATCTGAATTTGAAAGAGATTTGCCTCTTGTGTTATCTTCCAGCGTTTTGTTTTTACAAGTAACTGAACTATAAAAACGTGTGCGGGCCCATCAAATACTAAGGTCAAACTAGACCACAACATTTTAAACAGGAATTTGGTCAGTACACGCATTCATAAAATGTGATTCTACTACACCACTCTGTGGTTTTTCTCTTAAATGATTGATAAAATATTAGTGCATTCTCTTCCAAGTAATCCTTTCTGCTGGTGATTTGTTGCACATCATACTTGTGTGTAATCAGACTGCTGGAATAAAGGCTACTGTACTCTTTGTATGCTATTTAATCTTCAGGAGAAATGTAATATTTTAACTAGGTTCAACTACTTGCTGCTCCATGATCTACACAAAAGTAGCAAAATGATTTAATAGCAGGGAGTTATGATAGATAACTTGCAATAACATAACCATATTACTTTCACAGTACATCCTGCAGAAAATTTGCAAATAGCATAATTAAAATAAACACATTTCCCACTAAATTTGTGTGTGTTTTGTCATGTGGAAAAGGCTCATGCTTTCACAGTCAAATAAGCTGGCTGATTTGATTTCCACAGATTTCTTTTGGACCTTTGTGCTTTCTCAGAAGATTGCAACTTACTCTCTCTCAGATGCAGACCCTGATACCTGATATCCATCCCTTTGTCACAATGAGATACAATCTTCACAGGATTTTGTGCAATGGTTTTGAGTCTTGTATTAAATGTACTTCAAGAGACTGGTGCTCCATCAGTAGCTCAGCTGTGCTCCTGATACAAAATGCAATGTAAGTCTCTGGGTTTGACCTAAAGGGAGCAAAGTAGTACAGCTGTCTCTGTCCATGGCTTTTTACACTGGATTTGCTTTTGAACTTGGCCTAACTGCAGGTATTAGTCTTTGAGTCATGCCAAAGAGCTTAGCTTCCCCACAGGGTTTTCCGCAGGGTGGTGCAAGAATTGACTATAGTTCAATGTTGGTCATTACTACAGTTCTGTACAAAGTAAGGATTTCTCGTATGCATATTCCTTGGAGCAGCTCATTAGTACTTACTTATACTTTAGAACAGAAGTGTGCCATTTAAATTGGCTTAAGTAAGTAAGTTGTGCAAGTACAAATAGGTCTAATATACACTGCTGACACCTAGCATGGGAATTTGCTGTCACTTTTTCAAGTGACAAGCTGTTTTCTCAATTAACTCATAGCAATGTGAAGTGAGGAAAGAGTGATATATTTTTGCAAACTCTGATAGAGAGTGGAAAATTGCTCAAAGACTATTTGATTTCAAAGAAGCCCACACAGCTGTATCAGAACCTCCTAACAGCTCCATGTGGCTATCCTTAGAGGGGAAAAAAAAGGCAACTGGCCACAAGCTGAGCACTGGTTTTGTAAAGGATCTTTGTCCTGGGATACTTGCAGTTATCTGGAGAACACATTTCTAAGACATTGGCCAAGACCCAATAACCACCTTGATATCCATTGAGTTTTACTACACAGTTTTCAAACACACACTGGATTGTTGTACATTCAGACCTCGACCATGGTTAGTCCAAATTATAAATAATTTCACCTTAGTTCATATATTTCCTTTAAGAACAGTCTCACTTAGTCTGAACGATCTGCTTCCCAAGGAGCTCTGGAGCTTAAGTGCAGTCATTGTTGTAAAATCAATCTTGTAAAAGCTTGGTTAAGTGTCTTCTGTATACCAACTCACAAATACCTCCTCCTTCCTTGCTTTTCAGACAGACTATTATGTTTTTTATTGATGGAAATCAGCCATTCTGGTATTAATATTTTTGTCAGAAAAATATTCAAAAATATAAAAAGAAATTCAAATGGCAGTTGAATTTGATGCCCCTGTATCTCATATATTTGTTCTTCATGAATGCCACCTTGAGATAAGTTTTATTCCTTTAAGTGTTCACTATAATTAGAGAAGTTCAGTCATGATTAATTTATTAAAGGAAAAAACCTTCAATTTGATTTTAATTGAGGTAGAAAGACTCCAGAAAGACTAGATGATCCAATTAGGGTACAGAAGAAACAAGACCATGGGGTGAAGACTAATGTCAAATGGAAGTGAAGTATGTTTAAAATTATAACTGGAGATAGTTAAAGTATTTTCTGTAGGTCATCAGTCACTGACAATTTCTAGGGAAAATTATATGTTTATTACAGTAACATTAACAGGAGAATTCAATCTTTTCCAACTTGACCATATCCAATTATGTTGTGCTTTCAGCATTCAGCTGTTTTCCTTTTTGCTTTACTTAAGACACAACATCTGGATGTCTTCATTAAATGAAGATTAGATAATCTACTAATAAACTATTTAATTAGGAATTCACCAGCAGGAAAACTACTAATGTTGTTATCTGTATTTACTCACACTTATTAGTGAGAGAAAAGAAACCACAGCATTAGCTGGAATTTTGCATATTTGAAAAAATGCTTTATAACAAACTTACAGTGGTAGTTTCAAACTACAGTAGTAGTTAGAAAAATAGTCTAGTCCAGCTAGAGAATTTGCAGTTATAATTTAAAATAGTGTAATAGTGATGTGAAACACTTTATTTTTTTTTTTCTGATTTCAGATGATTTTATCATTGTCTTATCCATTCTAAAAATGTAAGAAACAATGAAATGCATAGCTTTTACAACTTATCCATCTGCACTTTTCATACCAGCATCAATAGGGAAAATGTTTTCCTAAAGCCTTATACATGACTAGCAGACACATAGTAGACTACAGGTTCATATTCTTTGAAAATGAACCTGTAGGGCACTTTTCCTGGACTGCATTAGCATATATGTCAAGCATATCAGGCATATCAGCCTAGTATGAAATACTCTCTGTAATAAAGCTATCTGTTTTGGTGAGAATGCTGAAAGAGGACCATTGCTAGGTAGCTTCTGAGATGGCTGTTCCTGTTCAGTATCAACTGGATTGAGACCTTCTTAACACATTTCACTAGTGATCTTTTAAACCTGTCAGGATGGAATGATTTTCAGTCACTTTTCTGTGCAGTGGATTTAAAATCATGTCCCAAAGGTGGTATGTTAATAGATTAGGAAGGCAAAGTATTAATCTAATGCATGGTCCTGTCTCCTTAACCATAACTTATAGTATAACTATCATATGATTATGGCAGTTCTCTGATGAAACAAAGTACTTATATTTTGTTCTCCATAAAGCATTTCACTGACTGGTACACTTGTTACTTCAGTGTGTTATTCTGTAGGAAGCTGAATGGTCAACTAAACTGATTTTTAAAGAGCAAAACACCATATAAGCATTAATTTTGATTATTATACTTTTGAATATAAACTTAATTATGTGTAGTAAATCTAACCATTAGTCAGAAGAAAATATTTTCCTGGGGAATTAAAATATGCTCCTTCTACAGTGCTGAGTCTCAAGAAGGCCAAGAATGTTTTAATGTGAAATACCCTAAATTTGTTTTAGGTTTTGCTTAATGGCTTATCTGGACAGATGGTGGAAGCAAAGCATTCTTTATATGGAATAGAAAAATTATTTTTCCCTTTGCTAATTGTGATGGAGGAGATTCTATGCTCACTTTGTTACTGTGTGTATCTAGGGACTACAAAAATATTGTTTGTGTCTCAAGTATTTAAATTTCAGTTGTGTTTTATTTTCTAGTGTTTTGTTTTGTTTGGTTTAGTAATGATCAATTATCTTATGAGTTTACTCTGTAAAATTGCTTTGCTAAGCTCAGACCCAGGATATCTTAGCTAAGGGGTTCCCAAGATACAACTTTCTCTAAAATGATCAGCTTCTACATATATTTTTAAGATTTTCTTAAAATAGTTTGTGAAAAATAAGTAACTCATGCATTCACTGAGTTTGGATCCCAGAAACTTGGTATTTTAGAAGAAAGAGGATTTACCGTCTTACTCTGTGGAACAGTTCTTTGGAGCATTATGGGCAAACTGTGAAGTCTCTACTTATTTTAAACATGTATATTATCTGGAAAGCAAAATACTTATGAACACGATGTGCAGCCTATTTTCTGCCAGTGTCTAAAGTCTGTTGGTATACAGTTGTATACATGTCAGCACAGTTTAACTTATATTTTGGTGAGAGAGACGCTGTATGTAGAGACAACAAAAATCTGTTTGGGTAAATGTGGAGGTTTAAATAACACTCTTCTCTACTGAAACTATATTATTTCTTATGCACTAGAGTATTTCTTATATATGCTTCCACTTTTCAGTCATATGAAGTAAAGTGAGATTCCATGCCAAACTCGTTCACTGATGTCTTTCACGTCTAAGCTACCACTCCAAAAACACATACCATGAAATCCACACAGTTCTCATCTCTTAGTTTGCATCTCCTATGAGTATCCAAGAGCTTCCATCCATGTGTTTGCACAGGCTGTTGTGACTCCTCAGTATAGCAGAGCCAAAGCTTGATAACTTACACTAAGGGAGAAAACAAAAAAGAGCATTACGATAACTATTGATATGAACACATAAAAAAAGTTAATAAAGAGTCTAAGAAACAATTTACAAAAGAAATAAAAGGTACTAATAATTTTTCAAGTATATCAGGAGTAGGAAGCTTGCTGGAAGTTCTGAAGGGAGTTCAGAGAAGATAATTTTATGGTAAAAGAAATACATTTAAAAAAATGTTTCATAAAATTTTAGAAAGTTTCAAACACAGTAATTCATATTTGTGGGTGAAACTTATTATATATGTCTCAAAAAAAATCCTAAATTAAACCGTAACTATTTTCAAAAACTCTGCCTCTCAGATTCCATAGGTTTCCTTGGATAAAATAGCTGAAATATTAACTGTAACTTATAATTTCCCTTGTAATGCAGATTGAAGATGACTGCATCTTCAGTTTTAGATCATTCAGGGACTCATATAAATCTGTAAATTTATATGTATACCCAGGAAATCTATTAAAATTACAGTAAAGAATAGAATTAGATAAAATATGAATAAATAGGTATAAATAGAATACAGACTATAACATAATAGGAAAGAATCATCAAAGTATACTAGGAAAGAAACATTAATTTTTGTGAAAATAATTTTAATCACTTAATGATCTCTGACTTCCTTGAAGAAGTCAACAAGTAAGTAAGAAAAGTAAGTTGATGTAGCCATTTAGTTTTCCAAAAACATTTATTTTTGGAGTTTCTTCTCCAAAAGTTCTTCTCACATGGAGGAAATATTCGTATGAGAAAAATCAGGTAGAAATAAATTTTCATGGTGGAAAGAGATCACTAGTGAAACCTTACATAGGTCTAATGAAAGGTGTCCCTGCCCACAGCAGGAGGCTTAGAACTAGATGATCTTTGAAGTCCTCTCCAACCCAGGCCATTCTATGATTCTATTATATTTGTGCTATTCATCATCCTAATGAATGACTTAAGAAGAAAGTGAGCAGTAAGGTGAAAAATATCACATGCTTTACTAAGTTAATCAAGGTTCTAAAAGTGAGAGAGACCTGCAAAGTACTGCACAAAGACATCATGATGATGCAAGAGCCACAGATCAAATGACAAATAAAATCCAAGGTAGATATATTTGAAGGGATACGTATTATGGAACATTACAAATTTTGTAGTTCAGTGAAAACTATGCTCAACGCTAAGTAAAAACCAAAATAAAGTAATATGAAATATGATGATAAATACTGATCAAAATATGTTCTAATTAAATCCTCCGTCTGCAACATGAACATGAATATTGAATGTAGAACTGGTATCTCAACTTTGCAAGGAGCACAAATTCTGTCAAAGTCAAAGGAAAACATGGTCAATCAGAGGTATGAAATGGTTTGGGATTTTTTGTAAAGGAGATGTCATAGAAGAGATGTGACACAGTTCTATATATTCATGATGGTTCCTGTGAGAACAATACATAGTGCTGTTTTTTACATTGCAATAACATTAAAATCATTAAATGAAACAAGTAATTGGCAACTCTCAGACAAGGAAGGCAGTTTTTAGTATAATGTTTAATTGTGGACTTTCCTGCCAAAAGGAAGTTTTTAATGTTAGAAGTTTATCTGAGATAAAAAGTGATTGGACAAAATAATGGAAGAAAAAAATGATAAATATGAAAATGCTACTCCTGGCTCGGAAGTTCGAATTCTCACTAAGGGATGCAGATCATCCAGGAGATACATTAGCATGAGATTTTCCTGGTTCCTAACTGTTCCAGAAGTGCCTTCTGACAGGTATTGTTGGAGAAAAGGTTACAGGGATCTTTTTTCTGAGATGTTGTTGTCCTAGTTTTATTCACCTTTCCTTTCTTTCCAGACCCTGGCTTCTCAGAAGCCTGTGGCTCAAAGGACACTGTCCCTCACTGACACCAGACACAGGGCTGTGGCAGCTCAGGTGTGAGGTTTGCACTCAGTCCTCATTCAAGGGAAGAGGCTGAGCCACATAAAGCCTGGCTTGCCATAAGCTTCCGTGCATCAGCTGCTTGCTGAGTGAGTCTGATATTTGTGCGGATTTTGCTTGCTATTCACATTGTTAACATGAAGAGGAAGAGGTACAGGAAGACTGAAGACTCAATTAGACCAGCACAGAGTCTGCTTTACGTGGAGCTGATGATAGGGAGACCCATACTGATAAGTGTAAGAAGGGAAATACTGTCTCTGGAACTAGCTCCCCTTTGCATTGCGTTGCAGAGACATGAACTATGAGTGAACTCACAGCTCCAGCACATGTGGGCAGTCATGAACAGTGCACCTCTTTGGGCTGTCAACATAATTCCATGTGAGTTTCCTCAGGCAGCTTGCCTCCTATCCCTAATGCTTATTTCATTCATAATGTTGTAAAAGCACTAAATGAAGAGGGACAAGGATGGCACATAGACATCTGCTATACCTTTTCTTCTTGTCTGCTTTAACAAAAACCCAACACATATACACACAGCACCTAAAAACAGGTATTGCGCTGTAACAAGTTGGCTATGAAGACAAATTCATATTGCAGCACCTGAAGAGAGGAATGTGAGTGAAAGACCACAACTAGAACAATGTCCTGCACCAACTTATATGAAATATAATGGACATGTTTGGAGATGCATCAGTTCACTGAAAATCTAAACAGTGGCAAAAAAAAACCAAACAAAAAAACAAAAAGGAGAGAAAGGCAGTCAGGTTAGCTGCCAGTCTAACCCACAGTTTGCCAGGGGAAATAACTTGGCCGAAGGTGATGAAGGAAGAGTTGTGCAAATGGAAGCCTTTACAGTCTCTTCGTGTGCTTTCTCAGCTGCCTGGAGCAAGAGCCCTGCATAAGAGCATAAGAGAATATTGAAATGACCATGTATTCTGAAAGAAGGAGGGCAGTTCATGCTTACCCAATTATTAAAATCCAATAATTTTGTTTAAAGAGAAAAAAAAATATATTCCTTAATCTGAAACACAGCTGTGTTGCATAACTGACCAGTCTTTAGAATTTATTTAAGTCCAGCTCTGTTTGTGCTACCTTCCTGTTTAACTTCCTTTTAGACCTTTGATCATAATATCAATTTGCATTGGGAAAAAAAATAGAAAATAGATCCTTTCAGCATACTGTTAAAAAATATATCATTATCTCTCTCTCATAGCTACTCAGCATGATTGCCTTTTTGTAGCAATCTCAGTAGCAATGAAGAGGCTGTAGCACGTGCTTCAACATCGATTCCCCAGTACATGTGTGTTGAGTAACAGGTGGTGCTGTTCTGTGTTGTTTTGCCTTACCTGCTTCTCAGTGCCTGATAGAAGTCCAACCACATGTGCACACACAGTACAATCAAACCTTAGCAGACAGACATGATTTTTTTTCTAAAGAACCCTTATCAGATTTATTTAAAAATCCTATTTTCATAAAATGAATTCTCTATCACTTCCTGGTGACTTCAAAATAGACAGTGAAATTAGTTCAGTTGGTTGGAGAACATTGCTAATAAAGCCAAGGTTGTGGGTTTGATCCCCATAGGGGCCATTCACTTACGGGTTGGACCTGATCCTTGTGGGTTCTCTCCAACTCAGAATATTTTGTGATTCTGTGAAAATATATCAATTTGTGAGTATGTCTCCTTGTAGCTTTCATTTGTCAGATGAGAGTCTTGATCCAGGATCACAAAGGAAGGCACACTGCTAGGGAGGGAGCTGGGAAGCCAGTTGCAGACAGTTGCTTTCTATCATTTCAGATCAGCTAGAAGTGGACTAGCTCCAGAAGGAAGATGTGCAATCACATTAGCACAGCACTGTGCCTGAAGGAATGATCCCTGTTGGATTGAAGTACCTCCTCTGTCTGAAGATATTTAGCTCTTTTGTCTTGCAGTTCCCCTAACGTCTCCAGCATAGAAAACGTGGGAGAGAAGAGAGTGAAATAGCTGTGACTCACTGATGAGTCCTTTTCCTCTGCTCAGTTAGGAGCCTAGCATTGTGATTTTTGCTCCATACATTTTGGATGCATGATTTTAGTCATTAACTAATATGCATGGGCAGCTTTGATATTTGAAGTAAGCACTTCCACACTTTTTCTACCCCATAGATCTCAGGCAAATTACATAATCTCTATACCTTGATTTCTGAAACCTCTAATAAATCTTGCTGTTAGCGTATATAATGGTAAACCTAAGTAATAATACTCCCTTATAACACTGATCTTAAAGATTAACATGAACTACTTACTGACTGCTTAGTATGTTGATTTTTTTAGGCTTAGGAAGACAAAAACAGTATGATCACAAATATGTTAATTTGAATGTAACTGCATAGTATCTTGGAATTTATTTGCTGTCTGTGACTGAGAAAAAGAAATATAATCTTGCTCCTATCATTCAGTAAAATTAAAAGAGAATAAAGTATTTTTTTGTTAGAGAAGAAAAGGAAATACAGGAATAGCGACTAAGAACAATATATAAAGTGAAACCTATGAGTGAAATTTGCAATCAGAATTTTTAGTATTTTCTTTTAATTAATGAAACCTGCACAGATGTGTCCATATGCTGGTGTGCTAAAGACATTTTATCACATCCAAACAGAAAAGGCATACTGCATTGTCTACAGCCACTACCTCCCATCTCTGTCCAGAGACAACTAAGGCCCACCGTTCAATGATCAATAACCACAGAAACAGTCATCATAATATCAATAAAGGTGCTTTTTAAATATTCACCAATTAATTTATTTTCCAGTCTCTTTGTAGTGGAAGTGATTTCAACAAAATTACCAATGGTCTGGCAGTGATTGGCATGTAATTTCTCTTTTACTTCTATATGTGAATATTCCCCTAGTTTTAATTCATCTGCTAACATTTTAAGAATTCCTGTCGACTTTCTATTATTCTTAATAAACAGAAGTATTAAATACTTTAGTTGAGGCAGTGATTATTACTTACAATTTTTTACCATGATCTAGAAGTTGTTCATAACTCTAAATAAATATTTGTCATCACCAGCCAACTGATAAAAAAACTTTCTCTCATAAGCCATTGAAAAACTTGAGAGGACAGTTTCTCTGTAACTATTAAAAATACTGGTCCTTTGGTGAAACAGGACACCACACTGCCTTATGCCTTCATCTAGTGGCAAGTTGTTTCTCAATGCAATGTACATTTTTTCTTACAGAGTTAAGTACTTTGGGATTTAGCAATTCAGAGGACAAGCAGCTGTTTTATAACCAATTCAAACTGTTGTAGTCATTGACAAGAACAATGTTACTGTGATTCCTGAACAATGTTCCTTAGCATCAAGTACCACATGGCTAGATCCATGTATTCCCATTTCAGAATCTGTGCACCTGTTTGGACATGCCCTTTCCTAAAGAAACTTTTTCTTAAAATGCTGGGGGCTCTACAAGGTGAAGGTAACTGTTTATAGGAGGAATTTTATGGCTTTTCACCCACACCCACACTGACCTCCTTTCAGCTACTGCTTTGCCAGATGCATTTAATTATTGCCATAAACTGTAAACGCTGCTGCATGACCATTTCCCCTTTAGCAAGATTGTGTGTGTGAAAAAAGTAAACAGATTGTATAACAAAGTGTTCTCTAGCTGTCAGCAAGGGCTTTGAAAATAAAACACTTCCCTCCCGACTCACAATTGGCTGACAGTCTGCACATAATGAATAATAGCTCCTGGGGACCAGCAGAAAGATGTGTGGGAAAACTTTAATTAAAAGCTTGTCAGTACAATTTTACCTGGGTGACATCACCTGACTGAAATCCTGCTGCCGGGCTTTGTTGTCTATAGGATCGCAGGTAGCGCACTTGTTTTGCTGACAGCAAACAATTCAAAAAGTACTTCAAAACACTGGGGGGAAGATGCTATGCTGCCAGTAAAATATAATCTATTTGCGGTGTTCTAATTTTCTAATTAGCAGCCGTAGAAGGCTCTTTTCCATTGTGGGAGGAGGGTGACAAACAGGTTTTTGTAGCTCATTATCTATGATGCCCTCTTGATTATGTATTTTCTTGACATTCCATTCCAGAAAACTGTGTTCCAAAATCAAATACATTTCCAAATGTAGACAGCTGAGCTTGAGCCAGAAGTACAGACATAGCATCAAATTCCCAGCTTGAAACTCTCTTATATATATTAAATCAGAGCAACAAATCCAAACAGCCTAAAAATTCATTGCAGAGGACTTTCAGGCTGTGAAAAATTCCTAAGGAATGGGAACTTCCTTATGGTCCAACATGATAAATCATGTAGTTCAGGAGAAGGGTCACAATGATGGATTTGATTCTGCCCAAGTCAAGATGCTGGTAGCTAGCACAATGAGGTGGCACACATGCTTTTGTATGCCTGTTAGTGTAAAATGGCAGTGGGAATCTGAAAGCCCAAACTTGGCCCTTAAGTTGTAATTAGTAGTATTCATGGAAAGAAACTTTCATTTAACACAGCTGAAATCATTAATGCAACTAAAGCCTGGCTATTTTACAAGTAATTTGTAGTAATGGGGAGCAGTTTCTCATAATTTAATGCTAATTAATTCAGTTACATCATGATCTAGCTCAAATCCTGAGCTGACTTTAATGGGAATAGGCTGGGTCTGCGCCAAAACTCACTGAGGCCAAAGGACGCCTTTCCATTGATTTTTAGAGAAGTTGTTTTGGGTGTGTAGATGTATGGAATTTACTCACTTGACAGAGGAACAACTCTCACTGAATTGTGTTTGCCTCCTTATGAACATTCTCTCAATTTCCTTAATTTTTCTGCAATTATGATTTGCCAAATGTTGAGGAAAATATTATATCTAATTAGTGGTGAACAAAAGTAAACAAGAGGTTTATTTTCTTATTACATGCTAAAATGAAATATTATTCTAGGGCATGTATATGTGAGTAATAACACACAAAGTCATTCCCATGTAAGGCTAAAGAGAAGGCTTCTAAAATCAAATATTTCTAGTACATTTCTGTGCCAAACACAATCTGAAGATTGATGAACAAACTTTTATCACTTATCTTGGTAGAAGAGGCTCAAGTTAGGCAAATGGGAAGGAAAACAATTGGAGAAATTACTTAAGAATTTTCCTTTTTCTTTTGCTGCTCTGATACATTATGCAATAACACATAATTCTTTCTAGTGAGAGGTATGCCTATCTGAGTCTTTCAGACCCTGGATATTAAAAGATATGCTTTTATACTCCAAATGGAAAAAACCCATAATGCTACAATTTACAATAATTGCCATTTGATAGTCAAAATGTCCATCACTTATTCAGTGACAAGCAATATTTGTGAATTTCAATTACTAATGCATGATAGAATATTTATTCAAGCTAGATTCATCAATGCACCTCAAGAAGGAGTTTTGCAGTGACTAAGTATTAGGGCTTTTAAGACTTCCAGTGCTATGCATGAGTCAGGAATTTCTCATTAAGCTAAATGATAGTTCACATTTGAGAAAATTACCCAAAGTCCCCTTCTAGGTGAGACTCAAATCTATATGTGGACAGGTAGCACTCTAACAGTCAGACCACTGAAAATTCATTGACATCATAGCTCGTCCTCTGTAATTTTTCCATTTTGTGTAAATGAACAAGTGAATGTGTAAGGAACGGTGTTCGGAGAACAAAAGGATGGAAAGAGACATGGCATATCAGGCATTGTGTTCAGAACACCCCTGTAAGGAGGGAGATACTGCAGCTTTAGCTTTGTGTATTTGATGGAGTTCACTGTTCAAATCCTGAACTGGAGAGCCTTTTCCTGTTTCAGCCACTATTCAGTTGTGACATATGAAGTGAACAAAAAGCGAAAAAGCTCAAAAAGCACTGCAAAGAAAAGTGCATTGCACCCAGCCATTGTGGGAAAACTTTGAACTTGTTATATAAAGCATTGCCCCAGGAAATTCTACAGGCAAATGCAAAAAAAACCCCAAAAACAACAACACAAACTAAAACCTAGGTTTCCTATGAAGTAAGTGAGAAGATAGAGACAAGTTCACTGGGCTTTTAGAGCAGTACAGGCAAAACCTCATTCATGTAGTTTCAGGTTCCCTCAAATATGCCTGTGTCATGTGTTGAAAAGGATGAAATTTTAGGCAGGATTCATAATATTTATCTCATAATTCTCCTCACATCCTATAGTATTTTTTTTTGTTGAATCATCTGAGAAAGACATGGGTTTTTGAAATTAGCTAAAACAAAACCCAGAATTTTCTCACAGTGCTAGCTTCATGCAACATGGAGTACTTCAGGTGGAGAGTCTTTCATTCTTGTGTTTTTTCCTGGTTTTTTGGGCTGTTGGACTGTTGTCAGTGTTGGTCTTGCCACCCATTTATTCTTACGTTATAACTCAAGAACTCAAGCTTCAGAAAAAAATCACCCTTTCTGGTTAACAGTAGTAAATTTGAAGATCAGGATATCTGGCAGGTATGGGGAGCATGAATACATTAGTTGTCTCATGAAACTAGCTTTACGATTTCATTCCAGTTTCTGTAGTGAGGAATCCTCTTCAGGAATCCTCTTCACGAACTCAACCATAATTGTGATTCTTAGCAAGGTTCATGGGAAATTTAGTGGATATTCTTTTCCCTTCAGGCAGTCATCCTTCATGAACACATATATTAGTGATACAGTACAAGGATGGTTGCAGTCTTCCTTGTGCGTATGAATCTAAAGTGATACACCACTCTTTTGCATAGATGTAAGTGAACTGTCTGGTGTTTCTTTTAGTCAGTAAATTCAGTGTCAGGTAAACCACTAAACAAAGTATGAGAAGAGAGGGTTTCAGTTACTGGCATAGGCTTCCTGTGTGATCTTGAATAAGTAATTTATGGTCTGATTCATTAAAGTGTTAAGTGGTAAGGATTAGATGCTTACATTTTAGGGAATTAGTCAGCAGAATTCGGCCTAAGTTTTTTAGCTCTTATGGGCGGGGTTATTTTGTTTTTGGTTTTGGTTTTGTTTTTTTGTTTGTTGGTTTGGGTTTTTTTTGGTGGGTATTTTTATTTATTTTTTTAATTTTGTTTTGTTTTATCTTTTGATTTTTTTTCTTGTATGGCATGTAGGATGGTTTAGGAACAGAAACAACCACATGTCAAATGGAATATTTGAATTTCTAGTATTAACAACAAAAAAAGATTGCACTGATTGTACAGCCAGCCTGTATGAAATTCCCACACCTGCATGGAGGAAAGACCCTTTGGCCTTTATATTTCTGAGTTCAGAAGTCTCTTCTGAAGGAAGATAGGTTTAGTAGGTTAAAATTTACAGTCATCAATAAAACATTAAACATGTTTCTTGGCCGTCGTCTTCCTCATTGTGCTGTCTTTACGTAGCCTAGGGGTTTTTTTCTCCTCAATCCTGTATCTTCTATGAGACAAGGAAGAAAGAACGTGTCCTGTTTTCCCTTTCCATCACATCCTTACCACCTGTAAATGTGTGTTGGTATGCTTTTCTGGCATCTGAAAGACATGGGTTTGAATACTTCTGAAGTGGAGTGGCAAAGCCTGCTTTGTATGTTGTGGGTGACCATAACTATGGAAAATAAAGCAGCAGTACTGTGTTTTTCATAGTAAGTAGTTCATGTCTTTCTGTTTGCAGAAACTGCAGCAGTGGCTGCTGTGTGTTGCTGGGAACATGATGCTTCAAGAACAGATGCTCTAAATAACCAACAGGATTAGGCACATCAAGGGGAGCCGAGACTACTCAAGGGCCCTCAACAGTGACCCACCTCATGTTAGTGGTATCGTACTTCTTTATATGTATTGAATAACTAGGTAACTATGTAACTTACAGCCTTTGAGGTCATCCACTAAAATCAAAATGGTTTTAATGACGTCTGAGAAGAAGTTTTCAGGTGGTGGCAAATACATCCACAGAAGAAGATATAACTGCTTTTTTGCCTATGTCCTGCTTTAGGTATCTAAATCTTTTAGACATTTTTTTTTTCTTTTTTGATCTATTCATAGAAAGGCTATGAAATTCTTGTCAATGAGAACAAATATACTCCAAGTATTTCTCCAATCACAGTTTACAAGCCTACTTGTGTAGGTGGGAAATATGTCTTTCTGTTGACATTTAGTTATGCCTTGAAGCAGGATTTCAGAGTTCTTAAAAACATGCCAGTTATACAAGTTAGCAGATGATAGTTGTTTTCATCACCACAGGCTTGTTACAGAAGCTAGTAAGAAAAGTATAAGCAGACACTTTTATTTATTATTTACATATTATCAAAGTGAAGGAAGCCTCTTTTAATTTAAGAGACCTACGAAAAAAACTATAGAAAAACAGCTTTGCTCTTGGTATTTGATGAACTGTAATCTTTGATTGTACTTGATGATAAATTAGGTGGCTGGTCTCAGTGTTCAGTCTGATTTACAAGAGATTCTTTTGAAGTGATAAATGCCTATCAGCCTGCAGTCTTACACTGTAGAACAGAAAGATCTGAACATACTTGACCAAACAGCACCATGTTTTGTTTCTAACAGATAATTCAAATGACGCAATATAAAGACATTTTAAATCAGTTATGAGTAGTGAAGCCACTGTTCTTGTTTAAGACTGACAAGTCTGAAAACAGAAGTTAACAGAAAGTCACAAGTCATTCTTGTGACAAGTGCGTGAAATCTAAAGAACAGATTCCATATGGTGTCATATTTCAAGTTGTATGTCAATGACTTCATCAGAAAGTTATACCCTTTCAGTAGGAGAAATGATACCTTTGAAAACATGTGTGGCTGCATGTAAAAAGTAAGCTCTCCCTGTCTTCACAGAGAGCCAAGACACTTTCTGCTGAACAGGCAGACAGAAGAGAAAGAACAGATGTAATTATCAATCATACACTGTCATTAGCCTAGCTCTCAGAATCTGCTGAAGAGCAGAGTACATACTGGTCGGTTACTCATGCAGACCAGAGCTTCTATATAGATTTCTTATCTGTTGTTTATACTCCAATACAGTGAAGGCAGTATTAATCAAAACACCTTAAAGGTTAGGCCTGTGGATGGCTGCTAAGCTCATATGCATTGTTACCACTTGGACATCTCCTACCAGGGGCACGAGTGAGATGGGCTGAGTCATAGAAATTACGTGCATCAGTGTAAAGTGTAATCAACATCCTGCCCAAATAATTCTGGCTCCTCTTTGGCATAGCGGACAGTGCATAGTTCAGATCTTCTTCAGAGTTCAGATCCACTCTTTCTGCAAACACAGAAGAATGGTCACCTACAATGTGGAAAATGAGATCATCCTATTCTTCAAAGGTATCCAAATCTCTAAGATCCCAAAGGAGTTTGCTAACACGAGTTGCACACAGCAAATATTTAGTTCACTCTTTCTCCCCTGAGCTATTTCCACTGTAGAAAAACATTTGTGTCTATGCTCAGACACTGCAATGTTGTGGATAATTATATATTGCTGAAGATAAAGATGTACCTAAAAAGACTTTTCTGCAGATGTGAAAAAGGACTGCTCAAAGGACTTTTCTGCAGAAGTGGAAAAACCAGTGTCAGTATTTTAAGAGGTGCTTAAGTTAAGCACTTGTATTTATTTCCATTCTGGATAGCAGTGAGAGAAGCTGCTAATTAGAACTATTGAGTCTGATTAGATTACTAAACCCTTTAAATGTGAATTAACAAACATGGTGTGATAACATGGATTAATGAAACTGAATTTTCTCATCTGTATTTGAAAATACAGTCTTGAATCACTTGCTTGAAGTCACCTTGTCTCTCTGTGTCTTTTGAATTCGTATGATTTCGTGTAGACACTGTTCCTTTATATGTTCTCTCTTTTTTTTTTTTTGTTTTGTTTTGTTTTGTTTTAATAGAAGCACTATTTCACAGAATCCTGAGCTAGAAGGGACCTGTAAAGATCATCAGGTTCAGCTCCTTGCCCTGCACAGAACACCCCAAGAGTCACACCATATGTCTGAGTGTTGTCCAAATGCTTCTCAGAGTCTGTCAGGCTTGGTGCTCTGACCACTTCCCTGGGGAGCCTTCTGAGGGAGTTGTAGACTGCCATGAGGTCTCCCTAAGCCTCCTCTTGTCTAGGCTGAACAAGGCAAGTGACCTCAGTTGCTCCTTATAAGGCTTCCCTTCAAAGGACTTCACCATCCTTGTGACCCACCTTTGGACACTATCTAAAAGCTTAATGTCTTTTTTATATTGTGGTGCCCAAAACTGCACACAGGACTCTAGGTGAGGTCACATCAGCACATTTACTATGTCAGTTATATGTGTAGTCTGTAGAACTTGTATCACAGGACAACAGAAGTTTATCAGGAACCTCCTGAATTGCTTATGCCCTGCTGTGTTGTCCCTCCAACAGATATCAGGGTGGTTGAAGGACCTCTGGTTATGAGGACCAGAGCCTGTGAACGTAAAGCCTCTCCTATCTGTCCATGGAATGCCTCATTCACTTGGTCTTCCTGGTTGGATGACCTATAGCAGACCCCTGCTATAATGTCACCTGTCTATGCCCTCTCTTTAATCATGACTCGTAAAATCTTCATTGGCTCCTTATCCGTTCCCAGGCTTGACTCCATGCATTCCAGTTGGCCATTGACATAGAGGGTGACAATTCTTCCTTGTCACTCTTGCCTGTTCTTCCTAAAGAGGAAGGCACTTACTGCTGTAGTCTAGTAATCAGGGTGGTAGCGGATCAAGGGTTGGACTTGACGGTCTCAGAAGTCCTTTCCAACCCATCTGATTCTATGATTCCATGGCATTCAAACACTCCAGTCACAGAAGCATCACATCACTTCTCCATGATGCCAACAAGATCATAGCCCTGCAGGCATGTACATGTTTTTAACTCCACTTGTTCATTCCCCATGCTGTGTGTGTTTGCACAGAGACATCTAAACTGGGTCCCATATGAATCTGATTTACTGGCTGGAGCGGCAGGAATTCCTTTGTGCTGCTCTTTAGGTCCTCTTCTTCTGACCTGTCATGCTGCTTCAGGCTCTGAACATCTGTTGGCAGATGGACGTGGCATCAAATTGATCTGAGTGGGATGGATTGAGGTTCTCCTTCCAAGGCAACTTTAGTTTAAAGCAGTAATCACCACCTTGGCAAGCTCATGCCTGAAGGTGCTCTTCCCCTTCTCCAACAGAGGCACCATATCAACCCCTAGGAGACCAGGTTTCTCGAAGTGAGTACCATGAGCTAAGTAGCCAAACTCCTGACTATTTGTACCTCGCAAAAAGAAGGAAATCCACCTGTTTAACTTCAGTTCCTTCAAGGAAACTTCTAAGAAAGATGAGCAATCAGATCCAAAAAGCTGCACCTATATCCCAAGGTTTATGGATCAAGCAGTAGAAATAACAAAGTATTACCAAAGGCAATAGATAGTTGTCTAAGTTTAAAAAATAGTAGGGGAAACATTTCATAACAGTTCTTCATCCTGAATGACTTAGTGACGTCCTTGGAGAAAACTCCAAATAACTGTTGTGAATATTATTAAATTTTAGTGGTCTATTGATGAAACATTTTATTTCTGCAACTTTGCATTGACATTTCAGAACAAATTACTTCATCTTGGGCTTTGTTCCTGTCCATAAGTAAATGTGAGGGCCAAATGTTCTAAGGACATAAAGGCATAGTCGTTTTCCTTGGAAATTGTAAGCTGACCTACTGCTAGACTGCTTGCTTCAAATGTATACTATCTGCTTAGGTCCGTGATGCGTAACCAGCATAGAACAGTAGGGAGATACATAAGAAAACAGTAAAAAAAATGCACATTATATATCAAAATGCCACTTTCTTCAGAGTTGGTTTGTAGATCAAGAGGGTCTTGATTGGAAAAATATTTCAAACATATTTCTATGAGATCATGTCCTGCACAAACAACTGTTGGACTTGCACAGATGGTTAAAATATTTGCACAACAAAAAAGAAGCCAGAATATCTCTGCTTAACTAAAGAACTATTTCTATATTAGAAATAACCAGTAAGTTGAGCTACTTATATCATTTACTAACCAGAACAATACTGACTGCCAAAGGCCTAAATCTTATCTTGAGGATTCTGCTTGAAGTATGTGAGGTTCTGACTTTCTTCTTTTACCGCAAGGATAATTCCATAGTTTAAATCCTGATAAAATTGAATGGTGAACACTGATTCTTCTTAAAACATAATTTTTCCAGGGCACTCTTTATAACTAGAACCAACAAAGATATCTAACGCAAATGAAATAGACAAGGCTCTTAATTTTATTTTAAATTGACCTGACTTGCTTTATGGCATTCATTTCAGTGGTTTCAAACCCACAGACTGAGAAACCTCTTAAACTTATCAGACAGGATTCTGTTCCAGTAAAATTTTTAATTCTTATGTATCAAACAGACAAATTCTCGATGCCAAAAGGCATCACAGACTGAACATATGGTAAGCCTGGGCACTAGTGAGTATATGTTTGATTGCTAGATATTAATTTCAATATATAAAACTATATAAAAATATATATGTGTGTTACAGAATGCATAATTTTATATATGCATAAATAAATACATATAGTATAGATATAATCATATATACTAAACATTGAGTTAATGTTGGTGCTTGTAATAGAAGCTGCCTACAAAAATCTAGGATTGTTTCAAGGCATGATCTTCAGTAAAACAAAAGCAAAGAAATCTGTAATCATAACTGTTTTCTCTACACTGTTGTGAGATTTGTGCTTTCCAGGTGCTGTTGAGAATCACTTCAATACCGCAGTACTTTGTTCTTTGCCTTCTTTCCCTTGAAATGAGCACAGCAGAAGGCATCCAGTGTCTCATGCAGAGTTTTATGAGAACAGAAGAGAATTGCCTAGAAGTTAATTTTTTGAAGGTGCAAATGTAGTTTGTCAGGTGGAGAAGGAAGTTCTGCCCACCATGTCCCTGTGTTGCAGATTCCATTCATCAGCAGCCTCTGACTTTGATTGGGAAGACTTCACATGTTCCCTGGGTTGTGCTGAAAAGTCATCTTCTTTCAGTCACTCTGCATGGTTGGCTCCTTATGCTCTCATCATACTCCTTACTGTGGACCCTTGCTGCAGTTTTACTACTTGCTGTATTTCTCCCCTACTACCAGTTTCACCAGGTGCTCTAAAAGCAGCACCCAGCTGTGCGTGTTTGATGTGACTGGGAGGAAAACAATCTCCCTTTCAGCCACAAGCTCCCATCAGACTCAGGCTGTGAAGCCAGGACAAATCACAGATGGGTCTATGCCCCAGATACTTAGCTACAGCTTTTCAGAAGATTCAGCATCTATAGAAAATAAAAAGAATCAGATTTATAATACTTCCCAGCCCCCATCCCCACCTTTAATATACTTGGAGGTGAACTACAGCGTACAAAGGAAATATCTACCCTTTTCTAGCCATAGCTAAATGTATTTTTTTCACCATTTAGAAAAAATAAATTCTCTCTCATCTGCATTTTCATCATTATTTGGTCAATACTGGAAAGTTTTTAATTAAACCTTATTTTAATTTTAAGAATTTTAATTTAAAATCTTCTCCCCTATCTCTTGAGAAAAGAGAAAGAAAAGGAAATTATTTGTTCAAATGATTTAATAAAAAACTATCCTAGTCTTCTTCTTTTCCAGTACAAAAAAAGCAAGGAAAAATGTTGGGGTTTTTTCCCTATTATTTTGGGGTTTGTTCGAGATTCTTTTGGAATTTTTTTATTTCATGACCACTATTCCTTCTTTATTTTAGCTGGAGTGTTTACAGTGCAGAAATCCAGCAGTTTAAAAATCTGATTATAATAGGAGCCAAAAACCAAATTAAGGATAGTGTAAAAAAATCAAAAAAATCTTCTACTATTTTTAATTATTTCCATAAACATATTTATCTCATATTTAAAAATATATTTTTTTCAATTTGTGAGAATACTCATCAGAGGACGATTAAATCCATGCTTATTAGTAGGGAAGCTTCTGAAGAATTTTTTCATTCTGTTGTCTAACTGGATTTTAAAGTGATCTTTCCCAAGACCTTTCAGAGGGCTTATCTATGATTCCACATGAAAAAACATCATTTGCACTTACAAGTTCCTCCTTCTCCAAGGCAAAGTGTTTTTTCATATCTGTACAAGATGGCTAACACATATCAGGAAAGCACCATGATTCCAGTAAGTTTTAGTAAGTAGCAGTAGAGCTAGCACAGAAAAACAAATATGGGAGTTTTTTTAAGTTTATCTACTTTTTGTGCCCCTAATCAAGTGGATCTTACCAATGAGGTATAAGAATGAATTAACAGTGGAATTCAGTTACTCTGCACAAGGACATGACTTCTTCCAGGATTTTATTCTGGGATAGAAGGGATCCCCATCCATTGATTGGGTTTTTGGTGGAATCAAGTAAAAGAAAGCTGTCTCAGCCAGGCATCTCTTGAATCCCGTACTGAAGGATTCAGGATTTGAGTACGAGAACCCCTTGGTGTGTTTTTCTCATGTGACATAGTGATGAGAGTATAGTTTAGTGCATCTGTGATTATTCAGGCAAACTCTATCCTCTAACAAATTTTGCAGGAAACAAGAGAAATAAGAAAGTATAAATCTACTTGGCATTCTTGTGGTCAGAAGAGGATCTATTTAATAAAAAAAAACTTCCTCCAAATTTCAGGTAAGAAAACAAATGAATAAAAATGCAAATACCATAATTACTATTACAAAGTCAACTTATAATTTCAAATAGACTATATATTTATCTATATTATATATATATATATATATTATGTATTTAACTGCTAGTGTTTTGCTCTTCAACCGTGCATAAATATAGGTATCTGTTAAAAACAGTGTCCTCTAAATTGCTATATATTTGCTAACTCTGTAGGACTGAGAAAATTCAAGATACACCTTTGTATATCTGAACATGCATTTCAATACTTCATCAAGACCAAGGAAATTATCCCCACCAAGAAAAAGCTAAGTGATTGCCAGTTAAACTGCGAATAAACTCAAGAATTTAGAAACATATTTCAATTGAATAATTTATTTTGTCTATGGATAGATCTACTATTTGAAAAGAAGTTCTTCCTTCACTTACTTGATTGCTTTTGTGAAGTCTTATAAAGCAGTTCTCAGTGATGAATATGGTAATACTGAGCAATATCTCCTTAGAACTTTATCGTAGTGTAATCCAGCCCTTCTGGCACATATTTTACATGTGTAATTTCTTCTAGAAAAGTGCCTTATAGTGGATTGAAGAATGGGTGAAAACATCCATATTAAGCACATTAACCTGATAATATACAAACATGAAAGAACTAAGTTGGTCTTAAACTCTTGTATGTATTTTTGTATCTCATCCCCAACTAAGTTCTCAAAAATTTCCTTTTTAAAGGAAAAAAAAAAAGAAAAAAGGGAAGATAGAAATCAGATTATCATACTTCAAATCTGGTCTTCATTTAAGCAGAATGTGAATAATTCTGTAATACTTTCCCACCTATGTTTAGATTATCTCCCTTTCTAATATTTTTTTTCACATATTGCCTTATCCCTTCTACTTTTGTAGTGGTATGACTCCCATTCCAGAGAAGCCAAAAGTTTATTTAATGCAGTTTAGTTAAACTAACATTTAAGAAATTTCTTCACAGGAATTTGTACTATGCCACAGATCTTTTAAGTGGAATTCTGACAAAAGAACAGTGCCCCCTTTAAAATGCAAACAAAAACTCAACCTAAAGCTAAAATTTCCAGTATATTTCTGTCACTTTATAGGAGCTATATGAGACCTTTTTTACTTTCTAAAATCTAACCCAATAAAGGGAATAAATAATTACATGTTCCAAATACTAAATATGGTGAAAGGCTTTCATATTGCAAACGCTATGGCCTAGATGTATATTTCAGTGTGTGCTATAATTTAGCTATGACTATTCACCTTGAGGTTCTAAGTGCAAAACCAAGGGAACCCATTAAAGATTTTGAATTGTAAGAAGAAAGCATAAGTGTGAATGACCAGTAGCTGAATAAAGAAGGATAATGGCTAAAAATCAACAGCGTTATTGACTTTTTCTTGAAAATTTACAAAAGATATGCTCATTGTTTACAGTTCCAATATTCTGATTCTTTCTGAAAGATAGCCACATTCTTCATGCACAAAGTGTACTTCAACACAGTGAATTGGTGTACTTACTTTCCCTATTTTGAAGTCTGATAAAAACACAAAAAACATTCTGGGGAACTTGGGAGCCTGTTTCTTAGATAGCCAGCATTTAGAGCTCAACTTTATCTCTGTGGGAGAAACAAACTTCACAGGTGATTTGATTATTTTAATTACTTTTTAAAAAAAGACATCTGTTCCTGTGAAAAATCTGTCTGTGAATCATCTTGTCTTAATAGTGAAATTATTAAGTTTTTAAAGAAGAGACTACATGTATAAGTAAACTAAGTGCATTTCCAAGTGTTCATTATTTTATGTGTAATTTTTTGATCTAAAAGAGAGAGCAGAAAAATTCTGAAGAGTATATTAAAAAAGTCTTACAGACAAAGCTGCTGAAGACTGGAGAGTGATAGTTCAGGCAGACTTCTTGCATACTACAGCAGAAGAGGTATCACAAAAGAAAGTCAAAGGAAAGAAAAATTGGATTGTGTATGCATTAAAGTGCACAAGTTAGGTTTTTTTGCCAGGGCTGAGTAACTTACTTTTGATTGTGATTAGGATCATTTAAAAAAAGTTATATCTTGTTAAATGAGAGCAGTATTTCACTATGTAGTTCACTACTGGGATAGAGCAGTTAATTAACAGATTTTTTCAAGAGGGGGAATCACAGAGAAATATCATTGACAGGTAACTGTTCCTAAGAAAGTTGTCCATAAATCATTTATTCAAAACAGTAACTGGAAGTTTTGCTTGTCAGATTTTTAAAAGCAGAGAAACGTTCCCTTGAACTTTTGCCTGACTTTGTCTGCCAATATATTACTAGCACCTGGGAGAAGCCTCAGGCTCAAACAGTCAGAAACACATGAAGTTCCATTTTGTTTTAATAAGGGTCCCCTTCCTGTAGTAGACTTTGTTGTATTATTTAATTTATTCTACTACTAAAACTAGAAAAAACCCAAAATCTGTCTTACTGTCAGAAGACACTTGAACTTAAGTTTATAGTAAAAATTGCTCTCATTATAAAAGGTAGATCAGAATTTGCTAGCTTTTCTATTTCTTGTAGAGCCATCCTCAACAAATACTGTGAGTAAAGCAGAAAAAAATCTGCTTGTGTTAGGAAGAACCACATGTGTGAACGTCACTATGCAGAGACAGTTTCTATATATTTCTGATTTGTAATGGACCCGATTATTTTCCATGGCTATGCAAGAGATCCTGGAGGAGAAATGTCTCTTTTCAGTGCAAGGGAGAAAGAAGACAGATGTACTCTCTCTACTGTGCTATATTCCTGACTTGAGGGAAAAAGGAGGCAAGGCAGTTCAATCTTGACACCGATCCAGACCAGGGCCTTTTTGCTGTCCTAGTGTGATGGTGTCATATTATTCTGTGTTCTGGTCCTTTACAAAAGTGTTTTTGGACTAACACAAAAGAAGAATAATACAGCACATTTGTGGCATGAATGCATAGAAGAGCTCAGCTAACTGAATGTCCCTGTATCTAAAACCACAGAAGTTTCCTAAAACATGTTTTTTATTTGCTTCTTTTGACAACTTCGGGAAGGAGTTGAAGCAAAAGAAAATAAAGGGATAAATATGATCTCATTACTGTGATGCTTCTGACATAAGGTGGATTAAATTTCCTATTTAATTATCTTTCTAGCTCCTGTTTTGAATGAATAATTTAGTGCATATCTTCAAATCTTATAGTTAAAATTTGAAGGCAAAATTCCTGAAAATCTCATTTTAGAAATAATCTGAATTTTTTGGAACCCTTTTACTAATAAATGGCTCCTGTACAGCTTTTTAACTTTTTCAAAAATCTGATAGTTAATATCTTGCTACATTTCAAATATACATTACAGTAAAAGAAATTGTACCTGTAAAATTTACTGTCTTTTTCTTGTTTTTCCAATATTACTTCAATAAATTTTTACCAATATGGCCACTATTTCCAATAATTCACAAAGGTGTGTCAGCCAATCAGTAGAGTAGAAATACTTATGTTCAGACAGTTGCAACATCAGTCTGACTGACCACTGACTTATTTTGCGGTCACATTCAAGTAACAAGCCACCACAGAGAAATGACAGACCTCATTCTTAAAATCTGCAATTATATATTGGAACTTTCAATCCTGACAAAATATGGCACAAACACAGTGTACTCTAAGTTCTCAGAATAAATAACAACTGCATTTTCTTCTGTGGCAGGCCATAGCTGAAAGACTGTGAAGGCCTTTCCATTATAAAGTTTGTAAGAGAGTTTTGCATCATGTGAATGTCACAAACCTTTAAAAGAAGGAAAAAACCCGACCCTGCTATTGTAGGCAGCCATAAAAATCACAGGGAGGTTGCTATTAGAATGCAAACTTTCTGTAGCCTACTTCAGAATGCTAAAAATTGAGTTACTGTTGGCCTTTATGCAGACCCAGCTCCATAAAAGAATGTTAAACATTTTCCTACCCTTGAGGATGAACAGTAAAATATCATGTGGGATGTACATATCCTCTTGCCAGCAGAGATGCCATATGTAATCCAGTAGCTAATATGGACATTTGGAAGATAAGTATTTAATTTTCTTCCTGGTTAGTACTTTTACTCCACTGCTTGGAGTAGGAGGAAATTGATTTCCAAGCATCTAATACTGTAGACCCTGGTGGGAGGAATTAGTCTAGGAGATAAGATATGACTTTACAGGCTGCATAGTCAAGTTTTAAGATGTGCATGTGCTGTATGCAGAATCAGACTCTGGCCTAGTACAAACCCAGCATACCAGTCTGGTTTTTGCTAAGTCTCAGTTACATATTAAACTTATTTAATATTGTAAGGAGAAGACAGGAGAAGAGGGAAGGATGCCTACATGACTGACACTTATGCTAACAGGAGGACATTTGCTCCCTAATGAGTGGTTTTACTGGTAGCCTCTTCTTTGCTTTCAATAACAATTTCACTGTTTTCTTGGGCTGGCTGCCACATGAGTAAATCCTCCTACACACTTCTTCTGCTGACCCAGTCAACTCTTCACAACTGCTTATTCATGAAAAAAGAACAGCATTACGATTTACCAGTGAGTAGGGAAAGGAGCTACACTGATATATACTCACTTGAGATAAACCACTGATGTGTTTTGCCTTGGTTTTATTCATTAAAGTGCCATGCAATAACTCTGTGGAGTACTAGACTGGAAGTCTTTTAAGACTTTAAAGCATTTTATGTTTTCTTGGGAACTTGCCCAAACTGACACTTTGAAGGAATTTTTCGGTAACCTGCCGTGGTTTATTTTGGATAAAGAAATTGTTTCCATACACTGAGTTCTACATCTGAATGTCACTAAAGGACAGTCATTCACATAGCTGTGCCTGCAGTACCATGTGTAAAATGTGTGCTGCAGTTTTTGATGACAGTTCATTGAGGTAGGGGCATGATAAAGTGAACTCCACAGTCACAAGACCATCACAATCTTTTTGTGTGTACCAATACAGTTGCAGTCAAACTCAAGAGCAGCAAATATACAAGCTACAGAAGGGCTTTGATTTATTTGTATGACCACCCAAGAAGGCCTGCTCTGCAGTGTGCTTACATGTAACAGTCTTAACAATGACTGGTATACCTGCCTGTTACACCCTTCTTTCACAACTTCCAGCCTAGGGCCTCAAGTGTGGGTGTATTGGATACTAATGATGCCTCTCATTATCCTATTTCATTGTCAGCTTTCTTTGATTTCAGGAAAATCAGAGAAAACATGTGACTTTCTCAGACTGAGGCAGTTTCTCAGTTGGATTGCTCAGTTCTCATTATAGAACTTTTTTGGTTCAAAATAATAATCAATTTTGACTAATAATTCTATAAATAGAGACAAGCAACATAACTTATAGCATAACTTTTAAAGATTATTCAATAAAAAAAAGGTGAAATATTGAAAGATAAAGTTCTGTGAAGAAGTTTTAAACTCTTCTCTTAATCATAACCAGGTTGAGCTGTGTGACCATGAGGCCTCTAGCTCCATCCCTGTAAGGCCTCTACCTCCATCCCAGTACAGGCTGTTGTAAATTATAATTATTATAAATAAATATATAAATATATAAATACATAAATATAATAGATATAATTTTTGTGAAGTAGTATAACTATAATAATCAATTCAGGATTGACGTATAGATGAAATTTTATCTTTAGAATGACATGAATCAGAGAACTAAAGCATGCTATCAATCCACCAGCAGTAACAATTATTGACAAAGCCTTCCAGAGGACCTTGCTGGTTGGTTGAAATGGGAAATCACTGCAGAGGTGCTGGAAAGTCTGACATGGCTCTTCTGGTGGCCAGACCATTCAGGTATGAGGAGGTTCAGACTTGAGTGTTATGTGTTAGGTTCAAAGTCTTCTGTTACAAGAGAGCTAAATATTGTGCCTCCTGGGTGCTGCTGGGAGCATCTCTGGAGATAAATCCCTTCTGATTCCAGTGCTCAACCACCCTCTGGATGAAAAACTTTTTCCTGATATCTAACCTAACCACCCCCTGCCTCAGCTTCATGCCGTTTCCCTGAGTACTGTCACTGGTCACAAGAGTGAAGATTTTTGTATGACAGTTTTCCCTTCACAGCTTGTTGGCCGTGGGTCATACATCGATGTGGACAACATGGTCCTAGTGACTTGTTGGTGGTTATTCAGGAGAAAACATATTGGACGTTATAACTCTGGAGAATCCTTAACAGTAAAAGACATTAATAATCACTAAAGAAAGACATTTGCTAGACAGCAAAAGTTGAATATAACTCCTGAAAAGTGAGTCTGGAAGAGCAGATGGATATTCTGGGTATTCAGTCTGGATACTCTTGGGTGGATGGGAAAAAAAAAAAGTGAAGAAGAAAAGCTTTATCACATTGGCCTGCAAAGCAGCTTTTGGAGACCCTGCAGAAGCAATGGAAACCCTTCAAGTGGCACCAGAAGGGGGATATGGGAAGCTACAGACCTGTTAGTCTAACTTCAGTGATGGGAAAGGTCATGGAGTAGATCATCTAGAATACCATCACATGGCACATATGGGACAACCAGGGGATCAGGCCCAGCCAGCGTGGGTTTAGGAAAGGCAGGTCATGCTGGAGTAACCCGATCTCCTTCTGTGACAGGGTGACCCACTTAAGGAACGGGGAAAAGGCTGTGCATATTGTCTGTCTAGACTTCAGTAAAGCCTTTGATACCAATTCCCACAGTTGGTGGGTTTCCCAGTTGGTGATGGGTCACCAGGGCTCAGAAATGGGGCCGGACCTGTTAATTATATTTGTCGATGATGTGGATGAGGGGATTGAGTGCACCCTCTGTAAACTGGTGGACAACACCAAGTTGTATGGGAGTGTTGATCTGCTGGAGGGTAGGAAAGCTCTACAGAGGGATCTAGACAGGCTGGATCAATGAGAAGAGGCCAACTCCATGAGGTTAAACAAGGCAGAGTACCAGGTCTTGCCCTCGGATTACAACAATCCCATGTAGTGCTGGGGGCAGAGCGGCTGAAAAGCTGCTCAGTGGAAAAGGACCTGAGGATGCTGGTTGGCAGCCAGCTGACCATAAGCCATCAGCATGCCCAGATGGCCAAGAAGGTCGATGACATCCTGGTTTGTATGAGAAATAATGTGCCCAGCAGGACCAGGAAAGTGGTTGTCCCCCCCTTCTCATCACTGGTGAGACATAGGGCAGGCACCTAGGGATCTGGTTTAGTGATTGACTTGACAGTGCTAGATTAATGATCAGACTTGAAGACCTTAGAGGTCTGTTCCAACCTAAGTGATTCCATGATTCTATGAGTGCTATGTTGTTGCTAGGACTCATCTGGTAACTCTGTACCTTGTTGTGAATCCTGGGCATATGAATGCAGCTCATGTATTAGGAAAATCACTATTGTGTCCAATCAGTTTTGATGGCAATACATGTGAGCTTTTAACAATTGGCTGAAACACAGCCAAGCAGTTGCAGAATCTGCTTTTCTACTGTCTGAAGAGAGAGAAGTTTTCCTCCTAAATCCATAGCAAGGAAGGGGCTATATTAGCTATTCCTTGAAGAGAAGTACTCTCTTCAGTCTGTGTGCATGGGTGACCTTTGTTAGTCTTCTGGTTTGACTTTACTGAAGAGTAGTGAGGAAGAAGAATGGAAAAGATAAGCTTCTGAGTGGCTAGCTTCAGAGTCTCATATAAGTCCCTCGTTCAAGAACATAAATATATTCTTTGCTCTCTTTCAGGTCTAATGGAGTCTAGGTCTGCTTTTTGCTTGGTCCTCCTTTGCCTTCACCAACAGAGATACATCTGAAGTCATCATGAAGGGTTTCTCTTGTTTCTACTACAAAAAAAAGGTGCCATGACTACCAACAGAGGAAAAGACAAAGTGCTGTTTACATGAGGACCTATGTCTGGCACAGAATTTCAGATTAAGTTTCCTTTTCTAAACATGCACGAGCGAAGAAATTAGTAAGAATTATTATGTACAACACAAAAGGATTCAGGCACCTGTGAAAATAAATTATTACTGTAATTTAATTTTAGAAAATCTTAAAAATGTGAAGATCTTGGAACTGAACCCACATATGGGTATCTAATATATCAAAGCATTGAAATGTGGCATAGACTTCTTGGAAGTTTATGAGTGAGCTTCAAAGATTACCACAGGGGAAGTAATAAGAACTAAAAGAAGATCTGAAATTCTTTTCTTGCAGGCTTACATTATATTCTCTGCCTTCCCCTCATCACTACACATTTTGAAACTTGTTAAACCATCCCTGCTTCTCCCCTGGGAGAAGCACTGAGGGCAGTAGACAGCCACCTTTGCCTTGGGGTACCACATGAGACTGATCATTTCTCCAGAACATAGCCTGGGGTTGTCCCTGCTTTCCACAGCTCCACCAGCACTTCCATCTTTCCACAAGTCTGGCACTGTGCAGCGGTACACACACATAGCTGTGATGAACTAAACCTGAGGTAGACCACATAGCCATGAAGGGAGCTGGCTTCAGGCAGCAGGGTAGCAGTGCTGGAGGCAATGTGACCTGAATGGCTGGCTACACCTAGACTAATTAAGAACTGTCTGTTGTGGGTGTGTTCATAGAACCATAGAATTACAGAATGGTTTGGACTGGAAGGGGCCTAAAAATTCATCTAGTTCCAACCCCCCAGCCATGGGCAGAGACACCTTCCACTAGAAAAAGGTGCTCCGGGCCTCATCCGACCTGGCCCTGAACACTTCCATGTATGGCAACAACTTCTCTGTGCAACCTGTTCCAGTCCTTCACCACTCTCACAGTGAAGAATTTCTTCCTTCATTTTAAAGCCATTCTCCCTTGTCCTATCACCTCAAGCCCTTGTAAAAAAACAGTCCCTATTTAACTTTCTTGTGAGTCACCCTTTAGGTAGTAGAAGGCTGCTCTAAGATCTCCATGGAGCCTTTGCTTCTCCAGGCTGAACAGCCTCAAATTTCTCATCCTTTCTTGTTAGGAGAGGTGCTGCAGTCCTCTGATCATCTTTGTGACACTCCCCTGGGTCATCTCCTTTGGACCTGGTACAACAGGCTTTCCAATTTTGAGGCACTCAGAGCTGGACACTGTAATCCTAGTGGGCTCTCACAGGAGCAGAGAAGAGGAGAATCACCTCCCTCGACCTGCTGGCTACTCTTCATTTGATGCAGCCCAGGATACAGTTGTCTTTTTGGACTGCGAGCACATGTTGCTGAGTTATGTTGAGCTTGTCATCCACAAGCACCCCCAAGTCTTTCTCCTCAGGGCTGCTCTCAGGCTGTTCCCAGGATATATCTGTGTAAGAGTAGCTAGGGGTGAGTTTTCCCCTTTCTTCTGCTCCATTCTTCCTGTCCTCCTAAAATCATACTTTGCTGGGAGACAGACGGAGGTATGTCAGCCAGGAGAAAGCTGTGTTCATTCTGGTTGGGTGCCATAGTTCAGTTTGGCTATGGGGGAGCTTCTTACACCAGTAGAGGAGAAGGCTTTTACACCCTCATCCATCCTGGAAAACTTGCACGACCCACCTTTGCAATAAAGACCCAAACTTCAGGACCCTGTTGTTGAGTTTACCAGGTTCTGTAAGCCACTCTGTATCCCATGACAAGGGTTGCTAGTTGTTGAGCTGCCAACAGCTTCTAACCTGAGAAAGCAAACACCACATTGCCACTAATGATAACAGCAAGACAAGAAAATTTAGGTGTGTCCTCTCTGATGTAGAATCAGAGTTTTAATATACAATAGGAAACAAGGTTTTAGGTTTTTTTTTGGTATTTCTCACTTAAGTTTTTAGGAAGAGTATTCATATAGTATAGTTAGCACTTCTCAGAAGTACTTTTCCTTTCCAAAAAAAAAAAAAAAAAAAAAAAAAAAAAAAAAAAAAAAAGTTTTATTTTGCAGAATTACTTCATGCTTCAGATGCACCCATGCTAGAGTTCTAAAAATTTTGGTGTATTTTCTGAAATTCCCTGGCCATTTTTGTTCTTTCATTAATCTTGCTTTTTTTATCAATTCCCCTGTAGAGCACAAGTCTATTACTAGATGCAAAGTTATCACAGACTTTGTATGGTATAAGACATATCAAATAACAAGTAATTTTTATATTTATAAAAAGTATTTTTTCCTAGAAATTTTCAAATTGTACATATGCTCAGATTGAAAAGTTTTTGTCCAAAAAAAAAAAAAATCTGTAAGCGGTAATTAGCAAGACATTAACAGTAATTTTCAAACCAAAAATTTTCTTGGACAGTCAAGAATCTAGGGAAATGCTAACTGTGAAAACACAATTAAGTGAATCCTTTTTCCCCTTTATTGTTAGTTCTCTATGTGACCGTTCTCTCTACAGTGCTATTGAAAGGTCTTAAAACCACTCACAAACCAACGTAAGTTGCAGGACAGCTAAATGTTTACTCACTTGAAATTTCTTTACCTTTAAGAAAGAAATTAAACAATTATATATAAATATACATTGTAAAGCTGTCACAGTGAACTCTCACGCATCAACAGCTTTTATACAACTGTATACTCTAGTATGCACTGAAGCTGACTAGTTGCCACAGTAGCTGTCTCGCCAAATATATCTTTTCAGTGCAGACACTTAAAAATCAAACGTTTGTGCTGTCATTATACCACTTATATTGAGCTTGTGACAATAGGTTGATTTTACATTCTTTTTAATCATAGTTGCCTATTGTGGAGATGAACATTTTTCTTTGCAGCATCATTTTATTTTTAATTCCTTCTGCATATTACAACAACTGAAATGGGTTTTGGGGTTCCAAACTGTATCAGAGTTCACTGACAGTGAACTGTAGTTGTTTAGGCTTATGTGGTGGAATTACAGACACAGTGAACATGAGATAACACTTTGATTTGAAAATCCTACAGTGAAAAACTGTATTATTTATGCCAGGTGATATTTTAGAAAGACAATGATATTTCCAGTTGCATATTTGAATAACACTCATCTACTTCATTCTGATGAATAAATCAAAACACAGAAAATACAAGAGGTATAATAACCAGTTATTCACACTCCAGCTCAGGTAGAAAAGCTTGCCAACATTCCCTGCATGTTTAGGTATAATTTTTCCACTTTTCAAATAGCTAACGGCATTTCTTCATTAAATTTCCATTTTAAGAATAAGCTATTAATTTTCAACATGTACTATCTTTACATATTTTATGTTCAGTTTGTTTTTATTTAATTCCCCTAGATTTTGTTGGAACAAATAAACCCTACAAAGCTTTATTCTTTGTTGTAATAACTTTTCATGTGACCATAACAAGGCACTTACTGTAAACTGGAAAAAAACCAAATAAGCATCAGACCAAATAGAAATGAACATTAAACAGCCTTTTTTTTCCTGAGAAATCTTACTTTCAACTGCTCTCACATTTCCCCCCTGCCTTAATTCTAAATAAAAGTTTGAAGATAATTAATTGTCTGTACTTACCTCTGCTAATGAATAGTAGAATGTGGAATAGTGCAGTTTACTGAGTTATTGCCCCATTACCTATGTTGCAAATATATGTTGCAAATACATGTTTTAAAGAAACCTATTAGTTGATTTCACATGCCACTGGGAAAAATAGTATAATTCTATTTTAATGATTTCATAAAAACTTCTCTGTTTCTAGCTAGTCTTTGAGAGTAATATTGATCTATAATCACTCCTAAGTTTTGTTCTAGACTATAAGAAAGCAGGTCCATATAGGTATTTTATTTTTAAACATTATATGAAAGTAAGAAAGTATTTTTAAATGCCCATTATGAATCCGGTGCCACATTCTTTTTGTAGCTTAAGTTCCAGCTGCGATGTAGTAATGAAGGGACTGGACTTGTACTCAGGCTTCAGGTGGCTTTCTCACCTTCTTTGCATTGCACTGAGCAGGAGATGAGCAAAAGACTTGATAGACACGGGCTATATTTGTGGCTCTGCTACTGGCTTATTGGGTTACTCAGTTTCTCTTTCTTGGTGTTTTCTTTGTCAAGTGGGATAATAGCATTGAGCTTTGCTCTGTGTTCTGGCATCCGCAGATAAAAATATAGAGCTAAGGATTGTGTCACATTTTGATTGAGTTGTAACGAGTGTTTCATAGAAGTCCAAAGCTGTTTTCATAGTACATGTTAATAAAGTAAGAAAGCTCTTGGAACGTGTCAACTATATGGGAAAGTAGGAAGGAACAAGACAGAATGGAGACTGGAGATTTTCATGGTATCAGATGTTTTATGTCAGTCAGAGAACTGTACAAAAAAGATGTGCTCTCAAAGCTAAAGATGAATCTTAATTTTTTCTAGTTGAGATGTTCCCTTATAACACAATTAACTTCATTCTCTCTTTACTCCAAAGTTTTCAGTTTTGTTTTTTTTTTCTTCATAAGATCCATGGGGGAAAAGATGAAACAGAAGTGTAAAAGGAGGAAAGAAAGATAATGGAATTATGAATTTCATGAAAGAAGGGAGACCATCTTGTGAGTTAAGGAGTGGGTGCAGAACAGAATGACTGGTGACAGAATGGAGACGAATGAAGAATGGCACTTGGTGGGACAGATGAGGAAGTGGAGGATGGTGGCCAAGTAGGGGTACTTGTCAGAGCAGTAGCATCAATGTAACTCTGATTCCCTGCAAAAGTCAAAGCAAAGACAGCACCGAGTTAATAGTGTCTGACAACCTATTGGCAGAAAAAAGAGAAAATCTTTGGAATCACCTGACAATAAAGTAAGACCTGAAGACTTCCATGAGATTATGGTTCTTGAAATGGGATGGTTTTTGTGTGATTTCATAAAGCATTTTTAAACTAGTGAATAGATAGACTTCATACATAGCATGTAATCTGTTTATCACTATTCTCTGGTTTCGCTGGTGTAGCTTTTACATTTGTGAAAAGTCAGTGACTGAATTTAATACACGGTTTCAGTGCTTCCAAACTCATAAGTTTCCCCTCTTTGGTAATGAAACTATGCACTGTCAGTTCACACATGCAGTTTATGCTAATTCTGTGATTAAGATAAATGTCAAAAAAGATAAATGCATTTGATTAACTGGTCTCTGGTCAGAACACAACTCTGCAATGTTCACAAAGCATCTAGCTAAGTAATTTCACGTACCAAACATAAGCAAGTACTACACTAGGACATACTGCTTATTGTGACATTCTTTGCATGGCAGTTTTGAGAAATTATTAATTTTTAAGGAGAAAGAGGAGACAGAAAAGACTGCATCTGTGCCCAATGACACATGCCTGTTTGTGCCTAATTCATTGGAAAAATTGCTCAAGAACTGTTCAGCCATGTTTGAATATGCTGCCAAGGTCAATGGGACCTTTCCAAAAGTGCTGGTTATGTGAGGTAAAAGTGCTTGAGGTAGTTTCAACTTAAGCATTTTGGATATTTACTTGTTTTATTTGGAGAGTAGACAATCTGACTGTTTTGGCAGTCTCTTCTCTGTGCATTATTGATGATATATTTTGGAAAACTCAGAAGAGGGGTTTTACCAAGTGTCTAAAACCCAGCACTATATTACAAAGGTGCATAGTAGAGATCATCTGAGGGTGCAGAAAGTGCATTCAGACACCACAGAATTTCAAGTCAAATTCCTTTTTCATGATGCTGGTAATTCAGAGATAGAAAAGAGGAGTGTAAGTGCAATAATTTCTTGTCCTATCAGCATTCTTTTATATACTCCCAGAAGGCATCTGGAAAATGTGGAAGAGTTGATTTCAATTCTGAAATCGTCAATATGCATTTGCAAGATGATATTTTGAAAGCAAGGAAAGAGAATATGTACCAGCTGCTGCTATTTTGTGTGCCTATGGAAACAGTAGATAGGTAAGAATATCTACCTAGCTAAATACAGCTTTTGTGTGTACACACGTGAGACTATCTGGGTAGGATTAAAAGGGTGTAGTGAGTGGGAAAAGTTGCTGGATAAAACGTGACCATGTTCACCTTAACCGTCTGCTCTTCCAGACATCGTTTCTGCAGTGTGGTTTGAGCGTGATTTCCAACTGTTGCAGACAAAGAGAGGTTCCTTCAACAGAGACCGAAAGAAGGTTAGAATTGAAAGAAATCCAGCATTTGGCTAAACTTTTAAGTTTAACATAGTTCAAGAAGAGAGAAGACTATGATCCTGCTCCCATGAGAGTGAGTGTGAACAGAAGTAGGCATAAAAAAATACTTTGTTTCCAGTATATCCAATCATTAAACTTTGGAACACGTAAGTCTCATATATAAGCAAGGCTGCTCTGGGTGTGGTTTGGTTTCCAACCTGGTTGTTAAAATTCACCTCCAGCAAGCTTTGCTGCCCTGGCCTTTGGGACTTTCAATGTCAGTGCTTGGCTTAGCAAGCGTTTCCTTTGCCCACAACTTCTGGCTCCCTGAGGCTTGGACCTGGAAAGGCTGATGTGCAGCCCCACCTCCGTCCTTGGATGTTCTTGGAAGTGGATGATATTCCTTTGGCAGGAATATCCCTGAGGCAAAGCAGGGTGATGATACAAGTTCACCTCGTTTACTGGAATGTCACTTGTACCATCCAGTGCTTTTTGCATTGTAATTATTTCCTGGGGGTAATTGCATGCTTTTTTAGACTTCCTTTTGCGCTCCCATGCCCGGCTGAAAAACTGCCAGAGGGCATTGCTGAACTGTTCCCAAGGAGAACAGTAATGCCTGCTAGTCACTCTGACATTATTGTTATTTATAAATTTTAAACAAAAGAAAATAAAGGGCTAGATATTGCTAACCCAAATCCATGCATTTGGAATATGGAGCTGGTCTTCTGGTTGACAGTTCTTTTCCTGATCGTGTTATATGTAGACTAATCATGTGCTCTCGTGTGAAAACTTAGGCTGCTTACTGGTGCTATTCCACCAGTGGATGTGCTAGGTGTGTCTCAAAGTGGTAAAAGGTTGAGCATTGCTATGAGTCTCTTTTTACATGCATCAACTGGGAAAGTTATCCAAAAGGAGATACTCTATAGCCCCAAAGGAGTGAGGGCACATCTCTTTCATCCAGAACAGGATTGGGGTTCAAGAGACAAACTTTGAATCTCAATTCTTAGATAGTGCTGCTCTCTGGTGCTGAAGCTCAGTACCACCATTTCCTACTAAATCTCTCTATCTGTAAAATAAAGGTTTGGGGAAACTCTTAGTTATTAATTATTTTTATTATCTATCATTAGGTAATGATTATTGGATGGATAGATAGATAGATAGATAGATAGATAGATAGATAGATAGATAGATAGAAAGATAGATAGATAAAAAAATAATTCAGTATATCCAAACATAATTTTCAAAAATAATTATTTAAATGCCTGACTAAAAAAAAAGGCAGTATGAATACAGAACAATCAAAACTAATCTGCCTTGAAGGGGTAAAAGACATGTTCATTTTGCAAATAATGCAAAGCATCTTACACACCATGTAGGAGTACACAGTAGAGTACAACTAGATGTGACATCTAAGCAGCAACTAAAAATATTAATTAGTAGTAACTTTTATAATTGCTGTTTTCACACACTAATTTGAAGAATTGTTTTTAGTCTCAAGAGATTACAGTCCATTTATCTCACTTCAATTCATACAAACTCCATTGATTACTATTAATAAGAACTACCACAAATTACTTAGATAATGACTTTTCTACTGTTCCTAAAAAAGTGAAAGTATAAATTTGGAGTAATTTATTTGCCTTGCTAAAAGGCTCCACATTTAAGGAATATTGCTACAACAGTTCACAAACATTCACCGTTGTATGCATTATGAAACTTGCACTGTAGTCTTACGAGTAAGCAATGGGAACTTCAGCTTGCTTATGTGTTAGCATAGAAGTTTAATTTCGCACTTAGAAACCTTAATACAGCCATGTAGTATAAGTATAATAATTCAGTTTCTTTTTTTACTTCTTGGGGGAATTTAGTATAAACCTTACCTAGAGTTTTGAAATGTAACAGGGGAATCTGTGGGGAAGAGCTGCTTTTTCTTTGAAGGAACATTCTTTAACCATGTATGAGAAAACTCAGTTTTCGGTTCTGTTCAATATGGTGTTTCACTCTTTTCAAGTTTTACGCAGGAAAGTACCCTGAGTTGATATGTTAATTGTTCCAGAATAGTTTGTAAGATCACTTCTGCAATCTCTAAAAGCTAAGCTTAGAGTGAGATCTGTTACGACTTTTTGAATATTAGTTCCAGTGGGAAGTTTCAGAGAAGTTAACTTCTGCTACTGTATTTGTATGGGATCAGGGAGGGGAGGGGCTAAAAGGAGAAAACCATGAATTAAAAAATAGTTTTGAAATCTAGGGAAACAAGGGAGATAATTTAGAGTGTCATAGAGGGAAACAACAGGAGCAAATCTTTTTCCTTGTTGAGTGAGGCAGCCTCTCGTCCTTCATGGAACCTCTGAAGTGTATATATAGACATGTGGAAGCCTATCCATAAACCTTTAGTACCTGCTTACAGCATGATGCCACCTCAAATGCTGCCATACTTGATTTAGAAACCACAGAGTCTGACAGAGATGGAGCAATCTATTCTGTAGATAAATAAAAACACTGAATTGAAGGGCATTCAAGAACATATCCCGTGCACTTTGTTTAACTGGGGCCTGGATTTCCCTCCTGACTTCAAAATGACTGGAAGCTGTAGCCTTTCCTCTGATTTATGGTGGGCCAAAGCATACATTTCAGAGGTATATTTTTAGCTATATATACTTTAGTAAATAATGGACAAGACAGCAAAATTAGAACGGTGTAAGACTGAAAACAGTGAAAGAGGAACTACAGGTAAACCCAGCCACCCAAGAGACATACTGCTGTTTTAGAAGCTTGTTCACTGTATCCAAAATAGTATTATAATTTAAAGGTTGCCACATATGGAAGATGTTAGCAGTTTCCATTGCCTCGTTCCACTTGATAGACATGCTCACTGAACCTATACAGGGTCTGTTCCAAAGCAGGTGATTTGTGAAAAGTTTTCATGCTTCTGGTTCTTATAAAAACTGCTATATAACCAGTGTATGACTTTCATTTTGGTTTTGTTTCTACAGCATGAGCATTTTATTTTTGAGAAAATCTGATTATAGCATTGCTATTAAGTCCTAACATTAGTAGGTGGAGAACTCCTGATTAAAGTCTATTTAGTCATTAGTACTATCTGCATGACAAAATGAAAGCTTATTTCTAATACAGAGTATTTACATGATCTTTATCACTTGTAACTATTACTGAAAAATGATAAATTAGGCGTACACTTTCAAAATAACACCTGGAACAGAGCTCCCTCTACGAACTTGTTTAACCTTTTATTTTTTTGGTGACAGATTGGAATTTATTATTTGGAAAATCTTGTAGCACCTGGCCTGTGATTTTATCAGAGTTATAAGAAATGCCTTGGAGGCAAGGGTGGGGGAATGGTTAGAACAGGAACTATGATCCTTTAAAAAGTGCCTTTTATCTTAACAAATTTAGTTTGAAAATTCAAAGCACTCTGGACTGCAATTCATTCTGACAAATCAATTCTTAAGGTGTTACTTATATTGCAGTTAAATAATCCTAACATCTCTGCTGACTGTCTAAGTTTAACCTCTGACCCCGGGAAATCTGATTAAGAGAGAAATGTAGATGGAGAAATAGACCAAGTATTTGTTGTATTTCTCTTCCCTCTGAGACAGTTGTTCCTGCATCCCAAACACAATGAAGTTAACAGTAAATTTAAAATGACACAGACAATATAAAGCAGTTTAATAGTAACTTACCCAAAGCCTTCTTTTTAGGCAAATACGTTATACGAGACTTGAGACTTTTCTGTTATGTCAGTGTCAAACTGCAACACTTGCAGATGCAATGGAAGGGTACTTCAACTTCCTTCCTTCCTTCCTTCCTTCCTCCCTCCCTCCCTCCCTCCCTTCCTTCCTTCCTTCCTTCCTTCCTTCCTTCCTTCCTTCCTTCCTTCCTTCCTTCCTTTTCCTTCCTTCCTTTTCCTTCCTTCCTTCTTCCTTCCTTCTTTATCACAAGCACATAATGATGCAAGTATCAAAGAGACTTCTTTTTGCTGTCAAGCTTTAAAAATGTCTAAGAGCTGATTTTTCTCAGATGTGCTGCCCAAACCATGTTTGGCCCTGATTCTGCATGGCACTATTTACAGTGTCTTTGCCAGTGGGATTGCTGGTATCATCCCAGAACTGAGTCCTGGGAAGCCTGCCTGTCTGCTAAATGTCACTGTTGCTCTTTGACTCACTCATTAGCTGGACTTTGACAAAGCTAAGCTTGAGTGATCATTTCCATTTGAAAGTTTTTTTGCTTTTAAAGACTGTCCATCTTCAGCATTGGACTAAAGCTTTTATTAATGCAACTGGAGACAGTATTTTTGTGCTAACTTAGATATTAGTCTTGCTGCTTAGCATGTCTAAAATTAGGATGGCATGAAAGTTCAAGAATGCAAATCAGCTCTAAACCCAAGGTCAGCTTAAAAGTTTCACTTTTTTTTTAAAGATCACTCCATAAAGGAAAAAGAGAAAGAGTTGTATAATTCAAGAACACATTCCCGTGTCTGCAAAAAAGGCAAGTGCACAATGTGGGTAGAAAAGGAAAGATGGATTTTTGCTCTAGCGCAGATCAACTAATTTTGTTTTCTTTCCCATCTGTCCTCCATGTGAGTCTGTCCACATGAAAAATCCCACTTGGTGAAGCCCCACAGGGATGGCATCCATATCACAGCAAATGCTGGGACTATTCATCACTTTGGTGCCTGGGATAATTTTACAATAACCTTGGCAGACACACTTCCACGAAAGATGATTTTCAGCTGTAGGCCTGAAACCAGATTAGATCTTGTTGTTTAATCACCAGCATAGTCATATTCCCCATGCTCTTAAGAGAAGTTTCTTTATGCTACATATTTCTTCATTCCAGAGTTACGCTTTGGATGCATAAAGAGGCTGCCTATAAATTCATCTGAGACATTCCAGTATTAATCTTGGACAAAAACAAAAGGGATAAAATTCATGAGATATAATTAGTCTAAATGTAATTTAGTTGCAACTAGAGTTTGTCAAACACTTACAGTTTCTGCCCTTAATAAAAGGGATAAAGGATGAAAAGTGTGGGGTAAGGGTAATCCCAGGCAGAATAAATGAGTAACAATGAAGCTTTCAAAAGAATGTTCACATATGTCTGGATGACAGTGAGATTTATGATTACTCTGAGTTGTTCACTTCAAAGTATCTGTGAGAATGGTTACTGTAAAATAGGACAAGGCAGAGCAAATTTGATAGTGTGAACAAAGAAAAATTATCACTGAAAATTATCCGCAAAAGCAAAGGGGAAAAATGAGCTGAAGTCATTCATGTTTGTGCCTGGTTTAAGACTAGTAGCATACAGAGATTTTTGGAAGAGGAAAATGAAGGTAAAATGGGGAAAAGTTCTTCCTTTATGTAATTTGTCTCTACTTGATTTTGTAACAACATATTGCAACTGATGCCCCAGGGTCCGGCGTTCCCTGAGGTCACTGAAAGTCTCTGATCAGACTCTAATAAGAACCGGATAAGGGTCCACGTGAGTGCACTAGAAGCCCATTTCAGGTTGGGTTTCTTTTTAAATAACAGGCTTAAAAAAAAATCCCTGTTATTTTCAAAAGACATTGAAACACAAGTGCGAGAGATATGCAGACTAGAAACATAGGTATTTTCCAAAGAACTGTTTTGAGACCCATTCTGCAAAGTTTTCACTATGAAATCTATAATTTTTCATTTTTTTTAAGAATTGACAAAACCATGGCCTATTCTTGCTGAATGTAGGTTGATTTATGTGAGTGAAGACAAATGGTTCTCAGTAAGCAATCATCAAATATAAAGTGAAACTCTAGAGCTTTGAACCCACATGACCTGAAGCAGAAACCTGTGTTCACACCAAACCTTGAGAGGCAAAATTGCTGAGTTTGGAAGAAATATCAGCCATTCATCTGAATAGTCAGGGAAAAAAATAGTTTCATGAATATCAGCAAAACAAACTAATTCTTTTTAATTTATGAAATTTATTGCTGCATCATTTATCACTTTTTCATCCTTTGAAATAATTGCATATTATAAAATGTTTTGTGAGAAATAAATAGACTTATGTCCATTTACCTGGGCAACAGAATAAAATTTTGAAGAGTCCATGTATACTTATATTTGCTTACAGGGGTATAACAAAAAAATGTGGGGGAATTCAAATATTGATTCTCATGGACATATTTGGTAACAAAATTATTACCTAACATGCATGAATTCCATGAAAAACTTGCTTCAAAACTAACCATGAAACCACATCTCCAGGTACTGGAGGTACTTCTCTTAGAATGTACTTCCAGGTACCTCTCTTAGAAGTAGGCTGGTCAAATAAAATCAATATAACTCTTCAGTGGAACTAGAATTTTGCATAGAGAAAGGCCTCTCTAGGGGTATCTGTACAGTTCTATGTGGAGCTTGCCATCCTGATAAGGGCTAGGATCAATTCTTGCTTCTCTAGGCCAGACAGGGTCTTCTGTGAAAAATCACCGTATGCCACTTTCCTCTCTTACTGTTCCTAAGATGCTCCCATTTATCCTATTGCTGCTTTTTCTATTCCAGAAGGCTCTCACCATTCTTGAAGCTGCATAAATGGTAGCTTCCTATTTTCCTTCTTTCCAGTAGTCCCCAGTTTCCATTACTTTTTCTTTTTATTTCATCTGGCAAAAGGCGTTATTCAGTAACTTATACTGAAGGGAAGACATCATATAGTTTTTTGTTTGGGTTTTTTTGTTTGTGTGGTTGGTTGGTTTTTCCTTTTTTTATTATTTTTATTTTTTCTTCTTGTTTTCTGTTTGTTTTTTGTTTTTATTTTCCAGTTGGAAGGCTCTAACATATGTCCCTTCGCATAGTCAAAAGCTAGTCCAGTGAGAAGTCATTGCAGAAAAGCAAATGGATTAAAACAAGAATTTAGAATAGAACATTTAAAAGTAGTCATCACTGCTTTCAGCCTTTTACAAGGGAAGGCAGAGATTTCTGTTACACTATTCTTTGCAAGGGCTTGGAAGAATTACAGAACATCTATACTAAGAAAGTTTGTACATGATACAAACTGGAGCTATACCTATGAAGAGCTCATACAGGGACCTGTGTAAACATTTTAATTTGTGTCAGAAAAAACAAGCCATTTTAAGATGAGAGGACTTGACAGACAGAATCTTCTTAGTGACTAAACTGAGTCACATGTAAGTATCACCTGCACTCCTTCACTTGATGATCTAACTCTAAGAGAAAATTTTAGGGCTGGCTGTGATTTATAAATTGTTTTCCAATGTTTAATCCATTATTTCCAGTCAGGCTGCTACCATTCCTACCAGTTGGAGGAACAGGTGTAATGAATTGTCTTTCTAGCCTGTGTGGACACCTGAGGAAATCCTAGAGTCACCACTTCTAAATGTTGCTGCTGTTTCTACAACTTCTTGTTGGGAAGCCAAAACTGTTTCTACAGTTTCTTTTTGGGGAACTTTTTACATTGGACCAGGAGTCATGCTGTGCCTTGACACTTCAGTCATACAAGGGCTCTGTAGACACATTTCCTAACATTCATCACTTCTGCCCCTCTAACACCATTGTACCAAGTGCTAGCAACTTACCACTCTGGTCAACCTCAGCAGTCCAAAACCAGGAGAGGGGAATAAAATTTACAAAATCATAGAAAACTGATGTGTATTTCAGTAGAGCTTCGGTGTGTATGGCAAGGAACGAGGAGGGAGAAGGCAGTTCCACCCCAGCTCTGGCAACGCTTCAGCATTCTGCACAAGGCTATGGGATGCTGAGTGAATGAAAATGCTATTCAGTCTCGCAGGAGCACTGTTTATTTTCTCAAGAGAGGATAGAGTGTAAAAAATTTGGGGGAACTCTTTCCACTGACATCTGTGTTAAAAGAAACCTAGGGCTCCTTCCCCTGAAACAAAATTTAGGAAAATGAAATATTTTGAATTTGAAGCCAGAAAATCTAAAATAAAATGCACATTTTTACCAGTGATGATAATTAACTATAAGACTTGCTTATTAAAAGATGTGCTCTATTTTCCTCAACTTGAAATCTTTCAGCAAATACTGGATATGTTAGTGATTATGTGTTGTTCAGCCAGAGGTTATGGGCAGTGTTATGCAGAAAATCAGATTAGAAGCTTATAATGGGTCCTTATGGCCATAGAGGTACATGAAAGTCAATGGCACAAATTTGCAACAGTCAGTGATTTGGTTCAAGGCTGAAACTTCTAAATGCAGATTTCTGTTTTCTATTCTGAATGATGAAATGCCTAATGCAACAGGAGCTGAATTCTGGGTACAGTTAGATTGATGGAACTCTGGTAACTTCAGTGTAACCGCAGGATTTGATCCAAGGACTTTTCAAACCCGTCTGTTTTGACAGAAGCATTATTGCCACTTAATCAAAAGCTTTTACCTTGAGAAGCTTGTTACCACCAGCATTATTGTAAGGAGTGGGCATGGGTTTTTTTTCCTCTAGGGAAGAAAAATGGAAAGATGCATTTTAAAACTATAAATGTATCTGACTTGGTTTACTATGCCAAAAACAAGAATCTGTTGTTAAAGCACATAAATATCTGATTAAGTAATTAAAAATAAGTATCTGATTCCTAAAAATCAAGCCTAAATTTACTGGCTAAGGATCCTGATAAGCTATGAGAAGTGCTTTGTTTGAGGAGGAGTTAGGATAACTCACTCTCATTCTTTCAAGTTGCTATCCAACATACCAAGAATAATCCCACAAATTTACAGGTGGAGCCACATTGCAGCTAGTGACACAGACAGATGACATATTTATTAGCTTGTCAAAGCTTCCTCTGTTTATGGAAGACTCACCCAGCTAAACAAAACAGTCTGCTTCCCATTGGCTAATTGAGCTGGCCCCTGTTGAGAGCCTCAGCAAAGTGCTTGATGAGGCATAAAATGATGATTAATTAATTTACTGCTCAGTTGATCATCAAACTGAGAGGTTTATGATTCTCACAGCGGTCAACACTCTCTCTTCAATGTGCAACAGCATGAGCAGCCTTCTCTCTGGCCTGCTGCTGCCTTTGCTATGACCTGAGATATGGTGGCTTAATTCAGGGGAAAGAGGAAAAAAATTAAAAGTTTCAAAAGGGATGTACACAGCAGCCTCTTTCAGAGAAGCTTGTGAGTGCCAGAATGCTTCTCACAAAGGAGCTTTTCATATCTCAGCATTAATAAGAGCTACTTTGCTGGACATCATTTTTGTTCAGTGGGTTAAATAAGAATCTCCCTAAAAATAACAGTTTCTTCTCTGGTTACATGACTAAAAGTCAGAATTAGAATGAAGCTATATAGAGACTACAGGGCTCTGTAAAGGGCTTCACAGTCACAGGTATAGGTATGCTAGAAGAGATCAAAATGCCAGTACAAATACTGCGTGGGGATCTCTTTTTTATTCCTAGAGATGAATTTTAGTAACTTAAAACACCTTAAATTTTTTTTTTAAGATTTGAAGATTTAACAAGAGGCATTCTGTGTATGGTGGGCAGCATGTTTAAAAACGTTATTCAAAAAGCACGTTTTTCCATTTGTATGCATTTGCAGCTTGCATGCACTCACCAAGTGTTTTGCATATGTTTTTGTGTGCAAACTTTTAAATATTTGCACTTACAGTAATATTATGACTAACTTTTCTCTGAAATGTTGATTTGGTGTCCAGTGTTTATTCCCAAAGTGAAGACAACTAAATTCTGCTTAGTTACAATCATTTAATTCCAGAATAATGACAGGTGAATGAGTATACATACAAGAAAGTAATTGAATCCTGTAGGCAGACAGGTATGTTTTATACCAGACATTTGGTTTTATTTTACATATGGTCTAGGTGGTGGGATATACATATTGGCATGTATATATGCCAGTGTGAACACATTTAGAAGTTTCTTTTCTCTCTTTTCTATAAGACTGTCCTAGAGTTACCAAAAATACTAGAAGACCTGAAGAAAGGTCTTTGAAATGTCCAGAAGACTGAGTACCTGAGTGGGAAATAAATGGTTTGTCAGTATAATAGGAAGAGCTGGTCAGTTTTTGCATTAAACCAAGTATGTATAACACATTCTTAGACAGGGTTCTGGCTAGGAAGAACCCAGACAGAAAATGAAACTTTTTAATATAACTTCAGTCCTTTTACTTGGCTTAAAAGAACAATAAGAACAATAAGGAAGTGTAAAAAGGAATTGAATTAGTGCAGTCACTAGATCCTTTGTTTATGAACTGTTTCTTTGATTCAGCCTTTAGGAAATTTACTCTGGTTTAGGTAAATGAGTGGAAGCAGTCTCCTTTTCTTGGAAAAGTAGTGCACAGAAACACAAGTTTGCACATTTACACAGAATATGCTATAGTGCAGGAAAAGAACTCAAAAAGAAAGAGCACAAAACAAATAAATTCTGGTAGAGAAATTTAATGACAAAAAGAAAAGGGAAGAAAAACAGATTGGAAGAAAGGATGAAATATCAATGTGTTCCAAGAATTTTCACCATTGTTGAGAAATGGAAAAAGTCTTACTATGCAATATAAATTACAAGATTACATGGGCCTATTAAAATAAAGCACCTTTTAAAATCCTACTAATCTGTCTTTTGGAAAAAGATGTATTTTAAAAAAGGCACAGATAATAAATTGCTTTCAAAATATTTAGGAGCAGCAGTGGAAAAATATTTAGTGTGAACATTTGTGACGTGATGTGACAGAGTAGGCTGATGTTGACTCTTTGGTATATAAATGGCATATAGATGGTTAGTCTTTACAAGTTGAAGGTCTTTTGCCTCTAAAAATAGGACTATTGGTATTGCACAGATAATATAAAAAGGAACTCTGAAAACAATTTTAAAAATCGTTATCCAATCAAAGAGATAGATATATTGTTACCTGGTGCGAGCATTATGCTCATACATTCAGATTTGTAAAGTGCTACTGAAGACACAAAAATGATATAGAACCTAGTAACTTGCCCAGACAAGAATATATAGACAGCAGAAAAGGTCATGGTCAGATATTGACTGTTGGTTAGTTATGCTTCTTTTGGGCATCTTTTATTCTACTCCGTGTTGCTACTCTCAGTCAGAGTACCTGGAATAATGGAAGCTCTGTGGCTCTCTCTGCAGTGCATATTTTTTGCATAAAAACTTGTCCACCTCTACCTTTCTGATTTTTACCCACTGTTCTACATCCTATCATGGTCTAAAATTCATCATTCTGTAACCACGTCTGCTTTCTCTCATACTTCTTTTTATGATCCCCTTCTGAGGGTCTGTATAAAGATGCATGGTGCTTCATTTTTATAGCTTCATAAAATGTAATGGCAAGAAAACCATTAGCTAATCTGGTTGACTACCTTTGAAACATGGGCTGTAGAATTTCACCTGGTTATCCTTGCAGTGAGCTGAATAATGTGGACTTAACTAAAGCGTATCTTCCAGATGGATATCTAGTTTTGATTTGAAGACATCAAAGGCCACTTCCCTGACAGTTTTGAAAACATCAAAGAGTAGTGAGCTTATGGAAGATAAAAGAAAAATGAGCTAATTGCCTGGATGCTAAAGGGAAATTTACAGCAAATATTTTGGTCCTATTCTGGCTTTTAAAAATCTGGCTTTCTGGAAAGACTACAAGCCATTATTACACACATATTTAAAACTGGCTTTTTCTTTTTTTTCTTCGTTTTTAGATCCAGGCCTCACATAGTAGACAAACTGGTCTTTGTAAAGGACAGGCTGAAGCAGAAGAAAATTATCTTCGTGGCTTTGAATACAGAATATATCAAACTCTCTTTGTTAAATTGTAAGCTAGGAAGGGTAAGGGACAAGACAGTGGAAGAAGAATTGGAAGGGGATGGGAGAGAAGGGGAAAGACAAAGAGAGGGGAAGGGGAAGTAGGAGGTCCAGTCATAATTCAGCCATCTCAAAGGGATTTATAATGTACCTTTAAAGACTATTTTCTTTTCCCTTCACACTCTGTCATAGCAAAATAAAAGTTTACATAATTCCTTAACTTTACAGGTTTTTTTGTTTTGTTTTGTTTTGCTTTGCTTTTTATATATCTCATTTTACTTTCCCACTAGTAGAAATGAATAGTGTTAAGAACACACTTCTGACTAATTTAATCAGTTAGTAGCACTGTAGGTCAGACACTTTGCCATTCAGAAAGATTTAAATTATGTCTAAATTAAGCCTTTGAATCTTATTTTTGGCCTTTTTTGAGGGCATTCAGTTTTGCATTTGGGTAATCAACTAACAACTTTTTTTTGTGTTCCAGGACTGAGGTGTCCCTCAGAACTAACCATCTTCAACAGTAGCTTGAGCCATCACCTGTTAGCTGTCATGGGCACAAGGACCATTTGATAGTTGGAAATATTTGATAAAAACAATTTAATTAAAAACTGAATTACACCACTGAAAGGATTAAAGAATTATTAAAATTGTTGAAACCAGAATCAAGGATATTATAAAAAATAAAATTATGTTTCACAGAGTGAAGATACATGGCACCTAAAACAGAATGAGGTTTTCCTAATAAGGAAACACTCATGACACTCTAATAGTTCATAGTTCACCACAATGACCTTAGGAGAGATCACATTAGTTGCAAACAACCATGATCTGATAACATTCTTCGGTCAGTAGGTTCAGCCATGGACTGTGGACAGCTCCTGGAAGAATAAACTATCTCATGAACTTTCCCAGGCTACATTCCTACAACATAGCCATGTGGGCATGGCAAACCCACAAAATTCTATCACATAGCTTTAACAATTGATGGTTTTGCCATTAAACATCTCTGGTGGTACATCCTCTCCCCCTCAAGTTGGCAATACTTAAAAGACTGCCATTGATGATGAGATCTAGTCTGATACCTCCTGTCTACATGCACTCATCGAGATGCAACCCATGCCTGTTGAGAAAAACAAAGGAATTTGACATATTTCACTGAACCTAAGAATTTTCATAGGTATCTCTCCACATGTAGATGTATATATTTCTTTGTCTTTGTGTGTCACATTGTAAATGATTATAAACTTTAAACACATTGCTGTGAATTCAGTTAGAGACTGAATTAGATTGCTGAGTTTTTTAAAAAAGTTAAAAGATCAAAATATTACGGTTAAGCTTAACACTTGCGTGTAATACTCTTTTCCCCACCATACTTATATGCTATCATTTGACTTTTCTGTGATCCATTGAAATATAAAAATAAAAAAGCCCAAATGATCCATCCAAATGATATTAATATAAATCAGGTACCAAAATTCTTCTCAGCTTCAAATTAATTTTTATGTACATATATTTTGAGCAAACAATCACCATAAGTTTCAAGAGAGTGAGTAGGAATTGAGAATCATAACTGCAAGTAGCAGAGCTTGGCCACACTCTACTGTCAGAGGCACAGACTCTTTTAAAAAAATGAGTCTGAAAAGACCTATCAAAGCCAATGAAATAAGAAAACAAATAACTGTAAATTGAAAGGAATAAGTGTAGTGTTTAATGAACACTTATTGACCAATAACCTGCAACTAATGTAACTATAGATTTTTACTTTGGCTATTCATAGCTCTAAAAGGCAGTCATTTGAAGCTGTACAGAAAACAGGGTGAAGTGATGGCTAACAGGAATCCATTTTATTAAAAGCTAAATTGGAAAGAGATGAAAAAGTCTTCTTAGCTTAATATATTCTTGGCTGTTCATATTGTTCAGTCTTGATGGTCTTTTAGCATGTAACATTGGGAGGTCAAAATCTTAGAGCGTTTTTTTGCCATTGCCAGCATTTCTACCAGAAACCACAATATCTGACAAATAACCTGTAAGCTAGAAATGCCCTGTAATGAGTAAGCAGCTGATCTTCTGAAGCCATCCAATAACAAGGATTCCGCCTTTCAAATTGTATGCTCCTTATATGGGACTAAATTGGACAAGCTTTATTTATACTGGGTACTATCTCCCCATGGATAGGCACTTTTTGTTTCAAACAAGAGATCTCCTTTGAAATAAATAGTCTCCTGTCATTTATACCAGAATATAAATAAATCTTCAGCAGCTTAATTTCTACCAGAATTAAGGGAGCTTAGAATCTCAAGATGTAGCCATAGGAAAGATCTATAAGATCACACAGTTCAAACATGGTTTTTCTAAGATGGTATAAGCCACTGATCACAAACAAAAGACATACTACACATTTACCGGGTCAAATTGCATTGTTTTTATTTGTTAATGTAATAAACTCAATTCAGATGTTGTAGAGCTAAATAATTCTCCATTATAAATCTATGCAAACCATGAAGTAAAACTAGGCATCATATGTGTTACCACATACCTCAGTATCAGATATGTTATAAGCAAATAAATACCTGGAGATAACAATGTAATAGTACTCTGGCAATGGAACCACATGTTGAAACAAACAGTATTTTTAATGCATTTTACATTTAACTTATTTAGTGAACTTTTAAATAAAATTTCCCACCAATAAAAACAAGAAGCTGGAAAAGTTTTTTCATACAATCAGCTATTTAAATTATTAAATCCAAATATTTTTGGGAGTGAAGACCTGTACTTATTAACTTTCTCTGCACATTATTGCTGTGTGGAGGGTCTGTGTGGGCCTGCCAGGTGTTTGTGGATGCCACACCAACCATCCTCTGGCATACTTGGAAGGTCATGATCTGAAGGGTGTTTTCCCTTAAACTTGCAAAACTCCAACAGGGAAAGCAGTTTGACTTTCTCAGATCGTAAAAAGTTTGTCTTTGCTGTGTGAAAGAGAAGTTAGGCATCTCTGATGGGTTCAACAAAGCAGGAATGCAAGCATGTGTTGAATATGGAGAGGTAGATTGCCTCAGTCTGCCAACGGGAAAATCAAGTTATATCTTAGCAGCGGCAGAACAGTCAATTTGAGCACCTTGCTTTGGACTCCTGGGACTTGTGGTTTGGAATTCACTCTCTAAATAAATTAAAAAAAAAAAAAAATCACTTCTTACTATTACTCTGGAAAAAGAAAAAGAGTATAGAACAGACGAAACACTGCTGTGAATTCCCCTCTTATTGGCGTTACTCTGAAGATTCAGAGATAAATATTAATGTGTCCATATATCACATCAAGCTATAGCAAAGAGCACTTTGTCACACCAATCATCACATCCTCTTGAGAACATTGAGAACACTGAAAAATATCAGAAAACTTAGGATTTGGGTGAACCGTCATTCTAATGGGGAGGTTTGCTGTCAGGCAGTTGCAACATCACTTTGGAGTAGCCAATGAACCTGACCACATCTGACCTCTGGAGGGGTGCTCAGAGAATCACAGTCCAAGCCAGAAATCCTGGGGCATGTTCCACTGCAGCTGTGTTAGAAGAGATGATCACCACTTTATGTTTCCCTTCTGTAACTAAATTAGTTTGTCTGCATTTTCTGGGGGTGAAGAATGAGACAGGATTTCAGAGGTACTTATAGAGGTTGACCTCCAGTACCCACTTGTACCATGAAGAAGGAAAGGAAGGTAAGTGCTTCTGAAATTCCCGTGAAACACTTGATTGGTTTTTTTTAATTTTATCCATGGAAAACAGTAAAATATAAAGAAACTGTTTGCAAACTGCAGTAAATAATTCAATTTTAAAAATACATTAATATTTTAATATTTTTCCCAGTACATAGAATAGAGCACATCTTAGCTAGCAAAACAGTGCTGTAATTCTGTATTTGTGAGCTTTTAATTCTGTGATGGTTTTCATCAAAACATGACTTAGTATAAATAGTGGGTAGGAAGGAGAAGAAGAAAGAGTAATCTAATCACTAAAAAACGGACCATTCTTTATCTCAGGTACACTATTGCAAAAATTAGGAATCAAAATATATTTTAAGCTACATAGCCACATGAACAAAAATTAATTGAAATAGCTAATCAAACAAATGTTACATTTTGTTTGAAGCCTATATTTGATGAAGAAACAACATGTTTTGAAGGACAAATCATCAAATGGGAATGCATTTTTCTTCCAGGAAAAAAATGGAAGAAGAAGGAACACAAACGCAGAGGGAATTGAGTTTAAACAATGTTCTGTGCATTCTGACTCAATGTACTATGATAATTGGCAATGTCATTCCATGCATTTTCAGTACTTGCTGGTTTAGGTGCAGTTCCCATAAAAGAGGGAAAGCTGAGTCCTACCCAGATTGTTCCTCCTTGCAGCTTGCCACAGGGAAGGCGACAGACACCACAACCCTAAGGACTAACACAACAGGTACATTACTCTTTGTCCAGAGGGCAAAGCAGGAGATCTGCAGGACTTTGGAGCCTGAGTTCAATTTAACTGTCCCTGGGACTGGCTAACTTCAAGCTCCAGGGTACAGTGTAACTCAAGAATCGCTGGATCAGGAATGAGAACTTAGATATCTGACTTCTTTCTGTATAAGTGTTTGTGCCGTCGGTTAGAGCCATTAATGTTTTCCCTCCAACTCCACTAATTGTCCTGAAAATGTAATTTCCACTAACAGGATGACAGAACACTTACCCCAACAAATCCTATAAGTGAGTAATTATGGCTTTAACTTGAGAAATCTGAATTGTGATCTGAAAAGTGCTTTGGGAGAGACTGACAATCAAAACACAGCAATGAACTGACAGTTGTGTCCTATTGCATAGCAGGAGATGACTACCACTTCTACACCTGTAAAACCTTGTGTGAATGAACTCTCTAATTTGCCTAAGTGTATAAGAAGGTTCTGGACATGATACCTGATATATCAAACACCAGAGAAGGATGGGCTCAGTTATTTACCATTTGATGCTCTGCAGTACAGGTTCCCCATTTGGTATATAGTATTACCAACTCTTGATGCAGGGGAAGTTGTATAGAAATTTCCACAAATAACTCCCCTCCTCAGAAACCAAATTCTATTAAGGAGAGAAATAATTTCCTGAACCCACAGGCAAAACAGAGAAAAGCCATTAAAAATCTACTCAGGCCTTGAGACTGCTCTTGTCCCCAAAGCATATCCTGCATTCTTCTTTCCAAACGTGTTCATCCATAAATTGACCAGGTGCTACAGACTCTTCTTTTGCCTTGGTATCTGTAAGTAGTTAGTTTTAGCAGTTTCTTAGGTAAGATATTAGCATTTGGAGTCTTGTTCTTAGGCACCTATTTCCCCACCTTTAACCAGATCAGAAACTCAGGGATTTGAATATCACAGGTCTCTGGCATCCCTCATGTCACAAGACATAAAATCCTTGTCATTCTAGGCCAGTGGGCCACTCAGAGCAATTCATAAGGTGGTGGAGCTCAGAACAGCTCAAAACAGTGGAGACACATCTAGTAGACATAATTAACTTCAAAAGCTGGAAACTGGGAGAAATGTAACAGCCTTTTAATAAAAGTCTTTTTTAAGCACAAACTGCTTTCTTGGGGTATTTTCCTGTAACATAATCTTATTTGACAATAATATTTAAAATGACAGAGGGACCTTTCAAGAAAAAAGAAAGTCAAAAAAGTTTCAAACTTTAATACATGAAGATAAAAGCGACACAGGGAAATTAAAACTCAAGGTGAGCTTCAAGGCGTTGGGGAGTGGGAATTGAGGGAAGGGAAGAAGTGAACAATGGCAGTGATTGAAGAAGGGAAACCAAAAGGAAGCACAGGGCACAGACTTCCACAAAAGCTTCTCCATAAGATGCCACTAAAAAGGTGTTGGCCTGCCTCCTCCTCAGCAGCCCTCCTCAGCAATATAAAGCCATGAGTGCTTTTCTGTGGCTTGCCCTTTAAATGTTCAAAAGGGCAAATCTTCTGGTGAATGCCATCATGATGCCATTTCTATATGTACAGATGTTGGAAATGTATGAAATGTAGGTTTTACTGGTATTTTAAGCCTAACTTGAGAAAAAAAATTAAATCATGATTTGTAAAGATTTAACTTTGGTTTAGCATAAACAGTGGAGTCATTCATACCTGTTCTGTTTTTTCCATAGGGACTGTTTGCATCTTCTTTTCAGAAAGACAGACAAGCAATTTCATCATCTTGAATATTATTAAGGTTCAACCTCATAAAAAAATTCAATCAAAATAGGGATGTATATCACAGGTTTCTCCAAAACAAACTTTATTCACAGTTCCAATTGGGGAAGAGAAAGTTCTACACCAGTGACTCTTCTGCTTCTCTGATGTCACAGTCTGACAGTCAATATTGTACTTTTCAAATGGCTAGGAACATTTCATTTTTAAGCACCTATAAAGCATCTTTATGATATATATGTATTTGTAATGATTTTTTGGAATATTTTTATTTCTTTTAATTGTTTTCAAAAGAAGTTTTGTTTGTATATATGTATGTGTATGAATATTTTTAAATTTTAAAATAAGATGTATTTTATATTCTATGAACAAAATCCACATTTTGGTACAAGCTAAGCTAGCATAATGCATTCTATATTGTGTATACTGTACAGTTATTATTCATTTATTTATTATTACTTTTGCAATCTGTGTTTTTTCCTTACTCTTTCCTTAAAAACTGAAAATGTTGGTTTTTTAACTGAGGATGACATAGAAAAAGAATTGGTCATGCTTGTGATACCAAGTTTACCCATAAGAACTGTACCTAACTCTTCTTTTTTTCATGATGTCTGCTTGAGTTAAGGATGTAGGACCTCCCTAATAAGGGAGGTTCAGACTCTATCTTCTAAAGGTACCCAGTGGAGGGAGACAGAGATTTACTGTAAGAACTGACTGACACAACTCATAGCAGGAATGCAGAGCAGGTAAAAAAATTCTCAAACATTTAAACAATCAGAGAGGCCTTAATGTGCAAAATATACTACATATATTGGAATTATTGTTTCACTACAGACTTTAAAACTTCACAAAATCTTATGTGTCATTTATGTACAAATATTTGCACTTATACCTGTGTGCATCTGTATGAGTGTATGCATACGGAAGTATAGCTCTTGACATATATGTTTGCCTCCTGCAAACAATTCAGGAAGGAAACCAACTAGCAAGAGTAATTCAGAAATCCTACGTGAGTACTGCTGAATATGGAGTCTGGCTTCTTAATTGCAGTTATGCAGCTTGACAGTCGATTCGAACTTTTACATATGCACAATTAACTAACAGCAGGATCATCCCATCCTTCAGCCAGTCTGGTCAGCTGCCCAGAGATGCTAAATCAGAGGGGTGGTGTGCCTGGAGCAATTTCCAGCACAGTTTCTGTTACACTAGTTGTTAGCTGCTGACATACAAGGGAGAAGATTAACAGCATTGTTTTTTTCCACACTAACAATCAAAACAACTTGGGACAGGGCTGGATAGCTATCCTGGTACATTGGGGTGGTTATGTGTCAGATAGTCAATGCTGACAAAAAAACAAACTTCATATCAATGAACAGCAGGCCTAAGTAATAATCAGAAAAGACAAGGAAATTGTTGGGATGATAGAAAAGGATGATTACTGCTTGTGACTGGAGATCTAACACTGAAAGCAGCCCGAAGACCCATCACAAAAGCTTATATAGACATTCTTAGAGGTTTTTTTGTGGCAGGCCAAAACCCATGACACAGTATTAGCAGCAAGACTGAGCAGAATTCAGTTTTTCTGATAACTAATCCTGGAAATTACTCACAAGGTTATCCCTGTGATTTTGCTTTAGAAGCCTATGAAAATATGTTGAGCTGATTACTCAAGTAGACATTGGTTCTTATTAAGTGACTGAAAACACAGAGTCAAAGAGAAGTAGACTGACCCATTTGTGAATTATGATGAGGCTGGCATCCAAAAGGCTTTGGAAGGGAATAATTATGAAACGTCTGTCATTTCATCATAACAGTCTGTCTTCAATCAAAGCATGTTGTAAATAGAAGTGTTCAGAAATTATCAAAGGAAACAAAGTTTTGTCAAAAAATGCTACTTCATAGTCTGAAGCCTTTCATTTAAAACATCTTGGGTTCAATGAGGTTTTAGCAAACTCCAGACAGAGTTCAAAGAGAACCCTGCCTGGATTCCTGCAGAGTCTGCCTGGGCTACGGACATTGGAAACAGCCACCACAGGTCAGATCAAAACTAAATTAAAAAGAAACTTCCAGTGAAATTGGAATCCCAGTTTTGGGCCAACTTTTCTTGTGAGGTATTTTTACTACTATTTAGAAAAGAAAACTTTGTATCTAGCAGCTACAACTCAGGACAGTGGTTTTTATAGAATAGATTTTTATCTTCAAGAAAAGACACATAAATGATTAAACTTAGAAGAATGCAATTAAAAATACACATTGTTCTTACACTATAATCTCTAAAGAGGCTCTGAAATTGAAACAAATTAGCTTACAGCCGACTATTAAACAATATATTCATTAAATGTAAAAAATAAAATTCCAATTGTTACAGATGCCTCACAGATCTTTTGATATGTTTTTTGATGTTTGAAAACAAATTACAGACATAGTGTTCATTATCAAAATGTAAAGGGAAGACAGAAATTCATGCACACATAAAATATGAGTACGGTGATTTTACATGAATATGTTCAAGGTCAGTGTCTATTCAAGAGCTAAATGTATAAAGTCTCAGAAGATATTTTTTCCATATCTCAGTTCCTTTAGAATTATTACAGGTATCTCTTGATACCATTAATAAAGTGGTTTAAGCTTGTAATTTATATAGACTGTGTATATAACATACATAAGTATGGATATTTAAGTATCCAAATCAATTACATTTTTACTTGGTGGTGGTAAAAGCATTAAAAGCATAGAATAACATTACATTTTTTATTCACCAAAGTAACTAGCAAACATACCAAGCATAAAGTATTTACATATCTTGTTGGTATGTTTCCTGCCATAGATCAGGATGGGATACTTAGTAGACTATCTGGAGTGTATGCACCCAGGCAGTGTTCATCTTGTGCAAGATACTTAACACAACACCGTCTTTAAAGCTCCTAAGACTTTTCAAGTAATTTTTTTTTGAAATCCAGAATTGTTTCTGAGCCCTTCTGTCTGTACTAAAAATAAGAAAGCTGGTGTGTTTCTTATCAACTTATTTGAAAGAAGAATCCTATTGAAAAACTAAACTCATTTCAGTTACATGCTGAAGTGATTGTGCTAAAGGGCCTTACTGTATAAATGGAGCACACAAGCCAAAAACAATACAAGCGTTTAGCTGCTGGCTTTAGCCAGTCTCTTTCAGTGCAAATCATAATTGCTTTAGGACTTTCTGAATCCACTTTTGAATTCAAAGCTTCAGACAAATAATTGGATTTCCTGAAAACATGCTGAGCTATGTTGCTCTCCCTGTCTTTCTTCATGTCCTCAGGGCTCCAGTCTCTGCTTTATATCAAGCTGCACCTAGTAGGCTAATTGGAGGGATGGGTAGATCACTCTGCATTAACATGTCCATCTGTATTAAATAAAATCTCCTCAACAATCTTTATCATCTTCACCAGAATTATCACTTCAGAGCTGAAAAAACAGGAAATCAAGTCAAATGTCTGTGTAATTTACCAATGGCTCGGGTGTCTTAGCCCTGTAGACCTATGATCCAAGCCAATTATATTCTAGCTGACTTATTTTTACAGTATTTTGATGTCGTATATTCACTTTACGTGTCTCACTGACTGCAGGGCAGCTCTAAATATGCTCTGGGCTATCTGCCTAGACATTTCTAGCTCTAGGTAAAGTACAGTTGAAATACCATTTGAGTTTGATCTGTGAGGGTTGTAAATATGTAATATCAAAGATTAAGCCCTTCAGTTTCCCAGTACTGCAACAGATGTACAAAAGATATCGTATTTAAAAATGAGATGTGACTTTTTTATTATTGTTATTTAACAGTAATAGCACGCAATAAGCTGGTGACCCTTTCCGCCCCATATTTGTAGAAAAGAAATAATTAAGCTAGAGTGGCTGCTGAGACAAAAACCACTAAAGTGTTCATTGCTGATGACATCTCTGGGGTCAGGTTTGCATTAAGAGTTCTCCTGGCATATCTGTGTTCAGAGTCTGAAAATATTCACACCTCCTTGCTGGCCTCACTGTGTTGGAAAACACTGAAAGCCAGTACTGTGAGGGCACAGTATTGCTCTAGGGGAGGTTTGGATTGCTTCACTTAAGACATTCAAGGAAATGGCATTAGAATGCTGGCGGAATTCTTCTTTTGTGTCTCAACACCAATTTGATTGGTACTGCTCACTGCTTAACATGCACTTGCAACTTCATTTGCTACTGCTACCATCTTTACTTTTTTCTCTCTTTGCTCTCCCAAGCATAGCAGACAATGGAGATACCTCTCTAGTCTTCAGAGAGACCAGCTATCTTCTGCAATCTCTGTCTATTGGCTTGACGGGGTTTGACTTACAGTTCTGGTTCTCTGACAACTTTTATTGTTGTTGTTTTTAATGAGTTATTATAAAGGTTTCTGTGTTCTTGGATTCTATTATTTTGTATTTATTACCAGCAGAACCCATTTTGTGTAGCTGAAGTAGAAGTGCTGCCAGTACTGCAAAGAAGAATGCATTAAAATATTAGTGTGCAGAAGCATACATACCTGACAATCTTTTCCATATTATTGCTCTTCTGATCTGGGTCTGAAAGAGTTTAAGGTTGGTTTTGTCTCCTGCGGTTTGTCCTTTTACATGAGTAAGAGTCTTCCTGGATAAGACCATAGGACTAGTGCCAGAATTCTGTCTTCCATCAGCAACTAGGAGGGGAAGCAGGGCTAGTGCCACCTGCTTCCCATGAGACAGGAGGAATCAGAAAACCACAAGTCACATCAGGGCTTACCCTCTGCTCCATGCCAAATCTGAACAGTTTTATCAACACAGTCCCTGTACTGACCATTTTGAACTCCAAAAATTTCTTCTATCCATGTTGAAAACTGACTATATATTCTACTCCTACTTTTTCTGTCATATGTCTTAGTCAGTCTTTATTTATGGAAATACTTTCTTTATTTTGTGTGGCTACTCAGTTTCCTTCACATCATGCCTGATTCAGAACTTCCCCATCTGAGAGAAGATCCTCAGCAAGGTTTTCTTTTGGCACTGTGGAGGTTTCTTACTCTTGGTTTGGCACAGCTGGGATATTGTTGCAGTCTCTGCCAATTATGGATGGATCTTATTACTGAGGTTAAGTTTTAACCCACCCATTCCCACCATCATTTGAAGATGTGTAATAATTTTGACAAACCTTAATGGCCATTCCAGATGCCCATTTACTGTGGAGTGACCCAAAAACTATCACATTACAAATGGTCACAAAAACATACTCACCATCTGTGATGATGTTTGAGTTTTGTACTCAACTTTTGATATATAAACCAGGAATTCAGTTATATTTGGTAATATAAAAATTGGTCAAAGCTGGAATTAATTCTGAATATAAAATAGAGACTAGCATCTTACATCTTTAATGTCTGTATCAGCTATTGTTTTTTTTTTTAGAAACCAAATTTAGTCTGATGAAGAAAACCTTTGTCAACAATGTAGCTGTAACCATTATGGATTAGACTACAGTTTCATAAGTAATTATTCCACTTTTTTATAAATAAGAGATAGTAAGATGAAGCTGTAAAACCTAAATCTGAGTCACAGATGGTACGTTCACAGAATAATGCAGGTAGAAAGGCACCTCAGGAGGGCTCAAGTCCCATCTCCTGCTCAAAGCAAAGTCAACTATGAGGTCAGGCTGGGCTGCTCAGGTCTTTGTGTGGTCTTATAAACCTTGAAATGCTTAAGGTTTAGGCTTACACAATCTCTGCTTCACTGAACCTGTCCTGTTTCAGCTTATATCTTTGACTCTTATCCTCCCACTGTTCACCACTGAGGAGAGTCTGGCTTGATCCTCTCAAAAAGCTACTCTTAAATGATGGAACTAGAGTTAGTATTGACTCCCCTTAAAGCTGTCTCTTCCTCAAACTGAACAAAGCCTATTGCCCCAGGCTCTCCTTAAGGGGTGAGTGCTCCAGCTTCTGACCACCTTGGTGACTTCTATGCCATACCTACTTCATTTGATCAATTCAAAAAAAGTGAATCAGTAATAAAATCTCTGTGCCCATTTTCTCCTGTATCAGATTTTTCTACTGTGGGACTTTGTATAGAAAGAAAATAGGTCAGTGCAGTGTGCCAAATTTTGTCTACAAACTGAGATCCACACTGTTGTGAAGCTGAAATGAGTTGACATACAGAACAGGTTTTCTGTGGCTGTTTAAAATATGACCAGAGATCCTTCACATGATGCCAGTGGTAAAATCTTGATTGGCGTAATTCTTTATGGAAGTTTGGTTTTACTCTACAGTTTGGCTAGGTTAAGGCAAAACCTTGTACCTGAGACACTACCTCCATAATTTTGGATTATGTTTAAGTTTTCATTTTAAAAATTGCTTTTAAACCTCATCCTTTGATGTTAGGATGGAAATGGAAACATTTTCTTGACACTGCAAACATGTTAGCAAGGCTGGAGTCAGGAAGAAACCCGCAAACCCCATGCCTGTGTTGGAACAAATCGAGCTCAGTGACACTTAAGGGAGAGGCTGCTTGGCTTAGGGAAGAGACTGAATTGTCCTTATTGGTATGACATGGAAGCCCACAGGGCTCTGCTCTACTGTTTTCTCATGACCTTGTGTAAATTAGCATTTTATGACTATTCTAGGCAGAGGGCAGTTAACCACTTCATTAGGAGAAGGATGAGTTTCTCCTAGTTTTTCAGAAAAAAAAGTTGTTGGCTTTGCATCAGAATAAACATGTTGCAGAGTCCAGATGCCTGCAGCCAGTTATTATTTAAGCAATAAAATCCTTACAGCCTTTTGGCATCATGCCTTATAGTTTTTGTGGGAAAGGAAGAACTTGTATTTTTTTTTTCTTGCTTTTTCGTTTATATCAGAGAATTGGAATGTCTTTCACAGTTGATTGTATGTACTTCTGTAATTTGTGTATGTAAAACGAAAAGGCCTCTGTGATTCCTAAATGTTCTGTAGCCAAGGTTCTTTCTAGACTCTTCCAAAACTTACTAGTACACCATTCAGGCCAGAAACCAATACTTGGGTAGCTCTGCTTAAATCCCTCTGCCCGTCACCTGATAGAAGTATGACTGTAATGTTGAAGTAAGGAGGAGTCAGGAGGAGTCACCTTTGTTTTCCTAACAAGAATGTGTTTTATAAAAATTTCTTTAAAGTCTTTAAAAAAACTTTTTGTCAATCTAATGCCTTTTGAATACTGAGTCATTAGAAATTGAACCTAGACAAATTGAAGTTAGAAGTCTATTTTTTTATAGAAAAGACTGATTATTAATTGCTTGAGGACCTCTCTTCAATATGTAGTAGTACTCAGTTCCCTAAAGTTTCTAAAGCATGCTCCTGGAACCCTGCTATGGTTCAGTAATTATAGCAGTAGATCCAACTACATAAAGTCTCATAATCTAATAAAAGGTGGCAAAATTAATTAGGTTTCCTGCACCACCTTTCAGGTAAGACACAGAATTCTAGCTTTATGGAAGCAACAATGCTGTAGGCAATGAACTGTCAGGAATGACAGAGGGGGAGGTGGAGGACTAGGGTGTAATCAATACGATTGAAGATACTATATGATAGGCAAAAGCAGCCAGAGCAAGCCCTGCAGAGCACTGGCCCAGATGGCAACACACCACCCACAGAATGCCCTTTGCATGGCGTGAAGGAGGGCCCAGAAACTAGTGCAGCACTGGGACAGGGCATCCTGAGCAAGTGTAAAGTCTCCCCCCTAAGAAGTTTGCAAGACTCAGTTGTACAAAGGTGTGGCTGATCTGCTGCATTGTTGGTTGTTAGTCAAGTTTCAAGCAGGAAACAGTACTGGGGACTCAGAGGCCCCTTCCCACTAAGACTTCTGTAGTTCTGTTATTCCATGATTTAAACTGCATCAGCAGAAACAGAGGGATAGTGGGGATTCTAAAAACAGAATTCTATTCCCCATTACTAGACTGTTAGGTGCTTTTAAAAATCCTTTCCTTAGCACATGGCTAACTGTTCCACTGTTAGCACAGGGTACAAGAAAGATTATTATGGAAGTCTAATTTGAGACACTGCTCCTCACAGAGAGGAAACATGCATGCACACTTTAGTTTAGTCAGGAGAACTTGTGACTTATATATTAGTTCTTCAGCAGAGATCATAGACAAGCTTCAAGGTTTACTTTGTCGAAGACATATATATTAAAGCTAAGTTTAACTGGTCATCAATGTCAGGTTTAAGTATTCAATTAACAACTTTTAACAGTATACCTTCTTCCTTAGTGTAGACTCTTAGCAGTACTGAGCAGGAATATGCTGAGGATTCAGCTGGTTGAATTTACATAACATCTGCTTATTTTTTTAGGAGTAAACATATATATATATATTTAAACTTAGAATACTTCAGATTAACTCAATATTTCTTTCTGTTTAGGGAGGAAATATTTATTTGAATCATACAAAGTACTTTTGAAGAACAGAGACTCATTGCAGATGTTCAGTAACAAATAGATCATGTGATTATTACAAGTGTTTTAATAATTTTTTTAACATGTATCCATTTTTAAGTGCTTAAAGTTTTTATTCTTTGCTGTTCCTTAAAGCTTTTTATGACTTAAGTTATGTCAAACTAAAATTTTACTGTGGATCAGAAATGAATCTTCAACATGCTAATCATTTACCATGCTTTGGCACATGTCAAAACACACGGGCTAGATGTTGGATAAAACTAAACCAGAAGGTGCATTCTAGGAGCGTAACTCATAAGCTGCAACCACTAATACTCAGTAGTCACAGAGTTTACCTAAAGAAATGACCCCAAAATATCTGTAGGATACAGCATGTCTTTATGCGCAGATTCATGTCTTCAGCACGGATTTTTTTGTTGAGCAGTTTTACATTCATAGTGCTGGACTTTTTGCTAGTGTAGGTGAGCCTTAGAAAATCAGGACATATAAGACTCTAGCTGAGATGGAACCAGCGAATAACTTCATTCCTAAGCTGAGGTGCTTCCTTTGCATGCAGCTTGAATAATAATGGCACTGAGATGTAAAAAGTGCACAGCATTCTGTGTTGTAACAGTATTTTTTATGATTCATTAGATTTAATGCATCATTGCTGTCTGTGTACAGAGTAGTCTAATAATACGCAATCAAAATATAAAATCTGAAAAAGTGCACATATATATTTTCTTTCTGTATTAATATGGCAGTCAGACTTGAAGAGGAAGTGGAATTATTCCAGTTCATGTGTTTCACTGATTTGGTGTAAAACAGTGTAACAAAAGTGTTAGTAGAAATACAGAGAAATGTCTACCCAGGTACTAGAAAGAAAAAAGTTGTAGTATCTCTTCTTTCACACCCCAGAAAAACAACAGGGAAAAGCTGTGATATGCATGATTGCACTTGTAATGTAAATTCTATGTAATTCCCTTAATCTGTATACAGTAATATGATAGTTCACGATAGACTGGAAGTGTTTATGTATGTCTCTAAATTAATCACTTTTAGATCTCATTATCATGAGAAATCTCTTGCAAAATATTCTTGGTATTAGTCTTTTGCCAAGCTAGGGAACATTATTTAATTAGGTGTGAGTTAAAAACTGCCATCTTTAGAGAGGAAGGAATTATTGGGCTAGAAGTAGCTTACTATAACATTTTGCATCATGATAAAATAGTTTCATTATATATGAGAAAATTTCTATTTGTTTTACCTGGAGAAAGTTGTATGTATCAAAGTTCAGTTGTTAGAAAATGCACTTCACTCGATCAGAGTTATACGTGGTACAGAAATTAACAATTCCGTGTTTTGTACTCTTGTTGTTATAAACTCGTTTTGGTCCACTGTGCTTTCTACATCTGGCATTCATTGACAAAATAGAATGGAAAAAACATACATTCACAAGCAAGTGGAATTTTATCAGCTGGTGCCAAATTTAACTACATTCACAATTTCTTAATCTTGATTTTTCATCCACAGTGAAATGCTGGTGCAAAACATAACTCAGTGAGTTAAGTATGTAAATATTTTGCCTTACCTTTTTTTTTTTTTTCTCCCCATTTAAAAAGCCCCAGAACATCAACCACAATAAAACTCCCAAACAACAAAACCCCCAAGCAAACAAAATAAAACCCAGGAAGATTAAAAAGTATTAGCTGTTTTCTGCTCAAATAATGATGCCTCTCTCCCTCTTATATGAAAGGCAGTTCTGACTCACATTGTTATCCTGGGAGAGAAGGCAAAGCTCTTTTACAGACCATATGCTCAAGAAGACTGGAGTCTGAGATGATTTGATGAAAGCTGTGTACCATCCCAAGTTTTGTCCACAAACTAAATTCTAGCTATTTGATATGTCACCATTTACTGATGTTAGAAAAGGATGGTATGCACTTTGCTAGGCTTCTGAGGCTTGCTCCTACTCAACAGGTATGGTTCAGGGTATGGGTGCCATACACAGATGGGCTCAGAGCCTTGTGAATTTTTCAAAGGACACTATTTCCAACCTCACTGTAAAGAAAAAATGATAAAAAATTATTTACTAATGACTATTTTCTGGGTTTGAATGTCACATAAAATGCTGATCTGGGGAAAATTTGTGTAGGCATATATATACCAGTGAGCTCTGCAAAACATTCCTTGTGGCTTTTCCTTGCTCTAGCTTTTTCCTAGGGATCAGGAGATGGAACAGGTGCTGACATTCTTCTGAATATCATCCACAAGTGGCATCAGGCTGAGTACCACACATGAGTCCTTCATAACACAATCTGTTCTCTTCCTTGTCTGTACATTCAGCAGTGGTAATTTTATGATTGTAACAATGATGGCATTTTAATCATCATAACAAGATACCTGTCTAATGTCTACTAGACTAAAAGGAGACAGTAACTTAGTGTCCTAAAGATTTCATTACAAGATTTCAGTCTCAGACAAATGCCCCTGCATTCAGTTCTTTTTTTTTTTTTCCCCTTCACAACCATCAGTGCCAGAGGCAGATTCTTTTACTAAATTTAAATAGAAATTGTTGAGAGAAATACGGCACCCTTAAAAATATTATCAGGTCACTGACCTAAAACAGGTTGGACAATTTTGAGCTCTGAAGTTAAAGAAGACTTCCTAAGAGACTGGTAAGATAAAATCACTTATTTAAAGGAAAATATATGGCAAAATGAAAGTAAAGGCACCAGAGCTTTATATTGACACTGAGAAGAACTAAGTTTTTGAGAAGACTTGAGATGAACTGATTCACCACAGAGAATAAAAAAGAAGAACCTTTGAAGTTGGAGGGAGTTTCTTTAACCACAGATCTTATTGACTGCTTCCATTATGAAACAAAATATGTTAAAATGGGAAAATATGCTGATGGCATGAGGTGCTGTCATCATGATGGATTAAACTGGCATACGGGAAGAATTCAAATACCTTGAAACTGGAAGTAATGGAAATAGAAAGAAATAATATTACAGAATGTGAACTAATGCTTTCAGAGCAATAATATGAAGAATCTCCATAGCCTTTTAATTCAACATTTGGAAATAATAGAGGACAAGAAATATATAAGTGCAGTACCTGATCACTTTAATAATTTGCAAGCATGATACACGCTTGCAAAAGTTTCCCTGCAGTGTATCTTGAGAGGTTTCCTCCACGCCCAATTCTTCAGTAAAAGGCAAATATAAGAATTCAGATAGACGCTCCTCCTTGAACTCTGTGTATACTTCTGAAGGGCCATGTTCAAGAGAAAAAATATTGATATTATACCATACACAATGATGATTGGGGAAATGTTGGAACTACAGCATAACAGAAGCCAAGATAAGCTTGATAAGTGTAGTATAGCAAAAGGAAGAATTATAACTGTTGTGCATAAGGTTGTGTGTAAGGGGTGGAGATAAACACTCAAGCAGCTTTCATCCCTCCATTATTTTCACTGATGGACTGATACAGAATTTAGTAGACAACTTCCAAGGATTAAGAAAAAACTCTTCTCCATGACATTTTACTTGAAGTTTTTGTGTAGCTTCAGAGCTTCAGAGGCTTACTCACTGTATACTGTCCTTTGATTTTTAAAGTACTGCATGGCCAGGAGTTTTTCCAATGGAACAAAAATGGTTTGAATTTTTTCAGCTCTTCTCAAAAACCAGAAAACCTCCTTGTATATGTACAAGACCTGGACCTGGAACCGGATCTAGCTTTGTGGGAACCAGAGCAAGAGAGCCAAGAACTACTCTCCAGAAAGTGCACTTATCAGGACTTTCCCATCACTTGAGTTCCCACAATGAAAACATTCATTGCACCACTATGAAATTTTCTTGATATATGCCTGTTATCAAGCTTTCTGAGTTTCATAGGTGATTTAATGTGTGACTGCCTGCCTATTTCTCTCTCCTCTATCTCCCAATATTTGAATTCTTCTGCTGACTTTAACCAACTGTGACTAATTTTCTCTATGCTTCATGAGATCAGAAGACAGAAATACTGGTAAATATCCAGACAGCAAAGGAAAATAATGTGTTAATTGCCACCTGTCCAGAGGCACAGTAGAGACACTGCTGGCACTGCTCTTCCTAGTGCACTCCCGGATACCATTGGTCTTCGTGGCTCCCAGGGCACACAGCTGGCTCATGGACAGCTTGTTGTCCACCAAGACCCCCCGCTTCTTCTCCACAGAGCTCCTTTCCTGCAGGTCAGCCCCCAGCCTGTACTCATGGATGGGGTTATTATTCCTCAGGTGCAGGACCCTGCATTTGCCTTTGCTGAAATTCAGACAGTTCTTCTCTGCCCACCTCTCCAACCTGTTGAGGGTCCTTCTAAAGGGCTACACAGCTATATCTTTATCCTTAAAATGCAGTTGAGAGGTCTGTCTCCATTGCACCTGATCTAAGGATGGAAGAGTGAAAGAGAACTGCATAATGAAATAGCTGCAGAAGGGACCATTATCACACAGTTATAACAGATTTTTGCTTCAATTTGGGAAATTAGTGTTTTTAAAGGTATTGACCTAGTGATACTAGTGCTAATGATACTAGTAGATTGTAGAGATGGATTTTAATACTTTTAAATAAAACAGAATCAGCATATTGACAGCAAGAGTAGCTTAGGTTTAGCATGTAGTCATTTGGCACATGACATCTCTGTTACACTCTGATGCACATGGCTCAGGAAGGTTTTTGGGTTTTGATGAAATACGCTGGAGTAGGAGAGGCTAACATCAGCATCAGTGACTAAACTGAGGAACAAGAATGCAAGAGAAAGAGAAGAGGAAAGCTTCTTTCCCTGCAAGTGCAGTTCTGTGCAAATCAGTAGCAGCAATAATAACAGTAACTATAAGTTAAAAGGAATTAACAGTAAGTAATAACTATTTATAGAATGAGTTAGATAATGTAATTGCTAGTGTTGACTTTGGACATTGCTGGGTGCCTAGCAGTCCCTTTCAAGTACAGAATCCCTTTTCACTGAGCAAGTAAAAGCTCCCAGGATTTCAGGAGATTTCAATTTAAGTATGCAGACAAATGGTTCCCTGATGTCATACGTCACTTCAACACCCAAATGAGTTTTCCCCACCATTCTTGAAAGCAATGACTGGTATGTCAGTGTATTCTGTCTCTTGCCATTTTTCCTTGAATTAATACAACTTTTAAATGTTTTTCCTTTTCTGATTTCTCCTGCACCTCTAAATTTTTAAGATGTGACAAAAAGTTCAGACCACTGTTGCAATAATTTGGTGCCAACACGTGACAACTACATTTTCTGTAGAAATACCTTTAAAACTGGAAGGTACTTTGTCATCTGAAGTGACTAAAATCACTCTTATTTTACTCTGAATTTTATTGTTACAGTGTCTTTTTCTGATGTTTGTGGTATTGATTTCTGAATTACTTCAGTGGTCAGTCTGAATTTTAGAAAGCAATATGATGAATTTTTGAAGCTGAATATCTGAGAGAAAGAACTTCCTTATCCTACATAACTTTTTGTACTGATTGGTAAAGTTTCACTTTTATCTTGCAATCCTTCTAAACCACACTGCACTTGGCTGCTGCCCACCAGTGGTTCATTGTAGGGAATACATGAAAAAGCAAGAGAAAAATATTATAGCCATTTTTATTACATTAATAGAAAGACTAAATATGTCAAGACTAAGATATGGATACCTAGTGCTCTGTGTCAAAGCAAAAGAAAGAGGTGAATATTATACATTTATATACATCATGGACTTCTTAATATAGTTTTCTAAGCTGGGTGATAATTTTCTTCCAGTAAAAATAGTTTAATTTAACACTATTAAGTATTCGCTCCTGAATTCAAAATGCTTATTCACTACTTTTTCTTTTCCATATTTTTCACCTAGCAATGATATATACAGTTCAGTGGATTACTACTATCTTCCTTTTCTTGAATGCCTGAATACCTTACTTGCTGCCTAAATGTTGGAAATCACCATACTTTCATATTTATGCAAATGTTTTAATACTAAGGAGACTAATAAACTTCCAAACCCTTACTAAACAGCAGATTTAGTAGCTCTGTATATAATTGTGCTAGTCAACCACCAACCAAATAATCTGGAAAATAAAATGTTAAGTAATAAAAGGGCACATAAACTTTTTACTACACAAATTTATTAAGTCATATAGAAATAAAATCAATGTTTATGGATGCAGAGAAAGAAATAAAAATTTCTTTCCCATTCTTATACCCTTTTGTAATTTTGAGAGATGTACAGAAAATATGAATCCCTACTGTTTTAGGAAAACCTGTTTCTTCACTGTATTGAAATGTGACTAATGATCTACACCATTCCTTCAATTGAAGAAGTAGACCAGAGACAAACTGAGCGTATTTTATTTACATGAAATCAAAAGTATTTTGCAATTTTTAGTGGTTTTCAAGTGTGTGATTCTATTCAACTACTGTAGTTATACTGAGAACTTTCTAGCATATGACTAACACATATACTGTCTAGTTTGCTCCTTCTGTGACATATGGTGTGTAACATTTTTTTTTTTGACTGGATTTTTTTTGTTTGTTTGTTTCAATTTGCTTTGGAAAGATATCTGTGCCTTGGTACTTGTCATCTCCAGTATAATTTAAAGGAAATGCATCAGGGTGGAATGATGGTGGCATTTATGCTGGTTTGTACTTCTATGGAAGCCATTCCATTAATTATAAAAAATGTTATGTCCTGGTACATAATGTTGTTTCGAAAACTACCAGTAGATCTGTGGTAACATGTAACTCAGCATGGACAAAGTTACAGAATGAACTGAGGAGGAGTAAATGATATATATTTATCCAAAAGAAATTCTTTGAGATGAACTTTAAATGCACCTTCCAATCCCCACCAATATATGATTCCATGATTCTAAAAGTGATTTCCCCCTTACCATCAACGTTGTCTGTATTACATTTGGGTTGGGATTCAACAGGATGTTCATCATTCACGGGCTGACATTCTCCAAACACTAGGCCATCCTAGATGAAAGGGAAGGTAAAGTTTGCATCATGAAAATATTAGCTGCTCTCAGACCTGTGTTGTCTGAACATTTCTTGCTGCTGCAAGCAGATACCAAATAGATATGGAGAAAGAATGTGGGATTGATAAATGAGGGACTGAGCCATGGGGGAGTATTTTCCCATAACTATTTTGGGTATGATCTGCCAGCAAGGATGTAAATCCTTCTAATTCATTCAGCTTGCCTCCACAGTCTCTGTGAGAAGAGCCCCCACTTCTCCTGTGGTGAAGCTGACCACTCAAGATGATGAGAGTGGATATCTTGCTCTTATGCACTGACATGCAGCAATCACCTAAAAAGAACATTTGAAGCTGCTTCTACTCAGCGAGATGATCTAAGTCTGTGTAGCCTCAAATACGTAGCCTCTGCATCACCCAAGTGACCTTGCAGATGTTTATTCCTAGATCCTCTATAAATTTAGTAACCAATGAAAGGGTTGATGACAAACAGTGGGTATATCTCTCATGTATTCCTTGCAACATGTGTGAAGGAGAAACTTTTTGTTATCTGAATTAAGTGCTGGCTGTTATGGACATGAATGTCTATAGTTGTCCAGGAATATGTTTTATTAGCCAGAGAGGGCAGAAGTTGTATGCACAGTCTAAATTCAATTATAGATGTCACTGGAGGTGAACTTTGGAAATATTAGTACATTATTACTTGACTGGTATGGGAGAAAGAGATCCTCATTGTCTGAGAAGACACCTTGAATGTGTCTTCAAAAGGTGGTTAACACACCAGCACTGACGGTGTGAATTAGCACAGCTCTGGCAGATTAATTGGAGGCTTTTGGTTTTTTATAAAGCTTCAGATTAGGGTTGAATAATTCCTGAAATTTTCACTTCATTGAACTTAATTTTTTATTACTTATGTGGTTGTTTTCTCCTGATTTGGTTGATAACTTTTTTCATAATTGTAGTATTGTTTTTGATAATATGATTTTTAACTTGAGCTAATTACATTGTGGTTCACTGTTAACCACTGTTGTTTGTTTGACTTACAGAATTTGCAGTCATAATTTCTAAAAGTTTTCTTTCTGGATAATTTCAATATATAGTATACATATTTTCCCTGAATTAAAAAATAATATATGCATATTTATATGCATGTCACCAGATTACATTTTCATTAAATGTGTCTTAATATATTTCTTTCTTTTATCGATTTAATTTAAAATGCCCAAATTAACAGTATCTGGGTTATTTCACTTAAAATTTTGTTTATGATATTTGGATGCTTATAATGATTTGGATGCTCCTTTACCACTTCTACACATTAGTTTTCATGTTTTTTCTTATAATTTCCATTTTCATGTTTCATACAATATCAGTTCTTTCACAGGAACTTGCAGTCTGTTATGCATCCAATTCCATGTAGATATCCTGTTTCTGACACAATTTCAATAATTAGTCTGCCAGGACTTTTTTTTTACCTCTATATATAATTCATGTATATTCCTATTAGGAATTATCTTCCCAGGATGAGAGATGATTTGCTGTCTATGTTTTATTTCATTAGATGTTTCTCTTCAAACCATTTGCAGATCTCAAATTAATTTGTGCACCCATATCCAATTTATATTTAATACATTTCATTTCTGTTGAATATACCATTCCAGTCGATGGACATGGTTTCTCTTGAACAGTTCCCATAAACAAGTTGCTTCTTTTTTTACAGTTGATGAAATACTTTCAGCTGAAATGCTCTTAATTCTGGAAAATCTAATTTCTGTGGGGGATGTAAGTGGTGTCATGTCCTTTCTTAAGAATACATATGCTTTATTTCCCAATAAGTGCAGTTTCTAAGTATTGGAATGCTCTTGAAAAATTTATTTGTTGTGTCCATTTATGGCGGCCATGTCCAAAAGCTTGTGTTTATATTCTGTGAGTATTATAGTGATTTTGCAACTATTCTACATGCTATTTAAAAGCTCACTGCACTTTTTCTCTGTGTGCAGCTTGAAAGATCATCCCATCTTCTCTTTATCTTCACCAAAACTTGTCACCTGATCTTTAGACTTAGTTGTTTCATTTCATTCTTCGAGTTCTTCCAAATATAAATTGAATTCTCCTTGTGGTTATCTTCTCATTTTTGACTCATTGAAGTCTTTAAGGTCTGATCTCAAATTAGGGATGTAAGGGAAATAATCTCTTTATAGTTTCATATTTACCTCAGTAGCAGTACACAGCCTTCGAAAGTTTATTTTCTTGTTAGTGTTTCCTGTAAAACACATATTGCTGGGATTTAATTATTTTTGACTTCAGTGATATTGTCTGGTAGCTATTCTATTTTGATGTTACCTGAAATTAAAACTCGACAGAATCAGAAGATCATTTTAGGAATTATCACACATATTTTTTTTTTCTTTATTTTTTCCCTTGTTTTTTTGAAAAAATTATACTCTTGTATCTTAGTTGTTTACACAGGTCTCTGAAGACATGGGCCTTTTCAATAGTCTTTAAATTCTTCATCTGCTTTTCCCTTTTTCCATGATTTCTCAATTTCACGCTTTCTTTGTAATACCACCCAGTTCTAGTACCACACGGTGTTTATGTGCTTGTTGTTCTATCTTTTAAACATTTAAATATTTAACTCTTTAAATATTTTCATACAATGAAATTGACTGTTTAGTGGACAACAGGAGTTACAAACATTTACAGAAAGAAAGGCAAGATCTACTCGGCTTAGTTCACTGTATCCACAGAGGATATGAAATCAGTCACAATGTTTCCCTATGACACCCTTGCTGCCACATTCAATAGCTGTCTAATTTCTGTAATAACACTCCAAAGACCCTCCCAATCATTTTGTCGTGGGAATATCTAGCCTTACCAGCAGATTCCAGGCTGCTGTGGCTCAGGAGGCTGTCCAAGAGTCCACTGGACCTGTTCCAAGAGGCCATGCTGTTGAGCGCTCACCATGACTTCACACCACATTGTGCTTTCAAACTGCTTTGAAATGCCAGCACGCCTCCGTGGAAGGAGCTATAGGCAGCAGACAGCTGCCTTCCCCCAGTGTTCACACACAGTGATTTGAGGTTCACCTGTGTCATCTGCCTTCTTCCTTGCTTCCTGGCACAGCATCATTTCTCACATAGCCTTTCCTGATCTTCACTTGGTCTGAAGTGATGATCCCATCCACATCCCTCCTCTCTTCTTCCACTCCACATGGGTGGGAGAGGGATGGGAGACAGCTATGATAGCAAATAAAGTGCCCTATGTGAGGACATGAAGGAGGAAGTGCCTTGTCTCTGCCAGGTGCATGAAAAAATTTTGTTACTTTTCCTCCTGAGCCAGGATGAAGACTACTCCAAGACAATGGATTTCACAGGAGGTGGAGATTCTATCTGCCCCATGCTGCTTATTGGTGTTAAACCAATATCTCTGGGTCTGACACTCTCCTGAAAGGAGTAGTGGCAATACTGGAGTTCAGATCAGCTTTGGTTATGACTTGCACAGCTAGCTAAGAGGCAACTGGATGTTTCTAATTACCTCCTGCTCTTTCAGTGGGCAAAGTATTTCTTCACCCTTTCTCCTTTCCTGCCGATTCCTTCTCTCGTTGCTTTTCCCCATTCTTTCTCACTTTACTATTCTCTTTCTACCTGTGTGGACCTAACTTACACATGGTACTCACTGTACATGTCTGTGTGCTGACTTTGTCCACTAAAATGTTTTGTTGAATTTGTTTTCCTGAATTTAATGTGCTAAATTGGTTAACAAATAAATCTTGCAAGCACTTGCATAAGTTGTGATGCAGAAGGTTGTATTTGGAAACCAGGGTGATGAGGAGGAATATGAATTACCCCCTTCAGCAGCAGTGAGTTGTTAAATCAACTTAAACAGCAACCTTAGAAATACAGGGTTTGAAGAAGCCTGTGTAGGACAACTATCATAACACTGTGTCATGACTACGGTGTGGAATGATGAACAAATGGATGGTTTGCAAGGTCACCCTGCTCATGGCAGCAAATGTATGGCAGATGAAGGCACAGAGAAGGAATGGCATACTGTTGTTACTGACCACAGCCTGAGTCCTATTGCCAGGTGACCTGCTCCCTTAATTTCAAAATAAAAAAGACATGTGAGAGTCAAGGAGTTTGCGGCTGTTCCAAGGTGAATGATGCTGATTTAGTATCTCTTTGCCAAAAGGCAGTGCCAGAGCTGTTTGTTGGAGTGACCAAGACACTGGGAAGTAGCTGTGAAGGTGAAATATACATCTGGTCTCAGATGTGCATGAACCTTTGATTAGGCCAGTTTGTCACTATACCCTTCATCAACACGATGCTCCTTCCTCTTTACTGAATTACTGCATAAATGTCTGGCAAACAACATCTCACAGTACAATAGAGAAACTTAAATTCACTTCTGAGAAGCAGTGGGGCTTCTCTTTGTGAGCTTTTGCAGTGGACTGACTGGCTATTGAAAAAAGACATGTCAGATGTTTTGATTCTTGTGTGGATTTTCTCAGCTTTTTGGCCATAGAATTCCTCAACAGTTAGACCACTTCCTGATATAACAAAAAATAATTAAGTCTTCTTCAGAAAGTGTGTTCAGATCAGATCTTAGACATATCAGGAGGTAATTATGGCAGAACCAGGTCAAGGGCAGCCTTTCAGCCACTTGCCAAATTCATGTAAGGCAACTCAGTGAACAAATTCTCTGAATCCAGAAAATAGTCCAGCCTCTCTCCTTGTATTAGACAAGTTTTAATTATTTCACTGCAAAATACCAGCAAAGAGATACCCATAAATATTGTCAAAACTGATCACAATAAAAAATAATGCAGTTCTATGAACAGAGAGGGGGGTATCAGCTCTCTGAAACTTGAACTCACAATTGCAGTGCTCTACATGATTGAATCTGATATCCCAACACATCACATGCAATAATTAATAAAGAACACTGTCACGGTTTAACCCCAGCCAGCAACCAAGCCTCACAGAGCCCCTCGCTCACTCCCACACCAGCGGGATTGGGGTGAGAATTGGACACATAAAAGCTGGAAAACTCACACGTTGAGAAAAAGATGGTTTAGGGAAAGCAAAAGCCACACATGCAAGCAAAGCAAAACAAGGAATTCATTCACTGCTTCCCATGGACAAGCAGATGTTCAGCCATGTCCAGGAAAGCAGGGTCCCATCATGCATAATGGTGACTTCAGAAGACAAATACCATCACTCCAAACATCCCCACCTTTCTCCTTTGTTCCCACACTTTATACACCAAGCATGATGTTATACGGTATGGAATATCCCTTTGGTCAGTTTAGGTCACCCGCCCTGGCTGTGTTTCCTCCCAGCTTCCCATGCACCTGCAACATCCTTGCCATCATGGCAGTACAAAAAGCAGGAAAGGTGTTGTCTCTGGGTAAGCCCTGCTCAGCAATAACAAAAATATCACCCTGTGTGCAGCACAAATCCAAAACATAACGCCATACAAGTCACTGTGAAGAAAAATTGACTCTATCCCAGAAAAACCAGCACAAGCACTAGCAGTATAAATGAAGCAATATCAAGGTAAAGTTTAGCAGATGGTGAATTGGAAATACCTTGGGAGAAACTTGAAGATCAGGGTTTGTCAGTGTTGACTTTTCCTGCTTAATAGTTGCTTTTTGTATTTGGTTCTCTAAAGATAGTTGGAGGGTCTGGTTGACCCTCATCTTTAATGCTCATTTTCTGAGTAGTCACTATAGGCAGTATTCCTATTTTCATAGGTTTACAGCAGGAGTGACCTGTCAGTGACCTGTGGGCTGTACATCACCTGTCAGGATTATTCTGCGAGGCTGTGGCCTCATCCTTCCTGCTTTCTTTCCCAACAGCAATTCTGCTATCAAGTTGCATCAGTATGGGCATGTGCCCCTAGGTCTTAGTACTCAGGGAAGAATATCCATACCTGCAGATCTAAGATCCAGTGCACACGCACCCTCTTGTCTCATAGGACATGGAGCTCAGTCAGTGCTGGACGGGTGATAGATGTTTGGCCACTCAGATGAAATTATAACACATAGCTCTGAAGCATTTTTCTTAAGAGATATGGAATATTCTCCTCCCAACTCACACACTCTATTACTCATAACTTCTTTTGCTCTTTCCTCCTTGTTTTCAGATTGTGATCTCTCTGACTGGCTTCAGAAGAAGAAATCTTTTTTCTTTTTCTCTCAAATAAATAGAATGGCACTAATGCTTTTCCTTATATTTTATTATTCTCTATTTGTATCTTGTATGGTTTAATTCTGTTTTGTGTTTTATAAGCGTTAGTTTTGGAGGGTCTGAATTGTGTGAAAAGACTAATTAAAAATAAAATTTGATATTTTAAGTCAACATTTTCAAACAATATTTAAAGTCTTGTGCAAGAACAGTATTTAAAAAAATCAGCATAAAAGGAACATTCATCACTTACAATGAGGCAAAAAGAAAAAATTGGGTTAGGTTCAAAGTTTCCCAATGCTCAGTCTCTTACAGCCTTTACTTAATCAATTATACAATGGGGCTACGAAAATTAGTATGTATTCTATACACTATATTACTGCATCTGTTCATATTTCTTAGAATCTTAAAATAAAGATTAACTGTAAGATTGGAACATCAGCTGTCAAACATATTCAGCAATAATATGATCAGACCCATATTTTCTTAGGGTGCAGCAAGGTCATTAGCTACCTTGTTTGTGTTGTCTTTCATACTCAACTGCATGCGTATATGTCCTTGCCATAAAAAATATTTTGTAATCTGTTTTGAATACTGTTTCATGATAAGAAGGCAATTTTTAAAATTTTTACCATTCCTACTGATTTAAGATATATGTATGGAGTTCATGGCTTCAATTAATTATCTGTTCCAAGTTTTAAGATCAGTGTCCTTTCATTTGTCTGTGATCATCAGTCACAAAACTGTTGCAGTGTGTGGCTTTGCTTCTACTGGAGAAATTACACTGGTCTTCCACTGTTCTAAAAGAATTCTTCTACTACATTTTAGTGTATAAACAAAGCTTACCTTAAAAGTTTTTTTCTTTAATTTTGCATATAGTTGGTTGTGTTTTTTCTAATTATACTTAAAATCACATTTATATAACAAAATGATACTTGGTAATTTTTAGTACAGCCAATGGCTCTATGACATGGTATACTGTGCTCCCTCTCCAGCATTACCTTGTTAAAACAGTGTTTGTCTCTTAGTAAAGGATCATTTCCTTCTGTTATAATTAGTGATGGCATCAAATATCCGGCCTTGCATTTTCTGTATGATTCCAAAAATCTTTGTCTTCCTTTGATTACAACTCTTCAGTATGACATGAGTTTCCCATAACTAAAAATTTCAACCTTTTTTTTTTCCTTGAATAGTGCATTGTTCATTAATAGCATGTGTTATGGAATTTGTATAACTTTCTGTTCCCTTAGCTGCATTATTTACTTTTTGTATTAGTCATATATGGAACATTAGTGTTTCATTTATTTCCTACTGCAAATAGTATAGTGGAAAGACATAAATTATGGGACATCTGGTTACAGATAGAGAAGATTTTAGTAACGCAATCATAACCTAAGAGTAATGGGTTAATCTGACAGGACAACTCTGTGTTATGGTACACCAAAATGTCTGGATATCCCTAAGTGGATTAACTGTTAAAAAATGCAGTTTGGCAGAAATTGAAATGTTCATGATTTGCACTCAAAATGCTGAGTAGTTCTGGTTACAAAAATAAAGGCAAAATATCTGTTACTCTTTTTAATGAAATACAGGGGTTTTGTTTCCAGTTTAAGGCATTTTAATTTTTTAAAATGTTCATACTAAAGAGAAGACAATTCTAAGGTGAACATTTAAAAACAATTTTCTATTTTGCCTGTGAATACTTAGCTCACTTTTAAACCTTCTGAAGTATGAATTCTATCTTGATGTGAAGATATTTCCTTTTCGTTCTTTCAATTCTCCAAACCAAATATAAAAACAAACAAGCAAAATAAAAATCCATAGTTCTTTGGCTGGGGTCTCCAGTTTCAGACTTCATTTTTAAAAAGTTTAATTTTGATCATCCTTTCTGGACACACTTCATGCAACAAGGAAGTCTTACACATGAATATATTACTGTGGTACTTTTCATACTCACAAAGCTGGTGCATTACTCAGAATAACTACGAGCTGCATGTCCTCTCTTATCTTCATTCCTATAATTTAGTCTGGTTTTGAAAATTTTATGCCAGTTGATTAAATAGCCAAGATCTCTCCAGCCAGGTTTTGCCCTCTTTGATATACTGATCATAATCTTTCTTGTTCACACCATCCTTTGCCTGATTCACAGATTGAAAAGCTCACTTGCGTTACACAGTTCTCTTGAGTCTCTGGATTTGAAACACTTAACATGATTACTACTGTCACTATTAGACAGCATTGTTTGTGAACATAATATTTGTCAGCTACTCCCTTATTTCTGAATTTTTCATCCCTAATGAAAAAGCAATTCCTGAGAGCTTCAAGGGCATGCTATTAAAATTCAGATCCTGGACCACACTCAAATTTAAATATATTCCTACTTTCCTTTTGAGTTCTAAAATAAAAATAACAGCATTTACATAACATGCTTTTAAAGAGCACACACGCTACTTTTAAGTAGTTCAATCAGCCCTTTCTAATCTATTACATCTAATTATTGAGAGAAATTCGATTCTTTCAGAATGGAAAGAGCCTTTTCCCCCATCACAGTGGGAAATTAGTGCAGGTTTTTAAATGGTATATGCTTTTGCATACAAGTTTAGTAAGTCTTTCTGCCAACAGCAACGAAACCTGACTTTCATAGATCTGTGACCCATACTGCCTACCATGGTTCCATAAGATGTCTCTAACACCCTCCCACCAAATCTGCACTTATGTCCTAGGTCTCTCTCACTGATGACAGCCATCAGCCGCAAATGGGGCAGCATATGCCCTGTCTCGTGCCAAACTGCAGGTGCACTGTTTGCCCAGCCTAAATGTGCATTGTCTGCTGTTTATTAGCAGAACTCCTCCAGAAAAAAACCTTTGTCGTGCTCATGTTGCCTTTCTTGCTTTATCTTCTAAACTCTGATGAGTCTTAGCAATGTTTCATTTCGGATGAGAATGAAATATGAAATCCAAAAAGTAATGTGATGAATATAAGTAATGTTGGAAAGTGTTCTGAATTTCAGACTCCATTCATTCTACTTTATCTTGTAGTGCCTATCAGTAGTGGAGCTATATCTCCATCTGTTTTCACACGGTCCCTGGGTAAAAAATGTAGAAGCAGTATTCAGGCAACAGAGCCTCCATGAAAGCATTGCATTTTAAGGCCTCTAGTTGACATGACTACACTAAAGGCCTTGTCTGACCAAAGCACTCACAGTATCGACCCAAGTTTTCTTCAACTTGGTCTGAATAAGTTATCCTGTCAGGTACTGCAGATCTGCATCTTCTCTTTTTCACTAGATCAGGAAGAGAGCACAGATCTCTCTGACAGTATCTTCTTGTGTGTACTTGATTTTATTTCCTTCCTAGCATAAAGGTTTCTCAAAATGTTGTCTGCAGAATAGCTCTCTGCTTTGAACGCAGTATATAGAGCATGATGAGTGAGATGGATCAACATGTGGAGAGATTTGGACTCCTCTTTGGTATCTGTTTCCATCTGTCAGAACTGCAAAATAGAGAGTAATGTGAATCAGTTCACATTTAACTATAATCTCCACTGTAAGAACTGCCAGAGATGACTTTGGCACAGTCTGCCTGGGCAGGTATCCAAGACTTCTCATTGTATGTGTCTTGACTTAAGGAAGCCTCCAGGCACAAGAACCCTGAATGTTTTTGCTTAGAAATGAGTTCCAAAACATTTACCATTGATGTGATCCTGAGTTTTGTAAATGCGTTCATTTTTTCCCTTTTGAACAGGGTTTTCTAATGCTTAAGCTGTCTGATGAAATCAAGGAAATTTTACTTGAAGTGCATAGAAAAATACTTAGAAACCCCACTCACTCTTCCCCTCCTTCTCTAACTCTTGCATAAGTGAAGACACTAACGAAAAGATCAGTTCCAAAGCAGAAGATAGAGGAAAAGATACCTTAAATTGACCCTCTACTTAAACAAAAGCAACATCCCTTTTCCTCAGACTTATGTTCTTAACACTTTACTCTGTTGCCCGTTGAAGGAGAAAAAAAACCAAACAACCCCCCCAAAAAATACAGCAAAATAAAAAGTAGATATCAATTAATTACAAAGCCCTCCTCTCAAATTACAGTTCTGCCTCACGTCTCACTTCTACAGCTAGTGAATGACTAATCAGGAGATGCCGCTTCTAGAATGACAAGGCCAAACAGAACTGAAAAGTTTGTTCCATTTCAACTCTGAAGTCTGAGTGATTTGATAGGATTTCTTATTTGGTTTTAATAGAGACCTTGTAAATTAGTATACTAGTACACTGCTTCGATAATGCAAATATTTCTTTAAATCAAGGCACTGTCACTTTACTATTAAAAGAAAGATATAGAAATAACTTGAAATACATTTTAGAGCTAGGTTGAAATACATTTATGGTGGCTGAGGGAGGACTTTGCTATTGAATATATCTACCTCCATAAACAGTATATGCTGAAACTGAAGAATACTTTCTGAAATCTGTGTGTTCCAGAGGCAATGACAATGTACTTGCACATAAATACCAGTATTTTCCTTCTAGGTGTCTATTTTTGGCAAGACTGAATGAAATAAAAACATAAATTAAAACAAACCCACTTAAACTTAGTAAAACTCTGGTTTTCAAGTTTTAATTATAATTTTTGGTTTGGGATGAATTGGATGAATAGCATTATATCAGTGTTATACGCAAGCTGTAACAAGTGTTTCAGCTTGTTAAAAGTTCTACTTGCCATAGAAAGTCTGGGAAAGAAGAATCAAGTTATAACTTCTGCTTTAAGAGAAGTTTAAGATACCACATTTTTATCATTTAAGGTGCTCAAAATTTTCATCTATATTGAAAAATGTTTGCTTGTCTATTGTTTAAGAAAAGAGAAACTTGATATTAATTTTGTAAATTGTCATCTAAAGGCTTAGAGGTTCTAAATGAATATGGATCATTTATCTTTGCTAAAGCTCCACTGAATTACATAATTTGAGGAAGTATCCTCTGTTGTACCATTCCAAGTGCTACAGTCTGCTATTGTAGAAGTGACAACAAACCACAAGGATAACACTCTGGCCTTATGACACTGCTTCTTTCCTTTTTTTTTACCCACCATTAATGCAGTGCAGTTCTAAAGATGGATAACTTGAGTTGAAAGTGTCCTCGGGCAATGTAAGGCTACTGTAGCCAAATCTGAGTCATCTCATCTGATCACCAGAGAAATAAGTATGACCAAGAAAAAGATGACAAGTGAGCAAATTTCCAAATTCTGTCTTCACCAGAAGAACCTCAAAGGTCAGACAGTGCATTTGCACTTACCCTAATTCTTACTCCAAATTACTTCTGAATCCAACTCACCTACGACGCATGCTTTCATTTATACCTTCCCAGCAGTCACACTATTTGCCTAAACCCAGCTCAATGCAACAGCTCATAAATAAAATTTGCTTTAACATGTTAAGGTATACAATAGGCTAGCTCCCTGACACAGAAAAGAAATTATTTCTTTTTCCAGGTAGCGATTTAAAAAATTTGTAAATGTTAACTTCCTTTTTATATTTAGTAAATAGATCAGAAAAGGTCACCCACAGTTTAGAACCATTAATTCAGATTTTAATTTCATTTCCTGACATAGATAAATGCTTGGATTTTTTCAGTTTTCAGAAGCAAAACAGTTTTTCATTTTCCATCTACTGTCTTTTCTTTTTCCTTGTAATTTCCCCAACGTTTCTGAACATATAAGTCAATATTAAATAAATGGTTACACTGTTTCTCCTTATGTAATTGCTTGGCTATTAACACCAAAAACATTACGTTAAGGATAATGCTACAAAATCATGACTCTACTTGCAGTTAGGATGCCTACCTTGGCTAAATTCTCATTATTTTATTACCACTTTCTCTCAAGATTGTTTTTCTTCAATTAACTGAAAAAAAACCTAGTTGTTAAAGTTTGGAAAAGGAGTTTCCTACAAACAAACAAGCAAACAAAATTTCTTACTGAAGTAAATGCACTGATATATCACTGAAATAGATATTTTTATACAGATTTACATGGGATAAAATGGGGGTTTAATGTGAATTAAATTGGTTTTACTGTAATCAGAGAATAACCTTAGTTTAAATGTTTATCAAACCAAAGAAATTTTTAGAATCACTTTTCTTCCCTCCTTAGGTCTAATGTAAAATCAACACATGTGATTTATGCATGATTAGCAATCTTACATTATGCATTCAAAGAGAAAGATTTTCACACGAGTTTCCCTGCATATCTTGATGAAAGTGGTCTGTAGAGATAGAACATGTTAGGAATATTTAATGCAGTATGGTTCAAATGCTGGTGTCATTTAAAATTAGGAAGACAGAAGTGATCTAATGTAACTTCCTCTTATACTCACTTCAGCTATGCTCCAACTGAAACAGATGTCTCTTCTTTGTAGGAGAGCAAGAAGGTTAGGGCTCACTCTTGGCATACTTTAAACTAAAAATATTGTGCTTTGTCAGTGAAAAAAAAGAGTTTGGATTCAACTAGGGTATCTAAGATGCAGTCTCATATAATAAAAATAAAAATGTGTTACTTTTTTTACCTGAATTGTGCTTCTTCAAGATCTGTTTCACCATAAGGGAGGTGTGTATGTGTGTATGAGTGTATACGCATGAGTGTATATGCACATAAAATGCTTCCATTCTGATTTTTTTCAACACATAGAATGCTTATTTATACTTCATTCATTATTTTGCACATCCCAAAGCCACTAAAACAAATGTGACCCTCGGCTGAAAGCAACAAAGTTTCATGTCCATCTATAAAACACTGTTTTGCTTGGGGCAATACATCTTGAGCAAGTGTATAGCAAATCTCAATGCATTTTAATATTAAAAATTTAAGCCTGGAGAATGGTCTTATCTGGTTCCCAGGCCCCCTTTCCAGCCCTTTGGGGAACATCTTTGCTAATGTATTGAAAATAAGCAATCAGGAGGGAAGTATGTATATATAGAATAATATGCTTTACTAAATGGATAAAATATCTCCAAATACAGCTACGTCATATTTGATACATATGCCTGACAACAATCAGCCTGTCACTGAAATGGAATCATGTATATTTAATCCTGTCAGAGTTAGCCAAATCATGCCTGACCAGTGCATCTTTCACTAAACTGCAAAATTCATAAGGAGAGGTGACTCCAGGGTCAACGTTTCCTTCTCCTGGCTCTTCTCCAGTCCTGGGATACCATTCTCACCTATACCTCTTAACTTTTGTTAAAACCAATTACAAGTGATGCTATGTAGCTCAGACAGTGACTGAACATTCCTGTGTCTGATGATGGAGATGTTTGTTTGTTGCTTTTTTTTCAAACACACACAGGTTGTGAATAAGAGATATACTGTAGACATAACCTGTTGCAGTAGAGGTAGTGTGCAATAGCAGTAGTTGTGTCCAGAACCACAATCTCTAGCTTCTAGAGGTCCCTAAGAACATTACTATGCACTAGAAGTTTCCAAGTCTCAGCTACTCAGAGCTATCAATCTTTTTTGACCTCCCTCTGTTCATGCTCCGAGCAGATGAGAGCTTGGCTTTCGTTCCCTAGCTTTGCCAAAGCTGTATAAATATGTTAATGTCATGCTGACCTAATCACATGTATGTGTCTCCTGGCCTGTTAGGAGATCATTTCATTTGCCTGAAAAACACCCATGTACACATAGCTTTGTGCAGCATCTGGAGTTACTGTTACTATAATTGGTGAATGACCATATCTCTTCTGTCTCACTCTCTTTTCAGATTTTTCCTTTGTTCTAGGTGGCAGCTTGATCTTCTAGGTATTGCTTTTGCAAAGAACTGTTCACCTTCTCTATATATTCAGCTCCCTTATTTGGTCCAGATAACCTTACTATATGCATAAGATCCCATTAAAACCACTTAACCTATCACTTCTTGAGACTCTTCTCTTAAATAGCCCAATCTTTTTCTACTTTTTTTTTTTTTAATTCATCGTCTCTTTCTTTTGCTTAACCTATACAAGAAGCCACACAGTTCTGCAGCTTTCACATCTTATCTTGAGACTCATACATACATTCTTGAATGGCACTGTATTTCAACATCATTATTTTTACTCCTTCCTCCCTCCTGCCACCATATCCACACATTTTATGCCACTCTTTTTCCTTGTCTGATCCTTGGAATGGCCCTGGATGGATGTCACCTTCTTATTTACTTGGCTCTTTTAATTCAATTATAATGAATTGTCATCATATTTAAGTTCACCACACATGATCTTTGAAACTTGGCCTGCCCAAGATGTTGCTCTCCTTCCTAATATTGACTTGTAATGTGGGTATGTTAAGAGTTGATGTACCTGCTTGTCACTTTTTGTTTAAAGGGAAAACAGAAAGATTTCTTCCCTCCTCACACCCTTTTTTTAAAATGAAAAAAGAGAAAGCAACAGTTAAATGTGGCATTGCACATATTTTGGACCAAACCCTGTTCACTTTATTCTCATTTGTAGCTTCATTCACTTCTGACAGGTCCTTTCATGTTATTTGATGAGCAGTATTTGAACTCTGTCAGTCACTACCTGTATTATTAGGTTAAGAATAGAAACAAATAATTATATTGCAATAAAGGTGTCTCTGCAGGGTTTCTTTAAGGAGCAGATTTCCTGATTAAAGCAACTCCTGGCTTCTTTCATTTTTGAAAGGCTTTAAGCAATCTGAAATGTTGCTTTGATTCAGTCATGATAAGCAAGTACATGCAGAAACGCTGCAGTACAGAGCTGCTTTTTATACTGTGGCTTTTTACAAAGGTTTAAATTACTAAGTCTAAATGAGCTTCTTAGAAAAGGAAGAATGCCTCTTGCTTGTCACAGCAACTGTCTTTTCTGCCTTCAGTAGGCAGGACATTGACCTCTACCTGAATAGCCTGAGGTAAGAGGAGTAGCCACTGGAAATTATTTATAACCTGACCAGCTCATTTAGTTTCATCCTCTGAGGCCCTCAGAGTTGAACTGACACAGCAATAATGGCCAGCGAACTTTTGATCCAATTAATTGTTAATGAGAGGTTTGATTAGCAAATAAAGGGCCTATTAGGTTAGCTGATTGTCTTTCTTTTGCAATACCAGAGGTCAACATTTTTTTTTTTTTACTGAAAGAAAAGAACATTGTGTACTCTGTGGTTAAATTAATCACATGCTCACAGGTGTTGAGTAAAGTTGATTCAGGAAAACAGTCAGCCTAGACATCTGTCTGTAAGCATGAGAATGCAATAGGTATTCCTCACTTTGTTTATGATTGTTTTTCTGTATTTCATTGTTAATCCAGTTTCCTCCACCTTTCTGTGCCCGCAAAATATTGCATTAACCCATCCTCCTCCTTATCTTGCTTTCCTCCAGAGTTACTTTACGGCTATCTTTTATTTTAATTATGCTGCCAGAATTCTCAGTCAGTTTCAAATTAATTAGTTCTTCATATGTATTTAAAATCTCCCAGTGTATATGCAAAAGCCACTCCAGTGCATGAAGTTCTAATCCTGAAAATTTCCCTCTGAGTTATGACATGCCTCTTTAAAATTACAATGACTAAAGAGAAACACAAGATTAAGGACAAAAGTGAACTACAAATGAGACCTATGTAAATTAAGACTATTTTGATCTCAGTGCAGCCATGCTGGATTTATACTAGTATAAATCTGTAAATCTGACATTAACAAATTGATCCCTGTAGAGTAGTTTTTGTTATCTGAATGTTTAATCTTCTTTCATGTTATCAATAATTCTTGAAAACGGAATGCTGTTCACTGTCTCTTCCTACCAGCCTCCATAATGTACAGAAAACCCTAATTAGAAAAACACTTAAATTTTTTGTCAGGCTTTCAGATATTAAAAATCTGGAGATGTGGTTATCTCTTTTGCAGGATGTGAGGTAGTCCTTAATTACATGATCACATTCTGTTTTTCAGTGATTCAGCTGAAGGGATGGATGGAGGGATATCACCAAAAGCAGCAATTCCTGGGTGTTTCTTTTTACCCTTGTTAATGAAGGCTCATGACATATTTACTGAGTGTTATCCAAACCTTGCCCACATGAGAGAAATGGTAATTTTATGATGATGTATCCTGGTCATCACTGTAATGCAAAAGTATGTAGCAAACAGTAATAAAAAAAAAAAAAAAGAAAAGAAAAACCAGTGCAGAAGAACATAATGTAGCTATTTCTGTTGTGGTGGTTTATTTTGTTTTGTTTTAATTTTGTTTAGTAGTTTGATTTTGTTTTTTGTTCTTTAACAGGAAAAGCTGAGATGTAGAAACATTAATGCTAAAGATGTAGGCTGACTCTTCTCAGAAACATATTGCAATGCCACACAAAAGCTGAAGTAGGAACATGAATTGGAGCTTTGTTCTTGATTGCAGACTGAGGTTTGTAGCTCTCTCCCAGTTAGTGGAGCTTCTGAGTGGATGTTCACACTGGTCAGCAAAAGGCAGAAGCAGGGAGCTGTGAAAAATAATAATCCCTTTTTATGTTGACGGAAACTTCAACAGCTTGATAGTCCGCCTCGGCTACACTCATGCACTGATTTTTACTTGTCTGGCTGCATGTATACAGCCTGGTTTCTATGTACGTGCTTACTGTTCTATAGCTCCCTACTAACTCAGAGCACAACTCTTAGCAATGTAAATGTGAGTGCCTAGCAGATTTGCAAATTAGAGATCCATAAAAAGAACAGCACATGATTAGTAACCACCTGCAAAGAGTTCATTTGAAATGACTAGACCGGTGTAGGTAATGACCAGAATGACAAGAGGCAAGGTTTAATCCAGTTCTCTAAGGCTGCTTTAACCACAAAACTTCCTGTAATCTTCTCTGATCTAGTAACTGCTCTCACACAAAGTGGGGGTTAGGTAAGGTTGCTTGTGCATGTAGACCTTGACTTTGCATAGGTTCTGCTTTTGCTTGGCTTTTCTAGGTTCACGTATTTCAGTCATAATTCCTAGATCTTTGTAATGAATTAAGACTTAGATCTTATGTCTGTTGTTACCTGAACTAAAACATTTTAGACCACTGCATAAATCTCTATCATGTCTTAGATGACTAAGAACTGTGAAAGCAGTAGTAAGGTTTTGTCCTTTGCATAGAGATATTTTGAGAGGTAAGCAAGGCCTACAGTTTGTCAAGAGGTTTCTCAGGACTACTTTTGACCTTTAAGGCATATGTGAGGCCCTAGGAACCCTGATTCTTTTGCAGAATCTAATGGGAATCCTCCTACTTCCCTGATCCAGCCAGTCAGAGGCCTTCTGTCTCCAACTTTGTCAGGCTTTAGCAAGCCTTACTTTCACTGTCCTTCAATGAAGTCCTACCCTGCTTTTAGTATTTAATTTTCCTACAACCCCAATCTTTCTCTTTGATCAGGATCCTGGTGCCTGTCTCTATTTTCAGTCACCCTCATAGGTCTTTTTAGCTATTTAGAAAACATTGTTTACAAGATGTTATATGTGAAGTTTTACCCAAGCATGTGCAGGCAAAACCACACGTGCACATGTGCAGCTGTAGACATGGACCCAATGGTTCAGAATTCTTAAAGCCATAAATAACTGGAAATAGACTTTTTTAATGCAAAATCAGATCATGTTATCAGCCTGATGTATAATAGACATGTTTTCTCAGGGACATAAACTTCCATCTTTATGCATTTCGAGTAATATCTCCCTCTGCACGTGCCTCCATATAAACAACAAGCCAACGGGTACAAGCAGCATAGCAGCCTTGCAGTATGGATGGTAATTAAAATGAAAATTGCAGAAACTAATTTTTTTTCCATTAAAGCTAATAGCAAAACCACCACATGTTTTGAATGGGTTGGGAAATGCTCTGTAAAAATTAGTTACCACATACAAAGATAGATAATGGAGAAATACATATTAAATAGTATAATATGATAATGGCAATCCATTAGTAGTTGTGCAGGGGAGTATTAGAAGGGGGTAGTTGAAAATATCTAGTTGAGTTTGAAAGATGCATTTCAAGAATAGCTGTCAGGTGAAATAGAGAATCCAAAAAACTGAGAAAGGAAATCTCTTTAAAACAACAAGGTCTGAATCACTCTAAATTCTCATAGCATGAGATGTGCCTTGGCCATCAGAGCTTATGAGGAGATCAGTGGGATAAAAAGGGTAAAGTACACAAAGCCAACACAGTAGCTGTGCTGTGTGTGGACAACCTTCAGCTCAAACCATATCAGAGCTACTTTAAGGAAAGTTTGGTAAGTGTTTCTGGATGGCTAAAACCAGAAGCTTGGAGGGCTTTGAGAATTGCCTTGGAATCTGAAATCCTTGTGAAGGCACATTACTGACACATCCTTTGCTGACAACCTTCTGACAAAACCTCTGTCACAGACTTCCAACATTAATCTCTGTGCTTCAGAACTCATTTAATTTCACTTCAAATTGAAGTCTGTTTGGGCACTATCTTCCCCTGCCCCTTTTTTCCTTCACTGTTCTTTAAAGTACTAAATGTGCATCTGGTATTAAAAGTAGTACATAACAAGAAATAACTTAAAAAAGAGAAGGCAAACACTATTACAAAATTATTTTCTAACAGTATAATCAAGAGCTGAATGAAACAAAAATGCATGCCTGCACTACTAAAAGAAATATATCTAGCTCTCTAGCTTTTCATTGACATGATTCCTGGTATCTGCTTGTCGTTGTATACTGTATGGATACAAAACATTATCACTTTTTTTTTTTCCCACAGAATGGCTTTATCGTTTTTCAAATCAAAGTGAGCAGTGCTTTTAACTTTTTATTTCAGACTTCATGAAATGTTGGCTATAAGCAAAAGGATCATCAGAAATCATATTCATTTCATAGGTCAGTGTAGCAGGGGGGTTCATTATAATTTTTTAAACATTAAAACCTAGCGAAAATTGCACAGGAGTAAATCTAATATATTCTGTTTAAATTATTGTTTTGCTATCAAAGTGATATAATCTCACAATTAAACTGTTTAATTTATTTCCCTGTGTTCCCAATGTTATTGAAATTTCTACTCTAACATATATGCCAAAGCTCCAATAGACCCCAAAGAAACAAAATATTTAGTCTGATTTTATTTTCAATTATCATTAAACTAATAGAAGAAAACATTTAAGAATAATCCCCTTACAAAACAAATTCAGTGGGTAAATGAAAAGGTGATGTATAGAAATTACTTTTTAGAATTTAGACATTTAGAAAAAAAGACACAGTTTCATTTATATAAAGAATATAACCTGATAATGAATGATTTATGCTTGGACCAGTTCCAGTAACTTCTCAATCCACTGGAGAGTTTCCAATCTATTGAGAGAATGGAATGAGAAGATTTATGAAGGGAAATGAAAGATATACTGTGTTACTTATGAGAAGAAGAGGGGATGGAAGGACCAGTACACATTTCACCTAGGCATTATAGTCTACAGGGTATACACAATGTTTTTTCTCAGTCTTTCCAAAGTCACAGATGTGCAGATGCATAGACAATTGGAGATCTGATTACACAGATTACAGTGTGAAAATTATATGTTTTGGCTGTTATCATATATGGCTAAACATGAGCCATAGGAGAGTAGACTCCAGGCTGATACGCTGCGGTGAATTTAGATTCTCAGTAACCTCTTGACGCCTTAATAAAAGGTGTTTCTTTGCTCTCTTTATGGATGAAACAGACTACCTCCTGATTTAACATAATGAAGTACTGATGGCTCACTAATATCTGAGATTTTTAGAAAGTTATGAATTATATGGAGAAGTGGTTATTCACAAAGGCTAATCCCTACACTCGGTGCCGGGAAAAGAAACATCCCTGAAGGAAGCATCAGAGTTAGGTCCTAAGTTTAGGTGTGTAGAAACACTTTGAAAAACACCTGTATTTACATAGACTAAAAGCTTCCCTATGAAGGAAAACCCCACAAGGTTGATGCACATCCTTGTGGATGGCCCCCAAACACAGCACAAAAAAGCAGTCTAACAGATGAAACAATTACTCCCAGTGCCTTCAAGTTTTATACTTCATATTCAAAAAAATGTTTTAGATATTAAAACTTCATGCTGAACACTATCTGGCCCTTTGGTTTTTACAAAACTTAGTTCTATGGAAAAGCTGCCAAACACAGAAACTTGTAAAATACAAAGAGATGACATGCCTGAGAAATGAATAAACAGTTTTTTAATTTTTGTTGCTACCACATGAAATTTTGTACACTGAAAAATACTATTCTTCTCCAATTTATTGAATATGCACTTGATACTTCTCTCCTGATGTGAGAAGAAATCCATATTCCTATTTATTTTGCTTTAAATTAGCTACTCGCTTATTGACCCTAAATAGTTATCATCTCAGCTGGAAATATATTAGTGTTCTAGTTGCCAAACAAATATTCAGCAAAAGATGAATAAAAGCATATGGGGAGGAAAAACCCACAAAGTTTTCACTGCCAATATAATGGAAGGCATTCTGGCGGACAGCCATCTGCACCCGCTGAACAGAGGGATCCTGGGATGACATTGATCGATTTAACAGTAGGAAGGTATTAATGATATTCAGCACTGATGGCTGAGCCACTTCACACTCATTTGCATTTCCATTCATCATCTCAGCATTTATCATTATGAGGCGAATGCCAGAACTAATTAAAGTCTGGGCTAACAGGGTGACATGGGAGTCCAGCCGCTACTTATACTGAGGAAATATGGGAAACTTTCCAGCAGGAAGTAGACCAACCTTACAACAAACGCAATTAACTTAATTCCTAACTAAACCATTTGAGGGTCCTTCATTTGAATAAACTAAAAAGCTGGGATTGAAGTTACACCATGTTTTTTTCTCCTTGTGTTCTAGTAGTTTAATGACTCAATAACATTGTCTTATGTAGACATTTGGGAGATTTCCTTAATGTGATTCCACTTCTCCTCAGCTATCCCCTCCCAATTTTGTCACGGCAAGCAGAGATACTATTTCAAATTCTGCAATAAAATTTAAGTTTTAAATATAAATTCTAACATAATTTGATGCTAAAGGGACTTCTAAAAGTCTTGTGAATACCCTAGTAAAATGAAGTCACTCAAAAGCTGGAATACAGAGAAATCTATTGTTTATGTAAGAGGGCTAATAAACTATCTCTTGACAAAGATATAAAAATTATTTTTATTTGTTTGCTAGCACAGAAATATGAAATATTTCCTCTCTGTGGACGAAGACTTGCTTAGCATATTCTTACAAGCTGTCCCATTAGCTACATTGAGACAACCTGTGACCAAAACAATCGGGGTTTGATCCGGAATAAATCTTGATTAGTCTTTTGGTTTCAAGAATCTCCTTGCTGACAGCTGGAATAGTCATCAGGATATTTTTTATCAAATTCCACGTAGATGAAGTCTCTAGCATCTTTGTAATTCTTAGAAATTTCAATAAAGAAAGAACAAATGTGATAGGAGAAAGGTGTAGTAGTACAGAAAATTATAGAAAATCTTTGCAAGCAAATTATTACTTTTATATTTTCAATTTTTTTAAAAAATATATCTCTGAGTAGAAAAGTAATCTTTTGCAAAATGGATATTAGTAAATGTTATCCTTACTAATGCTTCTATATTCTGTTTTATATTTTAAAAAATATTTTACTTTTATTTCTGCAAACATAAAGAGACATTTGATCTAGGCTCTAGGCAACATGGTATCATTTAATTGTGCAAGGAATTTCTCTCTTAGTAAAATACCCCCTGTCAAGTGTCTAGTCCCCGTGTCCACAATGAAAACTCCACAGTTTTCTGTGTACCACACACTTCAAGGAAAACATGGCTTTTATGCTGCTCTGCAAAGGCCTTAATTGTCTTAGAAGAAACTTAACATCTTTATTTGTCAAGTGACATCCCTCCACACCTATCCACAGACATGAAAAACATATGATTCTGTGGGAAAGGCTGGATCTGTACAATATTGGTTCAAAACAGTTGAGAGATTCATAGATTAAAATCAAATCTTCATAAACTCCTTTGAAATTTAATAAGCAAAGCAGTGAGCTTGTAGTCTTGGCTTGAATTTCCTTTTAAGACAAAACTCAGCCTTTGGTCACACCGAGTTTTTAGTCATTTTCTTGCACAGGTCCATCTGGAATGCATAAAAGTTAGACAAGCATGGGTGAACTAGTCAGGCTCTTTTTATCTGGCATTGATGAAAAATATAGGCATTTTATAAAAGCAGAATGAAGAGATGCAGGAGATAATTTTCATTTTCCTTTTGCGATGACCAATTTTAATTTAGTTGTCCTTTGTGGTAACAACTCTGGCCTCTTCCTGACATATATTTCTGAACCATTCACATGGGGAGGCAGTGTGTAGACAGTAAAAAAAATCAATGAACAACGAAGGGTTAGATTATATTGACTTAATGTTGATTGGTTTACACAGAGTTGTCTGCTGCAAAAGATGTCAAAGCTTTTGTAGTTCATTAGCTCCCATCAATTGAACATTGACTTAAATTAGTACACGAGGCTCTTTCTTTCTGTACTGTAATTTCAACTTGCATTTCATGCTTAGGTTTCCTATCTGTACTTTCACGTGACAGCTGTTAAAACATTTTTCTCTATGAAAGAAAAGGAAAAGAAAGTGACTGAAAAAATCAGAATGCTTGTTAGGTGAGTTTCTGCTCATTTCACTTAGGGAAGTTATCCCACTTGCTACAATCAGTAAGATCTCTGACTCCAGTTATATCAGAAGTGTTATTCAATAGAACATGTCTTGTAATCATGGAAGATAATGACATCTTATAACTTAAAGAATGTATAACTTTACTAAATGGTGCCTTTACAGTCACAAAATCAGTTGCAGCTTTTGGAATATATGATCACAGATCTGAAAAAAATTTGATTTCATAAAAATGCTAGCTGTTATCAAAAAAGTGTCAGAAATTTGGTTCTGAAATAGATAGATAGCAGTAATAATATAATTTTGTTATCCCTGAGGAGAGAGAAGGATTACAGGTTTAGAATCATGGAACGTCTGGGGTGGAAAGGGACTTCTGGAGGTCATCTGACCCAACCTCCTTGCTCAAGCAGAGTCACCTACAGCCAGTCACCCAGGACCATGTCCAGGAAGATTTTGAATATCTCTAAAGATGGAGACTCCGCAATGTCCTCGGGCAACCTGTACCAGTGCTCAGTCACCCTCACTACAAAAAATTTTTCCTCTTGTTGAGAAAGAAACAGAACAAGAAGAGATTTTTATACTTATTTTTGTTAAGCAGCAGGATCTTTGCTACATGCTGTCCAATCTTCCAGCTGTGCTCTGTGGCAGACCCGTTCCACCACTAATACCATAGACTCTGAAATATGTTAGAAAAGGATGGAGGTTATTGCCAGAAAAACAAAATGTCTTTTGCACAAAACCGATTTTGGCTGATCCAAATTGGCAGAGCAAAGACTGCTAAAAAGAGGGCCTGTAAGAGTTGAAATATGGCAAAGGTTAAATTTGTACTTTAATGTAGACCTATAAGAGATTTCAAATTTGAAGTTTGATTAATAACTGGAGTCTCATTAATTATCAGTTTTCAGAAAATAAATGCAGTCTTCTTGGAACATCTTTGCCAAAATATTGTTGAAATCTTTTGATTTGGGTTTTTACTGAATACTTTGATTTCAACATAATTTAGTTTCACTGTTAAAATAAACCCCAATATTTTATTTCTTCTAAAATATCCAAATCTTAATTAAAAGTATAAACACTCCTTATGTTACTAGATCTCTGGTGATTTTGAAAATTATTCTCAAAGCCATAATTATTTCAAAATCTCTATTATCTAAAGTAATTAAACTTCAGGAAGTCTTAATGTTGCTTAGAAAAGAGATGGTATAGAATCTCATAAAGCCTAGAATTGCAGTTTCCATCCATATGCTCTACACAAGGAGTATCATCATGTGCTCTGTCCTTGGAAATGTTTTGGGGTTTTTGGTCAAATTTCTAACAAGAAAATGAATTGTAATTAGGAAAACAATAATTTCTCATGTAGAAAAGAAAAAATAGAAAAAAACCTGGAGTGATGGTAATAAGATGTCTGTTAAACCTTCTTTTCCATTCCAATAATTTGATCTAGTCAAGACACTTTCAAAGTTTTTGGTGTAGGAAAATTCTTACCCTATGCACTTGCACCACCTTATTATCATTCTTCTTTCACTCTTACCCTATGTAGTTCTGACTGCTAAGCTCGTGTGCCCATACGTTCCAAAACTGCACACGCATATAATGTGGGGTAGAAATTCTTTCTTACTATTACTCAGACAGGCCAGAAGACACCAAAATCAGAAATAACAACATATTACCATCTAGAAGCCACTTTGCTTAAACTTCTTAACTCAGTGATATACATAAAGTAAGAAAATGCAACTGGAATTCTCATCATCCTGAGTATGATATATAATAACTGTAGATAAAACTGATTCTTATTCTGCTCCTTTTTGTATATGAAAAAATCAGTGAAGAATTATAGTTTAGACATTTTAATCAAATTTGAAAAGAAGAGAAAAAGTAAAAAAACAGGGTATGAGGGATATTAGTTTCAAAAGCTGGTTTTAACATTTGAAATTAGGATTAAACTTTGAAGAAAGTAAAATTTTTATATTCTTTTAACAGAAACTAGGCAGCAAAGGTGTAATTTTTTTACGATTGATGTTTCTGGTAAAACACTTTGCAAGGTACCACCTTCAAATATCCAGTAACCATCTGACACAACAAGAATAAAACTGGTGGTCAGTTTGATGTTAACCGTATCTGTGGCTGCTATATCAGTAAATCTCAAGATAAGAACATGGTGTCTTTTTTTCTAGAAAAACATGATAATCACACTGATCAATTTATTATGAGTTTTTAAAGAAACCATTTAAACCCCTAAGTCCTGTATTGCCTGTTTTTTTTACTTACTTAAATGTTACACGCAGCTATAGGAAATAGAGGTATAGATAAATGTATAATCATAGATAATGCAATAAAACGTCTCTAAAAATATCAGATGATGTCATACTTGTTTCATTTACTTGTTTTGATTTAAATTCTTAACCAATTAAATATAATAAAATAAAGAAGATAATTTTATTAAATGAAGCTTTTATACAATACGATCATGTATCTTCTAAAGTTTAATTCATAAGAGAAAGGACTGAAAAATTTGAGAAATGTAAGGGATTTTTTAAGCTAGTCATGAAAATAGTCAAACACTCTAGCATGCCTGAACTTCTCTCTTCTTTATGCCACAGAGATAATTCATAAAGTGGATTTTTGTAGGTGTTTTCACGATGCGGCCATTTAAAAGGTTTCCATGGAGAAGTAATGAGAACTGTTCTGTATGATGATATTTATTATTCATGGTCCTACTCTAACAGTAAAATAGCTAATAAAACAATCTTCGAGAAAGAAACACTGCAGCAGGCATTGTGTGACTCTCCTGTAATGGTTAAGGACTTCAGACTCACTTGTGAAAGACTCACTGTTCATAGCTATGTATTTACAGGAACACAATAAATATTATTTTTATCTCATTTTCATGATCTTTTATAGAGAATAAACATCATAACATAAATATGAAATATTTCCATTCTGGAAAAGTGAAATATAGTCCAATCTCAGCAAAAGTAAGCATAGCAATCATTATCATTGAAAAACTGAAGTAGCCAGACTGGCTGATAAGTGGTACGTCTTCTCAAGGTATGAAGCTAAAAATAATCCTGGAAGCTACTGCATTAAAGTAGCATTAAAGTAGCATTAAAGTTCAGTCATAAACTGTAGTGAGATGAGGAAACAATATCAAAAGTAGTAAAATGTCAGTCTCTTGGGGGAAAAAAGAAGGAAGGAAGGAAGGAAGGAAGGAAGGAAGGAAGGAAGGAAGGAAGGAAGGAAGGAAGGAAGGAAGGAAGGA